>VZRU01011504.1:53272-80009 GCA_013398155.1 Pedionomus torquatus
AAAAAAAAAAAAAAAAAGCGGCATTTTCAATCAAAACCAACGTGTTTAGGAATAGGAATATACCTTAAGTATTTCTTGATGGTTTTCAGATGCATAAAGTCTGCCATCCCGAACAATGTCTTCTATTAGTTCTTGGTAATCTTCTATGGGGAATGCACAAGAGAATGATTTGCAGGTTCACTTCACTTACATACTCAATACCTCCTTTGGTTACCCATGTAAGCCCTACCCCAAGAAGAACTAGTGGCACTTGGCCTTCAAATCAGCAGTCAGAAAATATTCCAAATGTTATTCTGTAAAGAAACTACAAATACTGTTTACTATGAAAACAGTGTACTCTGCTGAGTGTCAATCCATCAAAAGCAAAAGAAATCATAATGCACCTAGGACTGTAAGTGCATACTGTAACTAAGTAGCCCACTTCAAACCAACTGCACTGCAGAAACTTATACATCAATACCTACACCACTTTCTACAGCAAGAAGGGGGTGAGGGGGAAAGGAGGTAACAGGAAATGTTCCTAAAAGGCAAATTCCCTGGTCGATCAAAACTTCAAAAGGAGAGGTATCCCCTGAAAAATAAATTATCCACTGTTGATGAAAATCTGCAGACCGCAGCAAGGACAACTCCTTCACAGTTAATCTAATGTGAACAGAAACATGCCATATTGTTTTCATACCCTTTATACTGAAGTGCAAAGCATCAACTCCAGTTTCACTCCTGATCACTTTGACAAGGACTGGGTGAAATTCTTCCCCCTCAAGCTTCTTTTCAAAGTAGATATTTTACTATCTGGCACTAGATTACAGATGGTAGCAGCAACACGATAAAACAGAGGCACTTGCACTCTGTGCAGTTCCTAACTGGGAGCATTTTGTTGTTATTTGAAGCAACCCAGAACTGGGAATACACAAAAATGCATAAAACCCAGATTTTGGATTTGAGTTCTGCAGTTTGCAGGTCAGGGTGCAGAATCTCAACTCTTTCTTTAGGTCTGAAGAAGACTGGAAATACAACGGCACTTTAGACTACAGTGCAATTCAGAATTCCTTAAACTAGCTTTAGATGAAAACAGCTACTGGAAGCAGTCTCACAGTGACACTGCTAAGAGCTCTGGGCTACTCTGCTGCTTAGCCGGGTCAAGGAGTCCACAAGGAGTTCTGCACTGCTGCAGCTGCACTAGCCCACGTAGGTTCAGCTGCTCACTCCTGCTTACCATCATATGTTACATAAGGAACTTGGAATCCTCTGGCACTGTTCCCTTCGTTTGACTTGAATTGGATCCACAATTTCTTAGACCTAGAAGTGAAAGCTATAGGGCGTTCGTAGGTTTGACAGGTCTCATACGTGGTCACTGAGTTGGAAGAAGCTTTCAAAGAAAACACACAATAGACAGTTATCTGACAATGCTTCATACTCATGAACAATTAGAAAATTGGTTAAACTACCATGACAAATATATTCTTGCTGGTGTTAAGAAAACTCCTCAAAATGTGACAAGCAATAGATAGCAGGCCATCGATGAGTGACTTCTTAGTCAAGGAACGTTTTCCCTTTTCTTAAAAAACAGTCTACTGTTTGAAGGATGTACTATACTGGAAACTGAAACTGTTTATTCACACATCAGGCACCTGTGGGAACTAACAAGCACCCCCTCTTTCCTAACCCGGACTAGACTTGCTTAGCATAATTCACAATTAGTTAGCTTGGACCATCTGCCCCTTCTTAACAGTATTTCACTCAGAGTTCACTGACACATCATATCCTTGCACCCTTATTTCACCTGAACCTATGGAGCACACATTCCAAACAGGATTTCTCAATTTATCATTTAAAGACATTTCTACTCATACGTAGAGGTCAGCCAGGCTACATTTACCTTATGCAAACAGTAATGCATGTGAGAAACGCGTGTTGCACACTGAGATAGATATACCATATGCCTCAGTAGATATTTCAGACTTACAGCTTTTTCGCATCACCAGGTAGTCTCCACACTCATCTTCTATTGGTAGGAATATTTCTGGAACCACAATCAGAATACGGCGCTTTGGCGGTGGGTTAATGTTCCAAGTGCACTCAGTGTTTGCGGGATAGTCCCCAGGATAGTTGGGTGATTCGATATATCCAGTGTAATCTCCCAGTTCACCTCCACACTGTCTATCTGAAAAAGCAATACAGTACGCAGGACTAGGCACAATGAGGTCATCCTACAGCTCTCGGCAGTCACTGTCAGAAACAGTACATGGGTGACAGACACAGAAGCTTTTCTGTTTGCACCCAAATCAGGTACAGTTCCCTGCCAGCTTCACTTCACACTTCTGCTTCTGCCTTTCTGCTTTAATTATTGTTGAGGTCTAAAAATACAGTCTAATCCCTGTTAACACAGCAGGTGCTATGGACCAAGCCACAGCTAAACAGCAAGGCAGTGGTAAGAAGACATAAAAATGGTCACGTGAGGATACTCCATGTGCTTGTACCAAACAGAACATTTTTATAGAAGTATTATCTGAAGTATCACTGGAGCCTGAGGTGCTCTGCTCAGGCACCATGCCTGCAGCAGTATAAAATAAGGAGTACAGCAGGCCCTTTCTCTGCACACATCAGCATTGCTAGCAACAAGAGAGGGTAAACCCCAGTGCAGGAGCCTGTGCTACCCAACTCTGCAGCCACAAAGGTGTGAGCGTTACAGCACCATAATAGTGATGCGCAGGTGTGACATGCCCAGGGAACAGATTTTTTTTTATGTGAGACATGCAGTTCCTAGAAACTTATTTCTATGCATGTATGTGTACAAACGTCTGTGTGTATATAAGTGTCTCCAGAGGTTCTTCTGAGGAGTTGCCTCTCTGCCTGCTATTTTTCCTCTTTAATTTACCCTCAGCTTCCCACACTACAACTACCATAACCTAGAACAGTGGCTCTTTGTAATTCCCTCTTTCAAAGGTTGCTATTATAAAGAAATGGTTAGTAGAGCTATGAAGTTTTGCAAGCGAATTTCCATTCCTTTTAATACAAGGGAAAGAAATCAGGTGCCAAGAACATTATCTCAGTCTGTTGTAACATGGGAGACCCAGAGTGACCCAGCACCAACTGGCAAGACTCAACTATCACTTACAAGAGTGATGGAACTAGTCTGCAGAAATGGTCTCTCAAGGACCTCAGTATGCCACATGGGATAAGATACACACAGACAGCAGAAGAGAAGCGACACCACTGTCTTCTCTCTAAGCTCCCTGGAGCAAACCTAAATTTCGCTCTTCAGGCTACTCTGAATATTAATGGACCAGTCTTTTCACTTATATCATCAAAATCATCTTGCTGTACTTACTTTTGCACTGTGTTACATTTGTTGACCCGTCAAAATCAGTAGTGGTATTTCCAGGGCATGAAATGCAGTAATTTTGTCCAAACTCAGGCTGGTATGTCCCAACTGTGCAGCGAATACACCGGTGAGTTGTGGTATTATAAAAATGGCCAGGAGAACACTGAACTGGAGAGTAATTAAATGTGGCACGGTTTAAAAAAAAGTGGCAGTAGCACATTAGAATGTAATTTTATGCATTTTTATAGGACTTAATATAATATCAATAACTGAAATACCACTTTTATAAACTATGACAGTAATAAAGCAGAGGTAAATGAACAGATTTTAGCTTAATCAGGTAACTCTGTGCAAGGTCAAAAATCCTAAAAGCAACATTACAGAGCAGTTCTGTGTGGAAGCAGTAATAGAAGGCATGTTGGAGTGAATGTAGCCACCATGATTTTGTAAGCAGGACTCCAAGTAGAACAATATGTTACCAAATGGTCTACCTGCTGACATTCAACATGGAAGATGAACTGTTTGTTGAAATATTAACTAAACTTCTCTTTCTTGCCAGCTTATGCCAAGCAGCATGTGCACTGCTGCTGCATCCTTGTATACCCCTCTGACCAACTCACCACAAGCAGAGGTGAAAGACTTTGGCCCTCTACAAGTGGCACGTCGCATCAATATTAGTGACTAAACAGGCATACTGCCGCCTTCTCTCATGATCACACACTGTCTTGCAACAACAGGTCATGACTCAGGGTATAGCCACCTCCACCAGATCTGCTGCTACATCACCTCACATAAATCATCAAGATAGCTAGACACATAAGACAGCCAAGCCTCACAAGCTCACAAGGCTTGCTGAGAGTATCTCCTGCATCACCAAAGTGAGACCCCATTCTGACATGCAAACTGTTTCATAAACATAGCAGATTTTATGGAGGTTTTATACAGGAGATACACAGACATAGGGGAAAAAATCTTTTCTAGCAGACCTACAATTTCTTTCTAGTTCTCTGCATGCAGACAGGAAGATTTTCTTCTTTTATTGCAATCTGAGAAATACAGGACACCAAACACCTTTGCTTACATCTCTAATATTCTTCTTTTCAATTGATTGTGCTTAGCTATTCTACATCTATGTCCATCATAATCTGTAGTGAAACCTCACAGAAAGTATTCAAAAGCGTGAGTCATCTGTTATCTTCGCTTTTAACACCATTACCACCTTGCTGCTTCTTTCTTGTGGGACTAAAATAAATTAAAATAAAATCTTTTCCTATTCTTTTTACCTCATTTGGCAAGTTTACCTCTCTCAGCTCAACATCAAAATAATTTACCACCTTGCCTTTCAGATCCAGTTTTCTGTGCTGCACAGTCCCTTTTTTCTATTCCTGTTAAGCTCTGCCTACTCCCAAATAACTCTAGTCTTGTTGAGCTTTGTATTCAGATAGCTCAGCCTGGAATCCTTCCCTGCATGTTCCACCCCCAATCCAAATGCATAAGATACAAGTTCCAAATAGTTCTTACATCTGTGATTCCATGTCTCATGTGGCCACTTCCACATGCAAATCCATGAGCTCTTCATTCCAGTTAATAAAAAAAAAAAAAAAATCCCTTTAATCTCCACTCTAATTTGAAAACTGAACCTCATTTATAGACTTGGTTTTGTTTATGTTAAATAAAACTGAAATCAGTTCCTCTTATCTTGATCCAAGGTTTTTAACATGTTTTTTCAGTGCTTTAACTTCTCAAAATAAAGTATGAAACGACAGCATTTGTGGACTCAGTGATCCTTCTCTGAAGAAATCTATTAGCTATCATATTAGTACCAGCAATATTAGTTTTTCAACCATACTGCAAATTTCTTCTATTATGTTGCAATTCTCAAAAGTAAACATATCTTAACTGACACTAGAGAGACCTCTTAATCCAAACCACTACCAAAAATTTGCATCAGGACCTTGTTTCTATTCCTTATTTCTACTCTACAGCTGTAACCTTTCCATTAACATTTTTTCCAGGTGATTTTGATACAAGTGATGTGCTTTTAGCCTTGCTTTAAGATATTGAGCAAACCATTATACCGATTTACATTTCATCACTCTCCACAGACACGTATTTTTATCACCAGTTTCAAAGACAACCTCATAGCTGTCTTTCAGCTTTTTACAGTTTAGCTAAGATGCTAAAGAAATTCCTTCATTTTTAAGATACAATCTCCACCTGATTTTCAGTCCTGTGAGAAAAATCTCGGGAGCTGATTGCAGGTCAGCGCCACTGTAATCAAGTTCAGAGGGTTGTACTGCAGGGTTTAGCTGAATGCTAGCTTTTTAGGTATATCACAAGACATCCAAGCCAGGTCCTCCTTATAAACATGTAAAAACTATCCTCTTCCTTATCCTCCAGGACTGCAATTCCCCGCCTCCACGTTTTCACACTGCTGCTGTGCTCAAATCAAAAATGTCAATAAGGCCTACTGGCCTTGATTTTTTTTCCCTGAGACTTTTTTCCTCCCTGCTGTTCCTTTATATAACTCTTTGCAGATCAATGACTACACTGACCAACTTACATGAATCTCCCATTCCTTCTTGAGTCTTGTATAAAAATCAGTTATGAAAAGAACTCAAACTATTGAGTTTCTTTGCAGCCAGGCCAAGCCAAGCAACTATGCGATCCTTGAAAGGAGAATGACCCTTCTTTGAATGCCCTACTTAAAGCAGCAGCAGTTACTGTAGCCCTAAGCAATGCAGTTCATCAGATAAATCTTGTCCTTACCTTTGGTCTCACAGTCCTGAAACAAAGATGCACCACTATGTCTTGTTGTCAGACCTCCTCCGCAGGGAAAGCAGGATACTCTCCCCGCTTCAGGCTGGTATGTTCCAAGGGGACATGGCAGACAAGGTTTGAAGCCATCAGGAGAATATTCACCTGGTGAGCACTGATCTAGAAGAAGAACACACTTGCTTCAACCTATATAATAAAGGCGAAGGTAGGTTAGTGAACTTGTGCAGGACCTGAAACCCCACCGTGAAACCATTCTCTTTACTTGGGAAGAGGGAGCCAGAGTTTCAGAACTGAATGCTAGAGACAGACAGAATTAACACATGCAATTTACCCTGTAAAACAGAACATGACACTGATGAACTCTGGGGCTGGTGAGCTCCTCTGTGAGCTGGAATGGATTTCACACTTCGTTGCAAGGCTACTCTGGACACTGTGCCCGTCCAGTAGTCTCTGTTAATCTGTACAGTGCAATTATGTAGTGATTATCAACTCTTTCTAGATAAAGAACTCTGGGGCCCCTCCTAAATGAAATAATTTAGTCCCAAACCTAAGATGCCAAAAATGTATTTAAATGTTTCTGTAAGTGTTTTAATCTTAATAATACTTGATAATTGAGGTGCTCACACAATTCAGTTACACCATGCACAACCAGTAATTTGTACAAATTCACTAAACTAAATATTATCTATGCCTCAAAGACTTGTAAAGCAGAAATATTTTTGCCATTCCTCCGATACTGGATCTTGGAAAATTATTATCTCTGCACTGGAATGCTGTGCTCTGTATGGTGGGTAGATAGCACTAACTTAATCCAACTGATTTTACTAACATACCCACCTCAATAGTATCTAAGAAGTCCAGCAACATTTGTGGGTATCTTTGAAAAATTCTGTTTTTCAAACTTTTCACAAAAGAACTGGCTTCAGTGCCACTATTTAATAATTACCCTGCTCTGGAAAGGCACAAAATACTGTTGCAGTTATTCAGCTGTGCTGAAAAATTCTGTCCTTTTAAAGACCTGTTACGATAATAAACTGTTAGTTTTAGTTTATAGCTCCAATAAATCACTCAGTGAATAGCCGTTTTTGTTGGGAAGTTCAATTGGCCTTGGCTTCATTTCAGGATATGTAACTAACAAACAGCAGAGCATTAATTACTGGTCATGATCAATGATGAAGAATTTTGTTTACGGCTGATACACTGAGTGGAGTAGTGAGTGCTCCTCCTTAGCTTAAAAATAAAGGACAACAGGTTAAGCAACGCTCTGTCACTTGTCAATGAAAGCTAGTGAGGAAGTCTTAGCTCTTGGTTCTAACTTTTTCCACCACACAACACCTCTGCTCTCATAAGGACACACATTCATTTCCTCCCACATTTTTCCAGTCTTTCTTCATTTTTATAAACATTCCTACAGAGCACTTATCTCTGTACTCTTTGTGCAACTCAATAAGCAGGAATGAATTTATTGCAGCATTCCTAATGAGGTAAGGGAAGAGCACTATTTAGAATTCCATGGCAAGGAAAGACAATCAGGGTTAGTAAAGGTGATTTTGAGACGTGACTACTGATTTCAGAAACCCAGAAACAATTGAAAGACAAGTGAAAATCTTCCCCCAAAACATTCTGTGGGAAATCGATACTCTGGGTGGCCTCACTAGAGGCTATCTGCCCTCTGCTATCTCCCTTTAACATGTCTTTTTTCTCTTCATTGTAATCACACATTGAGTTTGGGGTTGTTTGGGTTTTTTGTTTGTTTGTTGGTTGGTTGGGTTTTTTTGCATCAGGGGTATGTGTGTCTGTTTTGTTTTTGCTTTGAACACAATGCTACTTTACACCTGTAAAACCATACAAATTCAACTTTAAGACTGTACTACAAGATTCCTGAACTCAGAGTCCAGCATCCCAGTAGGTCAGCTAACAGAGCTCAAAGGAAGCCTGTCCCAGGCAAGAACCAAACCCACGCTTAGGTGGAAACATCACATTTGAGAACTTATTCCATCAGATCTCTCTTGACAGCTTTATCATCTGCACCTTATTTGCCTTGAAACCCCATGTTGTAAAACTGTAGAGATCCTTATAGAATAAAACTGAGGTAATCTAAATCTTCCAGGATTACTTAGCAAAGTGCCTAAATTTTGAAAATTTGCATTGAGGAAATAAGCCTTTGAAGATCTTAGCGATGTCTGAGGAGATCTTTTATGTCAGGCATTCTTAGATGCATTACACAATAGACTTCTGAAAGCAAGAGAAAGGTGGGATAGAAGCCTCAGGTCGTCTGTTTCTGTAGCCTCCTTCCACATTGAGACACACTGTGAGCTCCAGCTAATCTTTGGTTTCCAGGTTTCCAAGTACTGGGGCAAAAGCTACAAGTTATTTGTCCTTCCTCGTCCTGTTAATTTGCATTAAGGCATAAACCACAACTTTCTCATTCCCCATCATAGTACATTCCCACACTTCAGCTAGCCAGCAACAAGACAAAAACATCAAGTCACTAACATTTTGTGTCTGTTGGTTCAAAGGCAAATTAGGTCACCGGCAGTTAGACTACTAGGTGAAGTGCAAGGCGATACAAAGGCTACCTTTACACAAATATTAGAGCTGATCAGCTGTCTGGACTTTTGCAATTTGGCCATTTCTGGGTACTGAAAGAAGGCTAACGTTTTTGTTCTGGCTTCGCTCAGTGTTAGCTGAGTTCCATGAAGCTCCACCGGAGCTACATTTCAACTGCTTCAGGCCCTGTTTCTCTCCCATCTTCTGCTTGCACTGGGTGCCCTGGGTGTTCTGCAGGGCAGCAGAACAGTAGGCTATTGCTTGTGACCATGTCCACAGGAGAAACATAAGGCTGAGACAGTGAAAGAGAGGAACTGTGTAAAATCAACGTGAGGCAAAACACATTTTTTTCCATTTGATCTGAACCAATCAATTCAAATGCTTGATTTAATCTTCCTAAAAGGTGACTACCACGGAAAGAAAACTGCAAAACAAATAAAAACTCCCAACTAGCTACTGCAACACGGTGTACAAAAGCAGCTGCCAAGAGCCGTGAACTGTGTGACAGTTAGAGTTGTGAACCAGCTTGGAGGGAGAAAAGGATTAAGTGGGAAGACAGAGAACAGGTTGACTCAACAAGGAAAGAAAGCATGTAACAATGACAGAAGCCCTTTCAGTATGAACTGCTGCTTAAAAATAAGAATATCTGTTTGGGCAGCTGCAGTTTGCTGGAGACAAACTAGGGTGGCAGAAGAGTCCTCACAGATTGCTCATCCAGAAGAGCTGGACTCCTGTGTGTCCATGGGGTTTAGGTTCACAGGACACCACCACTGTGTAAGAAGGGGCCACTCTCTGCTCAGAAATCACATCGAGATCACAGCCCCAGCATGTGGAGTGGCCTTCCAACACATAGCGGGGGCAGGAGGGGAACATTAATTGTTTTTATAATGGAGGTCACTGGTTTATGAAGTAGCATATGTACGTGTTACCTCCTGGAACTGGAGAGACTAAGCCTATGAGGGTTCTCCACATGTATTCATATCTGACATCACTACATGAAATAATGAACCTTGTTCTCAAGGGTCTTAAGTACCCATGCTCAATTTGAAATCAGCAAGACTTGAAAAAAAAAATCAAGCAACTCTGGAATAAGTTTATAAATTGTGTAAAATACAGAGACTGAGAAAATTAAGTTTTAAATACTGCACAGAAGAATGCAAACCCCTATCTTCTCCCTGCTATGACTTCTGAGTCACATCAAACACTTCAAGTCTTAATAGACCCTGTGTGTGTATGAGAAAAGAGGTTAATACAGCCAGATACAGACTTAGCTATTTACAGTCTAATGAATACTCATTATTCAACACAAATATTAAAATTACTCTGAGTGAAGCCCAAGCTTTAAAGCCTCAGGCTCTCGAATATATCAGTTTCTTCACATGACTACATCAAATCAAGATTTTCAAAGTGGCATTAAGTGTCCAGACAATTTGATTCACAAACACACTCCCTGTAAACTGCTCCAAGTTCCTCCCCATCTTCCACTTAGAAGTGTTCCAAACACTCACCACTCATCTAAGCCCACTGGAGCACAGGGCAGGGGTAATGAGGAAAGGCTTTTTAGAAGCTCACAGCACTCACCAGGGCACAATTTAGCATAACAAACAGACTTGGGGTTAGGCTCAATCATAGCAGCATTAGTTATAGGGACATTATGTCAACACAGAAATCATTCCATGGAAATCCATAGGACTGTGCATGAAATTAGGATGACAAATTAAACCTCCCTTAAAAACAAACAAACAAAAACAAACCAACAAACCTCCAACACACCCCCAAAACAACAAACTACAAACACCCCACCTCTAGGAGTTCAAACTTTTCCTGTCATTTGTTCAAAATAAATCAAAAGAGTTTATGAGCTTCATTTCACAAAACCAGAAGCTGCACTGTCCCACCTGGCACATGGGAAATACCCAATCAAAACAAGATCTGAAGATCGGCAAATAATGACATTAAATCAGAATTCCACTGGCTGGCTTTGCTCTTTTTTTTCAGAAACCTGATTGTCTTTCTCCAAATGAACAAAAGAACCAATTGCCTGTAGTTGACTTCATTTCTGCAGCCACTGTCTTTGTTTGTCTTCAATACCCATTAAAAACCTGGTCTTGAATCTCATGCAGCTGTTTGAAAGAAAAAAAAAAGAAAAAAGAAAAAAAAAAGAAAATGTGAAAGCTTTTCTGATGCAAAAACAAGGCAGTGGCCAGGGGGGAGACAGAGGGGCCCACAGGGAACCAGGATTAACAGTTACAAAGACATTTAAAGGCTCTTCCCCCTCTTTTCAACGCATTAGCCTTTGAGCATTTGCTCCCATAGACAAATGCTGTAGTATCTTAGTGGCTGAGAAGGTGAACCTCATAAAGGAGGTCATGATCCACCGACTCACCATTTTCTTGAGAATGATGCCTTGACTTCACAAGGAAAAGCACCAACAACTGATGCAAATTGATTCTGAAGCAGCATCCTTTAAGTTATTGTGTTTTAGCAGTTCACACATCTAGGTCACATGAGATGCTTACACATCCTAAGGATTTATGTCTTAAATCTAGGATTGTCAGAGCAAGCAGGTTTTCTCTTATTTGACAACTCATTTATTCTTGTCAGATTTCTATAAAATTGTAAAAAAAAAAAAAAAAGTAACTTACAGTTCTGTGTTGTGTAACACAACTATTGATTGTAACAACTGTGAAGGTAGCACTTTGCTTTTCTCTTTAAATCTCTCTCTCTCACAGTTTTGCAGTGCCGGTATTATACCACATGTAAACTTCAAGATGTGGTTCTTAATTTTGTACAGAATGCTAATATTTTATTTGCATCCTCTAAACTAATGGGACAGAAATGCTGGATGCTGAGTGATGAACTGCATCAACACCTCCCACATAAGATAAAGCTGCTCAGTGTTTACATCAGAGCAGTGCCTATACCAGTGCTGCTCACGCTTGCTCTTCTCTGAAATTACAGCTCTTTGGATGAATCCACCTGCAACTACCATGCAGTGAGGCTGTGCTCACGTGTCCTTCTAAACGGCAATTTCAGAGAATGATACTTTTCATTGCCTCCTTCCATCTCTTGAAGTATTTGTGTACCCAATAACAAAAAATACCAAATGGAACGAGCATTGTGTATTTTCAACTCCATGGGATGCGATCAAGAATTTTAAGAAATGGAAAAAGCAGCTAAATTGCTTGTTGTTTCTTCCTCAGTGGAAAGTCCTTGAAGGCAAAAGGGTCCCAACAGATACCAAGTACTTCTCTTTCAATAGGAAGGTCTCTAGTAAACCAGCTTCTAATAAGGAATTCCAGTATTTAAATGGTTGGTCTTTGGCTGTTAAATCTGCCCAAAGCTCAGCATGCAGTGGAGAACGAGCATTTGTAGCCAGGGTTAGTGAATGAAACTGCATTCTCCACAAGGCAAATCTGCTATCAAAGAAGCAGCAGCATGTGGCATTTCCAGCATCCTCAGATGGTTCATTCAGTCTTGAAGCACTGTCATTCAAATACACATATTTTTGCCATAAGGTTTACTTCAGTGAGAGAAGATCTCACTCCTGCTATGAGAATCCAGTTCTCTGAAGACTGATGAAAGTTCCATTTTGCTATATGCATTTCCTGTGATATATGTTAGTAGAGACCTACCACTGGTTGAAGCTACTTATAGGACTCCATGGAATTAATCAACACGAGCCAATGCTAACTATGCTTACTTGTTAATAGAGAGCTCACACATAACGTGGTAGACAAATGCAACACTTGAACCTGTAAAGCATGAGAAAATACCAAGCAGAACTGGATGTTAAACAGCAAACTTGAAATAAAACGCACTACCCATCAGAATCAGCAGTGAATTCCCTTTCACCACCAACAGCTGCTTTAAGAATAGCAGGCATCCACATGCAATCATCCAGCGTATTAAAAATACCTTGAAAAATCACATCTAATCTGTACCTGGTGCTGTTTGGGAGCTTTTATTCTGTGCTCTGCCCCACTGCGGACAACAGGAGTTAAGATATGAAAATGGGGAAAAGTACCACCTCACCAAAAGTGTGAAACCAAAAAAAAAACAAATAAAGTTTATCTTCCTGCTGCAGCCGCAGGCCAGTTACCAAAGACAAAAGCTGGCAGAGCTGGACCTGGACTTTTCCTCTTACGCTGCACAGATACAACTAAAGGTTCAGAAAGTGCTGTGGTGGAGGGAATATGATCAGTAGAAGACTGATCAATAAACAATTGGGTTTTAATTAATAGTTTTAATTTTGCTTTTAAAAATTTATTTGAAAACAACTAACCGAAACCTGCACTTCACCCACTATTTGAATTACAGAAGATTTGTAAATTCCTAGACTTACTTTATTCCCTCACTACTTGCTGCTCCTCTGGTCAGACTGAACAAAATCCCTTTGCCAAAGTTCTCTGCCCATCCAGAGACCTCAGTAACCACCTGCACTGAATCCACCTGCTGACTTGGTATCTCTTGCTGTGGAGTCACTTTCTCCCCAGAACCATTAGTGTGTCTAGATAAGCAGGGTCCTGATCCCGTCCCAAAGTTCTCAGCAGCTCTGCAAATCAATCAGATCAAGACAAAACAAAACACCCCTGACTGCCCCACACACATTCCTGAGTTAGTGTCTTCCTCTTCTTCCACACCATTCCCACTCCATTCTCTCCTCCCCAGTTTATGTCCTAGCTCCTTCTGACTGGCAGTCAGGGAAGCCGCCTGGTGCTGCCTTTACCATGCACCCTGGGACAATCAGCTTTTTCTAAGGAAATGAGGCGTATGTAACAACACTGCCTCTGTGGGCATTTTTATGTCCCTTCAGCAAGTGGTGAACTTTCTGTCCAACTTCCAGCAAATTCACAAAGGACACAGAGAAGTTTCAAAGGCATTAAGTTTCTGTACATTTAATGTAAATAAAAGGGGAAATGTGAAAGTGGAGGAGAGAGACCTTCGTAGCATTCATACAAGTAAAAAAGACTATGGTGAAAGTTCCATCTCCTGTTTGATCACAGCAAATTTACACAAGGATATGGCCTGAATACTGCAGCTGAAGAAGGGAAGATTCATGTGGCGATCCCACCTTTTTAGGCAGCAAGCACAAACCGAATCATAAAGCATAAAGCACGAGGCTCACAGGGAATCAAATGTTAGCGGTTTACTGCTCAGCAGTACCAGTAAAGATGCCCAGAGCAAACTGTGGCACCAATTCAGCAACAGAAGAGGCTTGACTTTTACAAGTTGTTCTCCAAAACATTTGTCTTCATATGCTCAGTCTATTTTAACCATGGACAGGCTATTTGTGCTCATCACACTAAAGAGTTTTCCATTCTCCAAAAGCCTCCCGTTTCTGAAGAAGCACAAAAATGCCATGTAAACTTCTCATTTGTAATGAGAAATTAAACTGGTTCTACAGCTACCTAAAAAAAATTAAATTATTTGTTGTTTTAATTCCTAATCGTAACTCACATTTCCTTCCTTCTCTACCTGAAGTTTTTTTAACTTACATAGTGTGATTTTTTCAAGCCATGTGTGATTTCATCTGGAAAGCCATATTGTGCTTTGTACAATGTACCAAGACAGTTTTTCAAAGCCTTCCTCCAGCATCCAACACAACAGTTGAAAACATCTATATTAAACTCACCTTGGTGAACTTTCCAAAGTTTTTCAGACTTATTACAATACCAAAAAAAAAAAAAAAAATACAGCTTTTTCCAATGAATTCCTGAGTAATTTGCTAGTCCGCTTGTTTGCACAGTTGTTTTAAAGAAGACTGATTCATTCTCTATTGTATAAGTACAAATTTTTCCAGAGTTAGGAAAACTAGATTGGAAAGTCTGAGACCAAATGGGTTGCTACTGGAAGACGTACTAATTAAATTTGACAAGTACTTTAAAAGCCTGCTGATTAACAGAACCACCTACTTGCTGCCTCCCCTATGCAGCCTGAATTAGTCGTCATTAGGTCCCTGTTAAGATAACATCTGATCCCTCTTCTTAACTTTTGTGCTTTGGAAGCATTTATTAAAGGCTATGTTACGGTGGTGCCGCCCAGTACCATGATAATTAAGATTTTTCTCAGTACTGGCCTACAAAGCCTCTATTTCTCCGTGAATTTAAAACTGTCCGTCATGAAGATTTTCTGGGATTCAGGGCTTAATCACCAAAGAGAGTGTGACTGTATCAAATTCTGCTCAGTCTTTTCTTTGGAACAGGGAGAGATGAAATGTTCACAAGTTCAGAAACACAATATTACACTGAATATTAAACTTAGTCTTAAAAATAACACTTAATATGTCAAGGCCATTGGTGCCTGATGTTACTACCACACTTTTTACCTTTGAGTTTACTGTAGGCTGTGTGTTAACTATAACAAAGTACAACACGCCAAGTCCTCATTGAATGACACAGCAATGGCCAACTATAAATACGCAGAAGGGCACATCACAGTAGCACAAACAGTAACCCCTACTTCTTCACACACAGCCCTCATCTCTCCTGGGCAAGCATCCCACAATCCCCCCAGGCTCACCAGACCAGAGCAAAACAGTAAAACACACGTGGTGGTTTGTTCCCGATTTATATTTACTTACCACATCTGTTACCAACATGCATCTGTCCTACACCACAAGACTGCTGCTGCTCTGATAACTTGAGAGACTTTCTGGCGACTTCATGGTCCATGCCAGAGACACGAACACGGAACTGGTCCCTGCTGACTGTCTTCCGTAAGGTTCGAATGGTTTTACGGAACCTCTTTTCAGTCTTTTTCCAAGCACAGCGTGCATCACAGGTGTCTGAAAAGTATCGAGGGTGAAAGCTGCTCTAAGTGGCCATGCATAAAAATCCACTCCATTCAGAAGACCAACCAATGCAAATCATTGAGAAAGCAACTTCTGTGAACAAGTCTGAAACCCTTAAGGACAACACCACCAGGCTATAAGAAAATTAATCAGACCACAAGACTTTAATTTATGATCTTTTGATCTCTGAAACTATCCTCTCTTTTGATCTTTGAAACTATCCCCATCCCTCACTCTTTTTGAAGCACTAAAATTCATTTTCAAAACAGGAGATACTTTTTATTATCATTTTGCATACAGATAGAAGTGAAAAATACAGAAATTAAGTAGCAAACAGTGAGAAGCTTCAAACCGCACCTTGGATTATTTTCCAACCAACCTGTCACCTCCTTTCGGCTTGTTTCAAGCTCAAAGTCCGCAGTGATAAAAATTTCTCTAGTCGCTGTCAGACTACTGAGGTCTCCATGAGCTTTCTTGCCAGAGCTGCAGGTTAGGTTTACATAGTGGAAGCTCTCCATTACTGAATTATGTCTCTCTGTATGAACAGAATTAAAGGAAGCAAAAGCTTGGCCAGCTATGTTATTGAACATTCGCTAGTGCTCAGTACAATAGGTTGTCATGAAGAGTTAAAGGGGAGCAAACAGCCAACTCCACAGGCCAGTAAACAAACAGTTTGGCCAGTTTCTCAGCTGGTCCACCCTTGCATAGAATCATAACCCCAGTGCACCTACAGATGTACTGTGAGACTGTGATTCTAGCACTGCAGTGGGTCTGCTGGGACGTAAGCTTGGCTGCAGTGCTCAGCCCGCTTCCCCTGGGTCCTGCTCACAGGTTCTAATGAACTGCCTTGGCACTACGCAAAGGATCTTAAAACCATGACACTGCCTGCACCAGGCAGGCTACTTGACAGAAGAAGTTTGCAGTCAATATGAAGCAAAATAATGATAAAATAGTGATAAATGTGTTAGTTTATAATGGTGATTGAATTAAGCAGTGGCTGCATCCACAGGACACTTGGAGTCCATTTTCAAGGTTTCAATGGGGAAATAAGATTTAGTTAAAGAAAACAAGAGGAATAAACCTTTGGTTCTGGAGTGCAACTCTTCGCTAAGCATCTAGTTTCTCACTGTTACTCTTCTAAGGACAAATCAACTGACACGTTGATTTATCATATTGTTTAGTGACTTCTTCCCCAAGCTCTTTTTTTTTTCCTTTTTTTAAATGTACTCTTAATTTCCTGCTGACTTGGTAAACTATTCTTTCTGCCTTGGAACAGATGGAAGAGCTGACCTCACTGTGTCCATCTGGGGCTGCTGAAGTATTAAAAAAAAAAAAAAAAAAAAAAGAAAAGAATAATAAAGAAANCTTTGCTGAGGCATTAGACAGTAAGGAGCAGGTGAGAAAGGAAAGAACAGAAAGAAGGGACAGGAAGAGAAAGGAAAGGAAGAAATCAAAAGAATGAAAAGTATGGTGGATTTCACTGAAAATATACTGCCAGTGGTACAAACAGAAAAGGAGAAGGGCTTTCCTAGCAAGACTAAGGATGTCACAGGGAGGTCCTGTGATCTGATATAACTTTTGCAAGAATCATGGCTGGGAAGGAGGATGATTCACAAGGTCAGAGAGGAGCAGAAAATTTGCAGTCCTTTATGCTTTGCTTATGGTGTACTTCATACCTGGAAAGTGCCTAATAACTCCTGAGCTATGGCCCTAACCTTCTTACCTGCATTTTTATATTCATACCTGGTATCATCTGTTCCAGACCTTCTTGAAACATCTCAGTCTTTTTCAAACTACATTTTCTTTCATTTAATTTAAAGGTTATGCTTATCTTGATGGCTGAAGCATCTTCAAGAAGAAACAACGACATGTTATTTTAAAAAAGGAATAGAAAATTTAGACAACTCTAATGTCACATCACAATGATGACATCAAAAATACGTTGATATAAAGCAAAAAAGAGGTCATCACAGAAAAGCTAGAGATGCTAGCTTCCTCCTGCTATCAAGCTGGTTCAGAACTAGAATTGGAAAAATATGTGATAGGTTTTATTTAAATTAAAAAAGTCCAGTTTTGCTATTGGGTAAATCAAATAAAGGTGAGCTGTAATCAAAGGAGACACTCCAGTTCAGAAAGTAGCTTGTGCCTATTATAAAATAGTACCTCTTATCTCTTTAGCTTTAAATGCTTTCTAAATGTTACTGTCCAACAGCTCAACCTAAATGTATTATATGTTGCCAACACTGTCCAGTTTGGATGTCTAGAAAGATGCATGCCACTCCTGGCCTAGCTGTTTATTTCAGTACTGATCTTATTCTCCTTCCTTATTTTTAAGTCTTAGTTTGATGATGAAGCAGAACAAGAGGAATTTCCTGCTATAATCATGAACTGCAATCACAAGGAAGGAGGAGGAAAATGAGGGAGTATAATGGAGAGGGAAAATACAAAGTCAACAGAAACACCTTTATTTCACAGTTATCTATTAAAAGAAATCATGCAACAGTAAATCTAGTGATTACCCAGACAGCTGGATGCATTTGTATTTTGCTGCTTTTTCTTAAGCTGAGATGACCTGCCACAGGTGAGGGTGTAGGCATCTTGTGTTCCTGACAGACAGACCATACAGACAGATAGTAAAGACACAGGCACTGGGCAGAGACTAAAGACTCCTGCAGTATAAAAGACTTTTTTAATTTGTTGATCAGCATCATTTTCACCCTTTTTCAACAGTGTTGTTCATAAAATACTCCACATTAGAAGTAGTCGCTTCCTAAGCAATTTAAAGGGCTCGAAGAAAAGGAGCATCTGTCCCATAAACACTGGCTGAGCCTGCATGCTGTGTCCTGTGGGGTGGAGGGGCTGTGCGGGCAAATTCTCAGACCCCACGCAGGGCTGGAATGCCTTCGCTCCATTCAGCAGCAGCTCTCAGGGCCAAATTAAGGAACGGCCCAGGGAGCAAGGAGAATTCTGCCCCGTCCTCCCCAGTTTCAAAAAGACAGCTGTCATGAGACAAGAATCTGAGGGTAGAGTGGTTATAAAAGACAAGGAAAAGAGGAAAGGTCCCTGTTGACTGTCTACTTCTTGGGGTTTCCATGAAGGTGAGATGGTTTGCTACTCTTACACTCTCTACAGAATCATATACTCATTTTTATTGGTTTTGACTTACCAGAAAATACCTGGACATCTGAAAAGCAGCTTAAGAAGCATCTATCACTCCCACCACTCTTAATGCAGTGCAACAATACCTTGGGTGGCGTATTATCAGGCAGGGAACCCTTTATCTCTAAACAGGATAAAACAAATACTCACGAGAGAAGTAAAACATCTACATACACCCTACTAATAAAGCAGCATGCATCTGCTTTTGTAGCTGGTACCCAAGAGCACCCATGCAAACCATATGCTGTTTAGACAGAAAATGAAGGCAAAATAACATCACTGGAGGATCACATAACCTAAATAATTTTCTTCCAGGCAAAGCTATCATCAGCAAACCTTCTCATGCAGAGAAACAAAAGGAAGTAGAAGAATGAGCTAGGTAAAAGCACAGGAAAGAAAGCATCAAAATCCCTCAAAGTATCTCCTGTTTTGGGGGTTGGTTTTTTTGCTTGTTTTTAGCAGTTTCAGCATCAATACCTTCATGCCTGACTAAAAAGTGAAATAGAATACTGGGAACAATGACTCATACCACTCAACTGGATGGATCAAATTTTCAGATTTTAATATAACCACGTGGCTGTCAGACACATCAGGAGCAGAAATGTATTTACTAGGCACCTTACCAACACAATCCCTTTTATTCCAGTGTAATTTGTAGCTAGAGTGACACAGGCACTCATAGTCTCCCGGTGTGTTCACACACAGCTGTTGGCAACCACCATTGTTGACACTACATTCATTAATATCTGCAGAGGAAAGGTAAAAATACTTTTTAAAAGTTACTCTCACCAAAGTTCTGTACTGTAACTCCACTAGGTAGACACATACACAAATACTGCTTCATAAAATTTGAGAAAGATTTTAAGAACACTCTCTGGACACCCACCTTTGATTTCATGGAAATCCTTTGATAAATCTCAAAATAGATCAAATGTTATCAGAGAGGAAATGTTAGGTATTGTCCTTAAACCACACAACTGGAAACAAATTCAGCCTCAGCAACATGATAACAAATTAACTCAAAAAAAAAAAAAAAAAGATGACCAAATCCAGTCTGCATTACACTGTGTCTGATTAATTAGTATTTTTAATTCGGAGTAAAAACAGATGACTTGGACAGGATTCATACTGATCAATCTTCCAAAGCAGTCAGATAGGTACAACTGCTGCTGCACCCACAATAGTGGAACACTATTGGACTCCATGTGGGCAAAGAGCACCATTGTTCCTTTTGGACAAATACCCAATTTTGGGGCCTTAACCCACCGAAAAAATGCCAATAGGAGGAGAAACTACTGACAATACAACCTACTGCCTTTGGTGCAAACTTGCTTGCTGATGCAGAATATGCCATTCACCAGTGGTGTATCCCAGGGGTCAATACTGGGGCCAATACTATTTATCCTCTTCATTAAACCTGGATGATGGGACAAGAGTTCACCCTCAGCAAGTCCACAGATGATACAAAACTGGGAGGAGTTGCTGATATACCAGATGGTTGTGTCGCTATTCAGAGGGACATTGAGTGGCTCAAGAAATGATGGGAATCTCATGAATTTCAACAAAGGGAAATGCAAAGTTCTGCATCCTGCTTCTTAGATCCACCCTGATGACTGTTTCACTTGTCTCCAGTAGCTTTATGGCAATTATACGTAAACATATACATAAACCAGCCATTAAGAAATCTCTTGTGAGTCCCAGAAAGTTCGTACAGCTGAAGGTATCCACTTCTACAGATGCCTTTCTCAGTGGTAAGAACAAATTCTTGTCACCAATCTCCCCAATCATTTGTTCCCCCCTCTAGACACACTACAATTTGGTAGAAAACACTGTCAAACAGAGTAAAAAACTGAGCTGATTTCAGGGAAAGGTATGCTACTAACAGAATTGAGACAGTTGAGGAGCAGTAGAGTATTAATGGGGAAAGAAGGGACTAAAATTGGTACTACTGCCCAAGACACCATAAAATTGGCCCAAATCTTTGGGTTTTACTGACCTTTTGTTAGAGTACTGCATGCAATAGCAATTTATTATCTCCAACACTTATTGACTTCTTCTATATCAGTCATAAAGTATGTACTCAGTATCCCTATCAGCTTTGACACATCCTGTGATTGCCAGTAAATGAAGGACTCGCTAGGGTACAAGAATTAACATCTTCTGCACAGGAGTATGAAAAGGACAATTAGCAGCCAACAGCAAAATTACAGCTCCTTTTCCCCCAAAAGAAATTGAGATAATGCAGAGGAATTCAAAAGAACAGACTTCTTTTAGCAAAGAGAACACATGAACAGCGTTACTTCCAATCCAAACAGGTTTCCTTGTTTATTGGGATAAAACACAATCAACCTGTAATCTTCTTTGCAGACTTTCTAGAGGAAGGGGTTAGAACAGATCAGGCACACAGATCTCTGAATTATCTCCAAGTTCAAGTGTGCTCATTCTGCCTCAGAAATAAATAGGTCTTACTCAGAATTAAGCAAGCACGTGGATTCAGTAAGCTCTTGCCTAGAGCTTATATAAAACAGGTTTAATTCCATTTAGTGTCCAATTATTCATGTTACCTCATGTTAATTCTCAGAAATTGTCACAGAAATATTCATACTTGACATACACTGCGGTTCTGTGAACAGCTTTCTCTCTTTTCTTAAACTTTTCTTGTAGGAAAGATATAAAAGATTTATGAGTATTGATCTTGGCCAATGTCAATCAGTGGTACTACATCACTGAAATTCCAATCTACCTCACATAAGGGTCTGACACGCACAAGAGCAACCTGCAAAACCCCAATTTTCTTACTCATCCAGAGCTTCCTGTTTCCACTGACTTTTCATCAAAGTCAAGGAGACTTCTGCATGTATGGCTTTCCTATCCAGGTGCAAAACACATCAGCTTGTTCTAATAGTCCCAGATATTTTCTGGATGCAGGGCAGGAAGGGAAGATCATTTGAGCAAAGACAGAAATGAGCAGAATTAGTTTCTACTTTGCTGTATCTCCTTATCATGGCAAAAAAGTAAAAATTATATGCCTACTGCATATAGACAGACTGGTATCTTGCACAGACACTAATTAGACCTGTGGCAACAGCACTCTATCTGCATGGCCTGCAGTGTCTTTTTATCACTCACCTCCACAACGCGTGAAGCCATAGAGAGCATATCCTTTGTTACAAGTACACTCAAAGGTGCCCGGGTGATTGATGCACTTGTGGTCGCACGTCCGTTCAAAAGAGCATTCATCAATGTCTGCAAGTTTTAAAGGGATATATCAGGATCTTTCAGACTGACAGGGGAACGCTGATGAGCTAACAAGTTGGACACAGGGATGTACAGATTTATGTAAGCTAAGGAAATTCTTTTCAAGTAAATAACATAACAATGAAATCACGACTTTTAAAAGAACAATTAGTTTGCCAAACAAGCTTTTTCTTGGCAAACGTGAAAAATGCTGCTGCAACAGATATATTTTACACATAAGATACAGATAAAAGATACATTTTAAATGTAAGTTTAAAACATATCTCTTCTATGGGAGAAAAAAGTGCTGACAAAACTCTTATTTCATTAAGAAAGGCCTACATAAGGTCTGCAGAAATAGGTTTACAAAAGGAAGTATTTTCTTTGGGTTTTCCCCATAAAAATGTGGCCTTTGCTTTCATTTAACTATATATAGATATGCAGTCCCTGATTTAAGCCTGCTGAAAATCACCATGTTCTCTGAGATGCACCTGATGAGAGACAACTGGAGTCATTTGGTGAATTTTTCCATGGATCCATTATATTGTGTAATTAGACTTCAAGGTCTGTCTCTAAAAGCTGTTAACTGTTTTTTTCCAGTGAAAGTTTTCCTTGGCATGACAATAACTTTGCCCAGATCTTCTTTGTAAAGCATAGTTAGTATAGTAGCATTATCACTATCTCAGTTAGTTAAATGGTAAAACAGTAACATTCCCGTCACTTTCTAAGACCACAAATGTTTTAATAAATGGGGTTTTTTTTCCCATGAAAAGCACCCAAAAGCACCCAAAACTGTGATAGGTCATTATCCATGCCATGTAAGAATATTGCAAGATATAAAAAAATCCACATCAGCACTACTGACACATTACATTGCTTTATTTTTTCTTGGACTTTGGCATGCTTCAAGATACCACTTAATGAAACAATTTAGAGATAGAAACAGAAGTAACATGGTTGAAAGGGAGATTCAAGTCTTTTAAATGTATTCAGAAACAGATTTCATTAAAAAAAAACACAAACCATCTTGAAAATCTTAAGTTTTTATAATAACTTTGTTCCATATAAATAGTTGCCCTTCTTTGTCTGATTTGAAAAGGATAACCTAGGTGAAAATTATTTCCTGTTGGTCAGTTCAGCTTTCTGAAATTTATCATTAATGTCAGCTGGTTGTCTAGGAAATTGAATTATTCACCTTCCCAGTTGGCTGATTGACTTTACGTTGTTTCATACTGTAGTTTTTCCAAAACCACAGATCATTTTGATCTGTACATTTTTAATGTATTTAAGCACCTTAAACAGATTTGCTAACTGTATGTACAAGCTATTGTACAGAAAAGCAAATATGCTTTGTAAGTCTCTCATAGGAGAAATCCCTGCTATTCTAAAAATCAAATACTCTGTGATGTTTTAGGGAATATCTGTCTACAGCCTATAATTTCATAGATCACAGCTTAATTATTTAAAGAAAAAAAAAAGAACTAACTAAATGTCCCACTAAGAAAAAATAATTCCACTACAATGGTGAACTAGTCAGTAAGGTGTACAGAGATATAATTTGTTTTTTCCTGGTAAATTATTTTAAGATCATTAATAGAGGGGAAAAGTATCATCCTCATAAAGAGCTTTCTAATATGATGCTAGCTCTGTCGCTTCCATTGCTTCCAGATCATCATTCAGTGTGCCATTAAGCATACCCCCCAGAATAGTATCAAGTGAACCGTATTAACTCAACAGCTGTATCAGAAAAAAAAACAAACAAAAAAACAAACAAACAAAAAAAAAAACCAAAACCAACAAAACAAACAAACAAAAAAAAAACCAAAAAAAAACAAAAAAAAAAAAAAAAACAACAAAATTGATGCATGGAAATTATTCTGGAGTCCATTATCACTTCATCATTGTAGTAGATGTCCAAGCCACGCTGATTTGTTCTGCTTCTATTGCCTCTCCAGTGCACATACCTTGACAAGACTTCTCATCTGTTAATAATTTAAATCCTTTTCTGCAGCTGCAATCAAAACTGCCAACAGTGTTTTTACAGAAATGATCACAGCCTCCATTATTGGACTGGCATTCATCAATATCTGTAAGCAAAAAAAGTGCTTGAGCAAATAAACACAGTACATTCAACTTCCACTTCCAGATCCAGAAAACAGTCACGTCCAATTGCTTAGAGAAGCCCAGAAAAAAAAACTAGCAAGACTACTACAAATTTTAACAAAGATCAGATCCAGCTCTTAAGAATGATCTGGCCAATTCAGACCCATGACAGTGTTACTTGTTTTCATTTAACAGATTGCTGTCGGTTACTTTTGGGTGCATGTATTCACAAAAGACCATTTCCCTAAGTTCTGTTTAGAAACACTTTGACTTAAATGCTCTCTAACAGGCTTTAACTTTTTAAACATTTTCTCCACTTCCTCTTCCCAAACCCTGCAGAAATCTCAGAGGAGACTGTCTGAGCTACCCCGTCCTTTTCATGCAAACATTAGAATGAATTCATTATCTGATATGAATTGACTCAGGCGTGAGGATTCCAACATTTTTGCCTAGCAGGACAGTCTTAACATCTGATTACCGGAAAAAGTCTTCTGACTGTCTCCCTGCTCCTTTCCAGTACTCTCATTAGGGCTGCTTCAACCAGTATAAGTAATTCTACTCACATATCCCTGTTTACACATTGATATTTACTTACATACTGCTCTAATACCCAGCTGACTGTGGATAAAATCGCAGACTATTGGACTGTATGCCTGTAAGAACCTACATGCCAACTTCTCCCAGTACTGATCTCTACTTTATTGCAGACCTGTATTACCTCCTACCAGCCCTCATCTGTGACAAATGAGGCCATCTGGGCAGGAGGGGTTGAAGTGGAGAGGGGGAGGACAGCAGAGATTCTCTGCACATGATGCACCTGATGTGATGGAAACTACCCTAGCTGCAGGTCTTTCCTAGGTCATACTACTCATACTGGCTTTCCTCTGGACCCTGGATTACCTTCATTTGGAGATTAATACCTCATAGCAAGGTGCTAGTACACAGGTGTCCATGAGTTGGGAGGGCTGGGGAGGAAATAAAAAATTTTTTAAAATCACCTTTACATGTCTTCCCATCAAACTGGAGTGTGAATCCAACAGGACAGCTGCAGTGAACTCCAGTCGATGTGTCTTTACAGGTACGATCACAGCCACCGTTATTTACTGCACACGTTTCTAGCCAACAAGATAAAGCTGAAGTTTGCTTGGGGATATTATAACAGTAAGAAAATAATCATGCAATAAGAGGCATGGTTCCAAGCATACTGCTATTCAACCACACTTAGCTTAGTATACATGAACAACTACTCAATATGCCTGTTGGAAAAATCCCTGCCTCAGCTATGTCCATAATTTTTTTTTGCAGAGACGCTACAAACTAAGATACTGTCTCTGGATATTCTCATCCTTAAACGCAAATCCCCACTCCTCAATGATGAATCTGCTGCTGTCAGTCTGTCTCCTTATGCCCATACTCAATCCTGGCTGATCCTCTGACACTTCCCAACAATGCTCAAGACACCTGGTTACACTCAGCGCTATTAAACCAGTTTTCTTAAATCCCTTCCAACACATCTTCACGTGCTACCTGTGCTCCCAGTCATGGTGGATTACATCCACATGAAGCATTCCTTCAGGCTGGTGACCCAGGTGCCATCTCAACCTAATGTTCCTCTAACTTCCCCCTATGCAAACTACATATAAATCTCACCAAACCTTTCTAGTGAGCACCCCTGAAATATAGTTTTTCACATCCAGCTGAATAGAAATAACTCATTCTTTGGCATTCATCCTTTTGTAGTCAGAGTAACCACCTCAGTCGGTCTCACAACCCTTTCTCTGGCTGGACAAATGCAATTTTATCCAGCATATATTAATTGCAGAGAGCTGCAAAAATAATTTTCCATGTCTGCTTTTTGAATTCTTCTCTTTCCAGCTCTGACTCCCAGTTTTCTGCAGCACCAAGCATATGCTACGTATTCTAAAGTTTTGAGACCTTCACTGGTTTGTTACCTCTCAGTCTCTCATCTCACATGCGATATTGGGAGGCTGTGTCCAAGTCTCATCTGAAGACAGAGCCCCTCTTCATTCTTCCTTTTTTCCATAGAAAAGTAATTTTTTTTTAAAATGAAGCTATTGATTTATTAGTCTAAATATGGATTCAGGAGCTCAGAGCTAGCCCTATATTTTTGGTGGTTTTCTTCTCTCTTTGTGGAGCCTCCATGTTCCACACCACTTCTGTGGCAAAACCCAGTAAACACAGTAAATCAACCTGACTGCCCAGACTAAGAGCTTTTTTGAGACCTGAGCATCCACAGACCCAACTGCCCTGAGACCACAGTGATTGTTTCTCATGCCAGTGCCTTCCCAGTAGTGACAAACCCTCAGAGGCTGGCGGCATTCCGGGCCAGGTGTGAACACCACTAGGAAGAATCAGATCCCCAAACATGCCTTCTCTTCCATACAGAAGTATCTTTCCATTTAAGAGAAGCAGAAAAAACACTGCTTCCTCCACAATCATTTGGCTAAAGCTGTAGCACAGAAGGGATTGTACTGCATTCCCATGATGAACCATGGAAACATACACTACTTCAGGGTCAAGTTCCTGACACCTCTTACTGACCATCACAAACAACGTATATAGTTTTGTATACAAAACAAAATTATATTATTTCCATAAAAGGAAGTGGAGCCCCTCAGGCAGAATTCAGCCTAGAGCTACAGTGGTTACATTAAAAGACAATTCTTCAATCCAGAATGTTTCAGTGAAATGATTTTGGATAAGCACTTTTACCCATGAGCAAGCGTCGCTTCACCCTCTTGTCCACATCAGCTCCTGCCGTAGTGTTCCCC
>VZRU01011505.1:0-18065 GCA_013398155.1 Pedionomus torquatus
TATATTAATATATATTATATATTATATAACAATAAATTACAGAATTCTATTGGTGAAATGTGTCCCTCTCTTTCTGAAATGCAGAAATGTTCTTCACCAGATATCCAATTATATTATTAGAATTGAAAGCCAGATTGTGTCATAGACTAGATGCAGTCTGTGGTGACTCAAGTTGGAAGGACCTTTGCTGGTTATCTGGCCCAAAATGTTACAAAAACCAGATAGTTTAGTTCAAGTAGCTCAGGGACTTTCCCATCAAGTTTGAAGTATCTCAAAGGACAAAGTTTCCAAAAACTTATCCAAGAAGCTTGTTCCAATAATTGACCAAAATAATGTTACTGTGAACTTTATATACACACATATATAAAAACCAGGATTTTCCTGTGTTGCAGCCTAAGTCCATTGTCTCTTGTCCCACCACTGTGTACTTCGAAGAGGAATTTAGCTCCATCTTCTGTATCCCTTTCCATTTGGTTGCTGAAAAAGTGCTAAGATCTCTCTTAGTATTATGTAAAGATCAAAGTCAGTTCCCTCAGCCTCTCCTCATCTGATATCTGCTGCATGTGATGAGTCTGACTGACGTGCCAGGCTGTCATTTTTGCCTTTGAAAAATGAAAATCATAAGGAATCTCCCCTAGTCCCCTGGTCACCACATTCTTTCAAAGATGATAGCAAGAGCCCTTGCAATTGCATGAGCAAATATAAAGAAAATAAGTTGGAGTTGCAAACACAAAAAATTTATGCATCTTGCTTTGACATCCTCACATTGTTTTGTATCCTTATCCCATCAAGATTCAATAATCAAATCATGATTTCACCTACCTCGTCATAAATTATAGCAAAAACAACTAGCAAAGCTAACACATTTGAAAATCCACTTATTTTTTGATCACCTTAGATATAAAGGTCATTGTCATCCTTATAAATGTCAGAATGGATTTTTGCTCTACAGTAATCCGCAGAAATAATATCTTAATGTGTATAGATTTCTATACAATAGGATGTGGCTGTAAATCCATGGAACTATCAGTTTGATACATTAATTTTCAGTAGCAGCAAAAATCTATATTCACTGTGATAATCAAAGGGAGCAACAAAACATATGTAAAAGACAAAGCCATGTTACCATTATTAGGATTTGCAGGACTAATTCAACAAATTAAAAGTTAACTTAAAGTTTTCACATTGATGAACTTGTAGATCTTTACTCTCTATGTGGTAGAACATACCACAGATTTCATGACACAGAAATAGACCTGGCATACATGCAAAATGTAGGCTAGGTTCCTGGATGAAAGAATTTATCTAGTATTTTATGTTATTTCTCTTATCTACATTTTTGATTGGCAAAAAAATATGTCTCTCTTAGTCGCTTGTGTGTCCTTGAGAAAGGAAGTAGTGACCAACAACAACCTGAAAGTGTTTTAAGGAGTTAATTGAAAGCTTGAAGATAGTTGCAAGTCTGTAAGCACATGAAGTGTATGGAATCTAAACACTAACATAGTGATAAGAAGCATCACTGTTTGACAGAGTGATTTTTGCTAAAAGGAATCCAGATTTTGCAGATTTCTCTAAAGTGCTTGGGAGTTCATAGTAAGAATATATTGAAGTTTGGAGGATTAGTTTGGTTTTAGAAAATTCTAGACATTATATTACACTCTTCATAACTATAGTAATATTTTTAATGAGATTATTAACTATATGATTTCTCCTAGCCTTTTTCATAAGCTAGAATGCATTTATTCAGATACTTGGCTGTATTTCCGGGCAACTGTTCTCTTTTTCTAATGTTTAACTATGTGTTTTGGGCACAAGACATTTTTCAATATAGATTTTTGAGGGAATATTAAATACATAGTTTTGGTATTAAAAATTTTGGAAATATTTTAAGCTGAAGTTCACCATCAGTATATATTTACTCCTAGTCTATGTGAATGAATCCTTTCACAGAGTGTGCCTGGAGCAGCCTGACATTTCACAAATTATTATTGTTTATTTTATTTGAGCATTTTTATGCTACTGACATATGTCAAATAATATCAGAGGCTCTTCTATTTTTACAGGTATTCTTGGCAAAAAAAACCCCACCTCCCACATTTGCTGTTTGCAGTTCTCCATCTTCAAATTTTGTAGATGCATTCTGCACTTTTGTTGACAGTTTAAGGCTTTTCTTTTTGTTCACATTGTAGCATTTTCTGGAGATTTTACGGTGTCATATAACAACTGGTTTACCCCTTTGATTTTAGAAATTAGCTTTAGGGTATGAATTCCACTTGATTTCTTTAAATAATTCCCAAGTAAATTAACATGATTTCTTGGCAGAATAAGGCCAGTGACATTTGGTTCCATGCATTTAGTTTATAATTCTTGTAGGCCAAACTTACATTGCTGATTTAGTAAAGCAGGTAGACACGTTATGAAGCATTACTATAGGAAAGTTCAGAATTTTTACAACTTTGTACTATATACAAAGTTAATACACTAAAGAACTGCAATTCTAAGTACTTAAATGTACTTGCAACCTCAGAATTAGGATATCTTCCCTGATTTCAACTTTTGTTTTAGTTTCATGCTGGCCTTACTCAATATTTCTTTAGCAGTATACATACAGGGAGTTATCCATTTTCTTCAAACTTCTGCCCAGCTGAGTTTTCACTAAAGAAAAAAATGAAGCTTTCATATTTTTATCCTTCCAGCTTTCACAGCAGACCCAAACACTGTAGGTCATGTTTTTCTTTTAGTCTTAAGATTAGTTGACTAACGAATACTTATTTAAGATTTATTGCCATTTTGGCTAAATTGTTCATAAGCCAACCTTATTTAACTTGTAGGAATTATCAACATGTTCAGATTTTTTAGCATTTGCTACATTGTGAATATTATATCTGATATATAAGTTGATATTTAACTAACTCTGTGTTGAACATATTCACAAATACATATTTTTCTGTTGCCCCCAGGCAATTCTGTGGTACTATTAAAACACAGTATTAGTGGTTCATTTGTTTTGCTGATGTGCTTTCTTGTAATTCTTTTTTTCTTGTAATGCTTTTCTTGTAATAAGAAGAAATATACTATTTACCATATTTTTCTTTATTTCATTGTAATTTTTGTAAATTATCCTATCATTCTGTCAAAATTTTTAGTGCAGAAACAAGCTAAGAACAAATCTTGCTTTGTTTACTCAAGCACTGCTGAAATTTGCAACACTGTATAAAGCTTATTATTAGTACATATATGAGTGATGCTTTATGGTCCATTTTACTTCATTGGAAGTGTAAGATGAGCATGAAATTTTTCATATTGCTAAACTTATCTATTTATGGACCAAAGGGTCATCTTCATTTTAAGCTATTTAAACTATTGTCAAGAATAACTGTACCAGCTATCTAAACAGAGAAATCAACAAGGGTACCCAGGAAAAGCAGGACCCAATCCTCAGAAGGAGCATTTTGAAATCTTATACCTTGACTTTCACAGTAGAGATTAATGCTTGATTGACTACACAGAAAAATACAGGAATTACCCCTAAGTAATAGATGCATGGTTCTGAGCTCCTTTAAGTAGCAATGCCCTGTTATTCCAAAGGAGTACAGAATAGTCCTCAGATTCACTGGGAAAGAGCACAGGATATAGATATATATTTATCTTCCTTTGGCAAAGCAGCATATAAAGTATAGAAACTAAGATGAGTTTCCTTTCTAATTTGGTCTCTTTCGTAAGAATTTTTTAAAGCATCACTATAAAGTCTGTGAAACCAAGGGCAATGAAGTTGATTAGGGTGAGGAGGGGAGGAAATTTGGTCCTGAGACAGCAGAGTAATGTACCATGGCTGATCTGACCCTGCAGTACACTGAAGCTATAGATGGGATTGTGTGCTACCAGCCATAAGCAAGCATCACAGGCAGTAACACTCAGTACATTGAAGTCTCTAGATTGAAAAACAAACCTCTGCCTTCACTTGGACAGTCAGGAATGTTCTTTGGTGGTCACATAAAGCTAACAGTGGTCTTATTGGCTTCTTTAATGTGCAACCAATTCTTCTATCTGCATAGGACACAGTAATGTTTAAAACTATTCCTGTGGACCTTATTTTGCGAGCTGCTACCCAAGGCATAGGTGTGTTACACAGTGGTGTCAATCACCTCCCTGTCAGAAGACATGCAAAGTGATGCCAGGAAGGTCTAATGGTTCCTCAAGGAACTGAGTTTGTTCTGTCAGGTTACATACAAAATGCAATCCCTTAAATGCTTTCATGTTGCATTCAGAAAAAGGCTAGTCATGAACAAAGAAGTTTACTTAGCCTCCTTCAAGTCACAGAATCATAGAATGGTTAGAATTGGAAGGGACCATAAAGATCACCTAGTTCCAAGCCCCCTGTCACGGGCAGGGACACCTCCCACTACACAAGGTTGCTCAAAGCCCCATCCAGNTCTTCTGCTGGACCTGTTCCAACAGGTCCATGTACTTTCTATGTTGAGGACTCCAAAGCTGGACATAGGACTCATGAGACATGGGGTCTCATGAGCACAGAGTAGAGGGGCAGAATCACCTCCTGTGATCTACTGGTCACGCTTCTTTTGATGCAGCCCAGGATACAGTTGGCTTTCTGGGATGCCAGTGCACACTGCCGGCTCATGTTGAGCATGAGCACTCCCAAGTCCTTCTCCTCAGGGCTGCTCTCCAGACATTCTCTGCCCAACCTGTATTTGTGCCTGTCATTGCCACACCCCAGGTGCAGGACCCTGCACTTGGCTTGGTTGAACTTCATGAAGTTTGCACAAGCCCACCTGTCAAGCCTGTCCAGGTCCCTCTGGATGGCATCCCTTCCCTCCAGTGTGTCAACTGTACCACAGAGCTTAGTGCTGTCAGCAAACTTGCTGAGGGTGCACTCTATCCCACTGTCTAAGTTTCCAACTAAGACTTAACTTCCAACTTATGTTAAACAGTACTGGTCCCAGTACCAACCGCTGAGGTGTGCCACTCATCACTGGACACCACTTAGACATTGAGCTATTAACCACACCCCTTTGAGTGCAGTCATCAAGCCAGTTCCTGATCCACCAAGTGGTCCATCCATTGAATCCATGACTTTCCAATTTGAGACCAGGATGGTTACGTGACAGTGTTGAACACTTTACGTAAGTCCAGTGATGTCTTGTCTACCAAGGCTGTGACAATATTGTAAAAGGCGACCAGATTTATCAGGCAGGATTTACCCTTGGTGAAGCCATGTTGGCTGTCACCAATCGCTTTCTTATTTTCCACGTGCCTTAGCAGATTCCACCAGGATCTGCTCCATGATCTTGACAGTCACAGAGGTGAGACTGAAGGCATAGAGGTGAGACTGATGATCTTTCTGATGCCCATGCAGACATGAACAGAGAGAAGGCTGTGTATCAGGTGAATATTTCTATTGAGCTTCCATCCTTTTCTTGATATCCTATGTGGTATGGGATATTATAGTCACATCATAGCCACCATTTTTCTAAAATGGTGCCATTTTGATTCATCTTTCCTGCACATAGTCCTTTATAAAACTAGCATATTCACATGTTACATAAAAAAGAAAAGGCCAAAATGGTAATTTGAATCTGATGTATTCAATTTCAACTGCACCATTTTACTCTATTTGGTTTAATTTTGGTCAGAAATTATTGCTTAAAACTTCAGAGGAAACACTGATGTCTAAGGTTTTTTTCCACTTTTTATCTCTGTATTAGTAAGGGAATTATGAAAAACTAGTTATTAACTTTAAAAACAAGCTTCTTTTGAAGAAAACTGTGTTGATTTTTTCTTTTTATGAAATGTACATATATGGCTACTGAAACTGGTAAGATTGTGGCTGTTACTTTTTTGTGGAATGAGGTGTTTATAGTGGTCTGTGCACAAAGAACTATTGATGAGATGAATGAGTCACAATTTTTCACTTTTCTTTACATATATATGATTTACCAGCACTATTCTACGGCTCTGAAAAGGAGTATCTTGTGAAGTGTCTGTCGTAGGAAACATTACATCAACACCAGATTAATTTTGGTGGTAAAACAGCAGGAACAATATGATTATTAAGCATGGAAAAATATGGAGTCTTAATTACCAGATAAAACTTTCATTTTCTAGTGCACAATTTCTGTTTAACTGCAAAAGAAAAATGCTGATGTGAATTAACTATACATTATATTCGCATTATCATTTTAGAATTAACTGTATGTATAGAGATTTTAAAAAGTAATTCAGTTTTTGGCATAAGTCCTCATCTGCTGAAATAATTTAAAAAAAACCCCATAGACTAGAACATGACTAATGTTAAAGGTCTTTTGAAATTATACGCCTTATAGTGCAATGAATTACAATTGGCTTCTTTTGTGCATGGTCCTTGACATACTTAAGTACAACTGTGTGTAAAGTGATACAATTAATCAGCTATTCTTATTGCCGTTTGTTTCCTTCTTTTGAGGAGGACAGAAAGGAGAAGAGTGCATAATTGCCATTCTTAAATCCCATAAATGTTTTATTTCATATTTTCTTCATCTAACTGCTTCGAGACTGCTCTAAGGGAGTTTCAAGCAATATTTTCTTAAGTGTCTTCCCTCCCTCTTTCTGTTCTTTCTTCCTTTCTGAAAAACAACTTTGCTACCCAGGCACAACAGGCATATATTGAACACCTTTTTTTTTTTTTCCTTTTTCTTTATTTTTTCTTTTTTCTTCAGGGGTACAAAAGTTTTAAATTAACCACAAAACAGAAAAACCCATAGGAGCTAAGCATATACTACTAATCTGCTGGTTTCTAAGAATTAAACTTTTTAGGCAATTTGTTGAGAGACCTTTGAGAATTTTCTATTTATAGGAATGTTACAGTTCATTTATATTTTATGCAGACATTAAAAAAAAAATCTTATTCCCAGTTGCTGAAAAGGAAAAAAATAAACCAAATAACTCACTCATTCCCACTGCTCTAGGCAACTTATGGTAATAGTATCTTGTGAATTCCCTAATTGTAATTGAAATCTATTGAGCATTGGTTTTTTTACAACTTCAGAGAGAATATTCTAGCCTTATTAAATTGCTGTCGTCTGCAAGCTTTCTGAGGGTGCAGTCAATCTCCTCACCCAGATTATTGATAAAGCTATTAAACAGAACTGGCCCCAATAACAAGCCCTGGGGAACATCGCTTGTGACTGGCCATCAACTGGATTGAACTAAATTTTAACTCCATTCACCAGCGCTCCTTGGGCCTGACCATCAAGTCAGATCTTTTACCCAGTGAAGGAAATGACTGTCCAAGCATTAAGCAGCCATTTTCTCTAGGAGAATGCTGTGGGAAATGGTGTCTAAGGCTTCAATAAAGTCCAAGTAAACAACATCCAAAGCTTTTCCTTCATCTACTAAGTGGGTCACCTTGTCCTAGAAGGAGATTAGGTTAGTCAAGCAGGACCTGCCTTTCATGAACCATTGCTGACTGGACCTGACAGGCTGTTTATCCTTCATGTGCTGCATAATGACACTAAGGATGATCAGTTCCATAACCTTCTGAGGTATTAAGGTCAGCCTGACAGACCTATAGTTCCTTGAATAGTCCTTCTGTTCCTTGTAGTTGGGTGTCACATTTTCTAACTTCCAGTCTACTGGGACATCCCTGGTTATCCAGGACTGCTAATAAATGCTGGAAAACAGCTCAGTAAGCACTTCTACCAGTTGCCTCAGTACCCTCAGGCAAATCCCATCTGGCCCTATAGACTTGTGTATGCTTTAGGGCTATAGGAGGTTCCTCACCATTTCCCCTTGGATTATGGGGGACTTTGTTTTGCTCTCTGCCCTATCTACTGGCTCAGGGGGCTGAGTACTCAGGGAATATCTGGTCCTACTACTAAAGACTGAGGCAAAGAAAGCATTAAGTACCTCAGCCTTTTCCTCATCCTTGGTCACTACTTTTCCTCCTCTGACTAATAAAGGATGGAGATTCTCTTTAGTCCTCCTTTTGTTGTTTTATTGTTCTTAATTATTATTCTTAATTTATTTTTCTTAACAGCAGAAACCAAGTTCATTTCTACTTGGGCTTTGGTACTTCTAGATTTCTCCCTACATAACCTCATGACATCTTTGTCACCCTCTTGAGTTGCCTGCCACTTCTTCCAAAAATTATAAGCTCTCTTTTATTCCCATGAGTTCCAGCCAAAACTCTCTGTTCAGCCAAGCTGGTCTTACCTGCCAGCTCATCTTATGGTACACAGGGACAACCAGCTCTTGTGCCTTTACAATTTCCTTCTTCAGGAATACCCAGCCTTCCTGGACTCTTTTGCCCTTCAGAACTGCTTCCCAGGGGACTATGTCAATCAGACTTCTGAAAAGACCAAAGTCTCCTCTTCAGAAATTCAGGGTGTCAGGTCTGCTGCCCCCCCTCCTTACTTCTCCAAAAATTAAAAACTTTGTAATTTTGTGATTTATATACCCAAAACCAGCCTCCAACTGGCACATGACCCACAAATTCTTCTATTTTCACAAATAACAGGTCCAGCAGGGCAGCTGTTTGAGTCCCTCACTAGCTGAGTAAGGAAGTTGTCTTCCACACTCTCCAGGAATTTTCTAGACTGTTTCTTCTCATCTGTATTGTGTTTCTAGCAGACATCTGGTAAGTTGAAGTCCCCAACAAGAACAAGGACTAGCAATTGTGAGACTTCTTCCAACTGCTATGAAATATTTCATGTGCCTCTTCATCCTGATAGGGCTGTGTGTAACAGTCTCCCACCATGATATCTTCCTTGTTGACCATCTCCCTGCTTCTTACCCATAAACACTCAACCCTATTGTCACCATCATTAAACTCTAGATGACCAAAATACTTCCTAACATACAGAGCCACCCTACTTCTTCTTCCTTGCCTGTCCCTTCTGAAGATTTTATAGTCACCTGTTGCAGCACTCCAGCCATGAGAGTTATCCCACCGTATTTCCAGGATGGTGACTATATCATAGCTTTCCTGCCACACAATGGCTTCCAGCTGCTCCTCTTGTTGCCCATGTTGCATGTGTCAGTGTAGAAGCACTTCAGTTGAGATAGTTTTGCCTCCACCTTTTTGCTGGGAGAAGCTCTAATACCTACCTGACCATTCTTGGATGCTTCCATGGTTTCTAACACATCAATTATCCTTGTGTCCTTGCATGGGTCTCCACCACCTACCTCTTCCAACTAGATTATCTAGTCTAACCTCCTCCTGCTGTAAGTAGAGACATCTTTCACTAGACGGGCTGCTTAAAGTCCTGTGCAACATGACCTTGAACACTTACAGGAATGGGATGTTTGCAGCTTCTCTGGGCAGCTTTTTCCAGTGTCTCACCTCTCTCAGTGAAAAACATTTCTTCCTTATTCAAAATCTAAATCTACCCTTTCATCTTATAACCATTGCTTGCCAATTAAACAAGACAATTAAAAAGATCTTTCTCTGCCTGTATCAAAAGGCTGCTCTAAAGTCTCCCCAGAGCCTGCTCTTCTCCAGGCTAAACTACCCCAACTCTCTCAGCCTGTCTTCACAGGAGAAGTGTTCCAGTCCTCTGATCATCTTTGTGGCCCTCCTTTGGACTTAATCTAACGGACTGATGTCTTTCTTGTGCTGGGGGTCCCAGAGCTGGATGCAGTCCTCTAGTTGGGGTCTCAACAGAGTGGAGTAGAAGGGTAGAATCACCTCCCTTGACCTCCTGGCCACACCTCTTTTGATGCATCCCAGGATATGGTTGGCTTTCTGAGCTGCAAGCACACATTATTTGTTCATGTCTGGTTTGCCACACACCAGTGCTACCATGTCCTTCTTTGCAGGGCTGCTCTTAATCCATTCATCTCCCAGTTGACATTGGAAGTTGCTCCTGACCCATGTGTAGGACCTTGCACTTCGCCTATTGAACTTGGGCCCACTCTTCAAGCCTGTCCAGGTCTTCAGGATGACAATCATTTCCTCAAATGCATCCCACAGCTTAGTGTCAACCACAAACTTGCTGAGGGTGTACTCAATACCACTGTGTCATTAATAAAAATATTAAATAGTACTCGTCCCAGAATGGACCTTTGAGAGACACCACTTGTTGCTGTTTTCCACTTGGACATTGAGATATAGGTCTTTGGATGAATGCGGCATTCAGACAATTCCTTATCTATCTAACAATCTACCAAATCCTTCTCTCACCAATTTAGAGATAAGAATGTTGTGGGGGGACCATATCAACTTACGGAATTCCAGGTAGATGACATCCACCGTTCTTTCCTTGTATACTGATGCAGCCACTCCATTGTTGAAGACCAGTAGGCCTTACTGGACACTGAGGTGAGACTGAATGGACAGTAGTTCTCAGTATCCTCTTTTTTTACCCTTTTTAAAATGAGTATGATATTCCCTGCTCTTTAGTCACTGGGGACCTTGCCAGTTGGAGGGGGACACAGACAAGATGGCTGACCTGAACTGACCAAACAATACTCTATACATGACTACAAGACTAAAATGCTTACCATCATGACTTCTCCAGAGTCCCAAATCAGAATGGTCAGCAATAACAGCTCAGGAAAAGGAGGAAGAATGTGGTAGTTGTGGTATTTGTCTTCCCAAGCAACTGATATCTGTACTGAGGTCCTCCTTTTCAGGAAGTGGCTGGACACCTGCTTCTCGATTGGAAGTAGTAATTTTTTTTTACTTTGCTTCAACAAGCAAATTTTTCTTTCTCTTTTAAACTGTCCTCTCAATCCATAAGTCTTCTTGCTTTCCTTCTGTTTTTTTCCGCATCCTGTGGGAAAGGGAGTGAGCTAGAAACTGGGTTGCTGTTTAGCTACTGGTCTGTGTCAATGCACCATAGCTGGGGATCAAAAAACAGAAAAATACAGGGACATCTTAAAGAAATTAAGGCTGATATAAGCCACATATATATAATGAACTCTTTCCTTTTAGCATATATGTGTGCATATCTATAATCAACTGTGATTTTTTTTTTTTAAATAATTATTTCTGCAATATTTAATCACAGTAATGTCTCTTCTTTAATTGCTTTGAGATTTTCAGCTTGAAATAGTGAACAAAGCACGAATTGCTACCATTCTGTATTCAGGACCTAGTCTCCAAAGCAGTCTTCACTCTCCATGTACAGGGTCTGTAGATAGGAAGAAAAAGTCTTCAGCATGTGTCAGTTTCTAGAATGTATGTCCTGCTCCATTCCAAAATGAGACCAAGTAGGACATAGAAAAGGCAATTTTGAAACTGTTTCAATATATTGCATAAGCACATTGTTGGTTTTCTTTTCCCTTAATTTCTGTAACTTCTTCAATTTCAGGCATTTTCAAATTATTCTTGGAAAATCAACAAGCACATGGTTTCTATCTGTTTCTGGGCTTTTTGAAAACACATAAAAACACTTTTTAATCTGAATAAAGGAGATAGATTGAAGTTTACTGCACATCTACATCATCTCTGGCAGAAAAATGCTACCCACTTGATTCCCTTTAGTATGACTCACTGTTACATATGTACTTCACGCCACACTGGCACAGCAGCAAAACATCAACCATGTATTCTCATTTTGTGGTCTCATATATACTTGATATTAATGCTCAGAAATGTTAGATGTAGGCCCTCTTCTTCCAGTGAATATGCAAATAAGAGCTTTCTGAAATGACTTGACACAAAGAAAGAATAAAATCAGGTCTAGTTGTCAAAGTCCTTTTCTTCTATTCACAGTCTCACTTTATTGGTGCAAGTCCTTTTATTCCAAATGTGAAGTATGTGTATGCCTAATGGAAACAGGAAAACAAGACAGTTTTTTCAAGTAGCTGCTGGGAAACAAGAATTCAGCAGGGAATAAAACACAAGATAATTTGATCGGAGTAATAACAAAAATCATGACATTCAGAGGTCTTTTTTACAGTAGATGAGAAATTACACTGGCTTGCTGTAAGCATTAATAGAATAAATGACCATTTCTCATTACTATATACCCATCACTCCTTTATTACTTTTCAACTTATACTATATTTACATAGGAATTATTTCTCTTCTAGCTTTACAGTTCAATTGAAGTAAGCTACACAGGTCATATTTCACAGATGATCTATGCAGAAAAGAACCAAAAATCCTTTAAAAAGATTTCAAGTGTGGAATATGCAGTCTCATGTCAGGATTTGACCTTTGCATTAACAATATCTGGGTCAGAAGAATAAAAGATACACAGATTTTAGTAGTGAATTCCTAAAGCAGCTGCAGCTCAAACTATTGCAGAGATGGATCAGTGGCTACAGTACTACATATATACCTAGGAAAAACATCTTTGTATTTGTAACTAGAAGTACTTCAAGAAAATAAAAGAATATGTTGCTGTACTGAAGCAGACAGGTAGAATGTTCTGTTTATTAATGGTTTGCTTATTTTCCATTCATTTATTTACTGTATATTTGTTCAAAATTCTCTATATTCAGTATGAGAAGTGTTTTCCAATTCCTACCAATCCAAAGTGGAGTTTTCTTTCCAAGTCCTTATAGCACATCTGAATTTCCTTGAATATTTTTAATCCAATGTTATCTGAACAATCTGAATTAGAGCTCTGATGCTCTTCTATTCTTGTGGTTTGAACACATATTTGGGATTAAAAAAATATTACAGTATATAACCTATTAAAACAAACTATACTGTTTAGCAAAGTTTGGCTACTACAGGGTAAAAATAGTGATTTTATATTAACTCAAAAAAAGATAGAAATTGGCATTTTGAAGGAATTATTTTTCTGGAGAAAAATGGTTCTGTTGATATTACTTCAGCTCAGAAAACTTTCAATGCATTTGGAAATCTTATTTAAACTGAAATTATCATGACTGTTTTCAGGCATGAATCTACATTTTGTAGAGAATAAGGGTAAATATGATGTTTACTTCACAAATCTATTGTTACAAGTAGGATATTAAAGTCTGAGTGTGAATTGCCATCTATTAAAATACAAAAGCTACATGAACTTTGTCATTATGTCTTACTGATCCTAACATGACTATTCCAGTTGTTAAATTGGCACACACTTTCTAAATATTTACAAAGTCTACAGATTTATTATTTTTTTTTTTCAGAGAGGATAAATAAAAATTAAAGGAGGAAAAATGAAAGACAGTTTTGACAATAATGCGTGCATATGCACAAAAGGTAGCTTCTACTGAGAGAATATATGTCATGACTCTGCTAATTTTGCCATCAATAGAAATTGAAGGAAACGTAAATCAAAATGAGGATGATTTGTAGGGGAGAATATCTTCTACTGAAACTGATGTGAAACAGATAATATGGTGGTCTGGAAAGCAGGTCAAAGAATGATAAGCATGAACTAAAACTAGTGATGTATAACATCAGGAAAAATAGATTCTTCTAATTTTAGCCATTTGGAATGAGCTTTTACTGGAATCATGCTCAACATAGTAATGGAGGTATTTGATTTTTAAAATACTGAAAGACATGCTATATATTTTTAGCAAGATTATATTGGCACTGTTACAATACGTCTATTAAAGAGAACAATATAAAGTGAAATTTATCATTTGCTTTGACACTTTAGTGACTTTTTATAGCTTTACACCCTTCCCTTATCTAAAACAGATATCTTACTTTCCTTCTAACTAGAATTCCTCCTTTATCTGTGTGTTAAGCTTCAAAAGTAACTGAGAAACTCAATTTATAGCAGAATCGGTGTGAAACTATTTCCAAAAGAAAATTTTCATTAAAGTAATTTTATTTTAAAAACATTTTTATTATTGTTTGTAATGGAAATATATAATATATCAAACATCCCAAGTTTGTCGTGAATTGAAGACAGGATTTTCATACAAATACTACTAAAATGAAATAAAATACTACAGGACCCTTCTGATTTGGGACTCTGGAGAAGTCATGATGGTAAGCATTTTAGTCTTGTAGTCATGAGCAAAGTACTGAAGTTTGGTAGTCCTGGGTCAGTTTCTGACTTTGACTTGGAGTTAGATTTGGGGAGCATCTAGGTTCACGACGTAAAGGGGCTAGCATCAGAACATAAGTCCCAGTGTTTCTGGGGCTTTATGGAGAACCTGGTGTCTAAAAGCTCTGGAAATGTCAAGTTTTGGCAGTGCTCACTGTACAGTTGGCCAGAACTTATAATTACTGAGGAATCAGTAAATCTTAAAGCCTCCAGAAGTGGTCTTCTTGAGCAGGAGTGACTTGAGAAGTAATTAAGGTTAAATCAACATGAATGTCCATTTCCCCAGGATTTCCCCAGGATTTTTCCTGCCTTGAATTATTTTTATTTGATAAATTAAAATTCTGGCCTCAAATCAAATTTAAAAAACAGATGCCTTCAATGAACACTATCCTTCAACCAAGTCTATCCTCATGTATCTTCTGAAAACACATACACAAAAAAACACACCTTGAAGGATCTGACCTGATTGCATAGACACCAATAATACTTTTTAGGTGTCTTAAACAGGAACAGATTTGAGCCTTAAGTAGGTCGTATCTGCAAATTGTTAAAGATCATAAAATCCTTGGGGTTTCTTCTTTAAATTGATTGGAAGGATGACACTTTCAAAGACCAAATGTGTTTTCTAACAAAGTAATTAATGCCACTAAAAACAGAAGCCCTAAACTCCCATTTATATGCACTTTAAGACAGTATAGTACTTCAGACAATATATCGTGTCATCACAGTAGATAAACATTTGTCCTCACCTAGAGGAACCTGCGTTTTCTCTTTTAAAATATTTTTACTGCTTCGGTTGTTCATTTGATCTCAGTATCTTTATACACACTGGTGCACTTGAAAGAGGTAAAAACTGGAAGAGTTTTGTTTTCTTTGATGTTTGGGTTTACAAAATAAGTTCCTCTAGTAAAAGCATCATAGTTAGTCTCTGTCTTTCTGTAGCATTGTTATTTAACATAGCAAACCGGGTAAGAGGAAGGGAATTTTCTGTCTTTCAGAGACTATTTGAAGCAAATATGCATAAGCTGTATTACCAGTTGGACTTGTTGTGACAGTTCATGATAATTAATGTCTCTGCACAACAGGGATCAACAGGTTGTATATTTCAGAGATAATTGTATCTGTGTAAGTTTCAACTTGAAGGAACACAAATGATAATTAATGCTCCTAATAAACATGAGAAGTTTATTAGAATTGCAGGGTATGTATTTATGAGTGACTTTTTCTTGAAAAGGCTTTTAGCCCTGCTCATGAATCTTATCAGCACCTAGGAACATCAAATCATAGAATAAAATAATTGAATTGTCTAAACTGGAAGGAACTTTTCAGATCATCTAGTCCAATCGACAACCTAGCACTGAAAAAGCCTTAGTCATATCTCTAAGCACTGTGTCTACATGGTGTAGACATGCAGTCTGTACGACAGTCTGTAGGCAATACTAATGGAGTGAAACTGTTTTCCAGTTCAAATTCTTCTCTACAGAGCATGGTTGTATTTTTTATTTCTGTAACTGTTTCCAACTACATTTTATTAGCACTGGAAAATTATCACTTTGGAGCCTAAGTACTTAAAAGCCAATATGATTCAGTGAAAAACATTTGCTCTTCACAATAGACAAGAGAAAATAAAAATGGTTGTGTTTGTGCTGGTTTTATGATTCAAAAGACAGATACTCACAACACCTAACTTTAGACAATAAAACTTGTGAATCTGTGAAGCTCATATGACTTCTGTGAGAATTGTGTTAAAGCAAATTAGCCTTTAACCTTAAAGGCTTATTTAACCATTTAAAACCTTATTTAACCATTAATCTTAGGTAAAGCCTTTACCTAAGTAACAATTGCCATTGTAGCATAGTTTATCAACCCTTTTTAAAGCTGAGAGCGTTACCCCACCATTACTACCTATGTGATTTATAACTAACTTTGATACTATTTATTAATATATCCTTTAATGTTTTCCATGTATTATGGAATTAAGGAAGATGACAGGGATTGGTCACATTTAAGCAAATTCAGTTTTCAACATGCACAGGGAAAAAGGTCTATTTTGTCCTCCATGAAGTGCAACAAATTTAGTTGTATAATACTTCATTTCTTTTTCTTTTTCTTTTCTTTTTCTTTTTCTTTTTCTTTTTCTTTTTCTTTTTCTTTTTCTTTTTCTTTTTCTTTTTCTTTTTCTTTTTCTTTTTCTTTTTTTTTTTTTTTTTCTTTTTTTTTTTCTTTTTCTTTTTTTTTTTTCTTTTTCTTTTTCTTTTTCTTTTTCTTTCTTTTTCTTTTTCTTTTTCTTTTTTTTTTTTTTCTTCTAGCACAAATTCCAACAGCTAGTATTCTGGATCTTTCTATTAACTGGCTGTGCCACTCTGCATTGTGCCATTTGAAGCATTTGATTCCTGTGCTTTCTTAATTCTATAACCATAGTTTTGTCCATCGTCTTGCACAGACGAGATTGAAGGGTTTAGAATTTTTCTTAAGGGAATGGAATAGTTAAATAAAAGCCATGTATTTTTTATATAATTTAGTAAATATTTGGGCACATCTTGTTTGCTTCAGGAAGACTATTTTCATGGAGGCTGAAAATGTGCTAACTCCTTGAGGAGGAAGACACAAAACATAATTTGTAAATAAATAGCTTCTGCAAATATAAACAGAAATCCTCTTACATGTCCATGGAGCAAAACTAATTATAGAGTTTGAACTAATTTCCCTAAGAGCTCAGGCCTTTTGAAAAATCCTTTTCTTTTAAGTATCTAAAATGCTCGCTAACATTTAATAATTGGTTACATACTTTTTGGAAACTGACTTTATGTACATCCCTTTCATGGCATGCGAAGCTGATTGTTTTTTTCTGTAATTTTTTGTACAATTGCTCATTACTCTGTGAAACAGTATTAAATAAAAAGATTTTTAATTCATCAGAGCATGCTAATGAGAGCTACTTTATTATATTTATGTGGAGTAAGTGTGCTGATTACTGCATAATGTGTTTGCACTGCAATGTGATTTCACTTCTGTTTGTTTGAAAGTTGAATTTTGCACAGTTGTCTGGGTTTTCATGATGGACAGATGATAGTTAGTGTCTCCCTGCTAATCAAGTGTCCAGGAGGGACTTGCTGTGTATTTTAAATTGTTTGCTTCTGTTTAGTTCTAATAAAATGGACTGTGCCATCATCAGCCACTGTTACAGCTAATAAATTGGTGCTGTGATATTACTTTGTGTTCCAATTAAATACTAGATGACTGCAAGCTAGTGTCATGATTGTGAAACATTTATTATGTATACTAAATTAGAGTACACTACTAATAGTATTCCATGAGTATAGATCTTCCATTATGTAGGGATTTCAAATCTACTTTAAAAGTTTGGGATGTTTACTGTCTAAAGGGAAACTGAGAGAGACTGAAAAGAACTATTTAAATTTATGCGACAAAATCTGAAACTTAATCTAGCTATACTTGAGTTCAGACTCCTGTTTCAAACACCAAACATATCTCCAAAGTTAAAAAAATTCACGAGCTGCTATGTGCCAAGGTTTAAGCTTGTTATTAAACTGAATCATCAGAGTTAGTCTAATAATAATGGAATGTGAAGATATCCCATGTTATGTGGAAGTATAATGAAAATAAAACTGTAATTAATATTTCTTTAATATGGTGTGATTTAAATTATAGGGAATTCTTGTCTAGTCCAATGCCCAGGTACAGTCAGACTCCTGTAATATATGTCAGGTCACCTATGGAAACTGATGACAAAGCCTTTAGCTAGTGATTGTTAGTTAAAATGTACTAGTTTAAATAAAAACTATTAAAAATATTTTATTTTCTTTTCAATTTTTTTAAAATGTTATTTATTTATTTCTATTTTATTAAATAAAACCACTGAGAATAAAGCAAAATATTTCACTTTTGTGGGGAGAAGCTTTGTATGATTACACAAAAACTAACTTGGAAAAACATCATACTCAATTGTGGGACTGAATGCACCCTCAGCAAGTTTGCTGATGACACCAAGCTTGGTGGTGCAGTCGACACGCTGGAGGGAAGGGATGCCATCCAGAGGGACCTGGACAGGCTTGAGAGGTGGGCTCATGCCAATGGCATGGA
>VZRU01011505.1:25038-55207 GCA_013398155.1 Pedionomus torquatus
CCAGGCACAGGTTGGGCAGAGAATGTCTGGAGAGCAGCCCTGAGGAGAAGGACTTGGGAGTGCTCATGGATTAGAAGCTCAACATGAGCCGGCAGTGTGCACTGGCAGGCCACAAATCCAACCATATCCTGGGCTGCATCAAAAGAAGCGTGACCAGCAGATCACAGGAGGTGATTCTACCCCTCTGCTGTGCACACATGAGACCCCACCTGGAGTCCTGTGTCCAGCTCTGGAGTCCTCAACAGAGAAAGGACATAGAATTGTTGGAACGGGTCCAGAGGAGGGCCATGAAGACAATTAGAGGGATGGAGCACCTCTCCCATGAGGACAGGCTGAGGGAGCTGGGACTCTTCAGCCTGGAAAAGAGCAGGTTCCAGGGAGACCTTGTAGCAGCCTTCCAGTATCTGAAAGGAGCCTAGAGGAGAGCAGGAGAGGGACTTTTTGTCAGCAAGGGTAGTGATAGGACAAGGGGTAATGCTTTAAACTGGAAGAGGGGAGATTTAGATTGGATATTAGGAAGAAATTGTTTACTGTGAGGGTGGTGAGGCACTTGAACAGTTTGCCTAGGGAAGTCACATTTCTCAACCCTAAAGAAAACATCATTTCCCTCTTGCTTTTCATGACACAGAATTTGTTTTCTCTGGTTTCTGCCTGTGAGGCTGTGGCAACTGCAGTCTCTTCATTCAGGAATTTATAAGTATGACAGTGACTTGACAAAGTGCACATGAGATTCTGTCATCCTTTGTCATTGTCCTTTATTGGTTCCAACTCAGTGAACTATTTTACCAAAGTCATTTACAATGTTAATCAATTTCACATGGTGGACCCATTTACCAATTACATCTTTTACTTCCCCTGCGTTTGTTCCCCATCACTTCTTTATGTCAAATGACCCCTTGAGGTAATTGTTTTCTCAGTAGCTGTTATTCAGCACCAAACAGTGAAAGGCTTCTGCCCTGCACTCTTGATTAAGCATTAGTTTCCTATATTTTTTGCTTTCCTTTAATGTTTTCAGAGTTTATTAGTTTGATTGAACTAGGTTAGTGAGAGTGTGCTATGAATCTGAACAGTCCTGCTACATGGATCCAAAACATAGATGATACTTCTCCTAATTTTTAGTGATGAGCACAACAATATTTAGATAAAAACAGTAGTTAGGCAAAAATTTATGTGACTGCTCATCTGATGAAAAGTTAAAAAAATTTAAGCCCCCCAGTGTTTCATGTAAGAGAGCCATTCCCCATGTACTCTTGACAGCTGTGAATCACTATGTGCACAGCTTTTCAACCTCATTTGCCTTTTGGCCTCTGTTAGCACCTTTTTCTTCTGACAGGAAGAAACTACATTAAGTGTGAACTTGTATATACCATCAATGATAAATTTGAACCTTCCAAGTCAAGAAATAGGGTTTGTTCTCTAACTTCCAAGACTAAAACTAAGTAGACTGTGTTCATCATACAAATACAAGATAAATTTCACTCAGTTGAGTTATTCAGCAGTTCCTTCCATGTCAGTGAGAAAACAAAGCAGAAAAATCTGCATTTAGAACTGCACAGTGTATTGCGCACCTTTGTCATGTCATCGCTAAACATATCATAAAATTGTAACAAAAGAAAATTTGTCTCAGTATGGTTTCTAACTGTACTTTTTTTTGGTTGCTTGGTTGGAAAATATTGAAGAATTGTCAGAAAATCTAATCACATGTTTTGTAAACAGTGTAAAACATAGCAGCCATATGCCTGCCAGGGATTTTAATGAAATGGGACCTGAAAAGCTGTAATAGTCTCCTTAAAACAGGTATAAAATCAGTTGCTGGAGAAAAAAAAATCAGTTGTTGAGGAACAATCTACTCTACTGCTTACTTTTGAGCAATTTTGATAATATATATTATTTTATTAAATTACGGGTGAAGGCAAAATTGATTACTTTTCCATAGTGTTACTATATGTCACAAAAATTTTTCAAGTCTTTTTTCTGAATTTTTTTTTTTACTTGGTAGTTTTAATTCTGCTTTACAAGAAAAGCTTTATTCTTACAGAAATATATGTGCCATGGAAAGACCACAGGTACAACATGACACAGCATGGCTTGCAGCTCATCTGGGCCAGATGCTAGAAGCTCATCTGAAAGCAGATCTCAGGAAAGTTCTGGTTGTGGCCTGGCTGTGGCCTCCCAGTTACAATGCTTCTGTAACTTCTCACAGACTCACAAATTACTCTGAGTTTATGTTTTCATTATCCCCCTAAAAGCAGTGTCCTCCTTACTGTAAATGGATTTGCATCCTCAAACATATATTACAACAATCAAGAAAGATGATGGCAATCATTTTGTTTTTCAAGACCATGTACATAACTCCAAATATTTGCTTTCTGCTACATTCATAATTTTGTTCATTTTAATTGCTACAAAAGGTCTTCTTTTAATAAATATGCATCAAGTGTAGTTCACTACAATAATTTGTTTTCTCTTCTTTCTTAGGCGAATGTGAAATTGAGGAAAGAAAATCATCAGTGTCTTTGATCAACAGTGGGGTAAGGAATCATGTAGGTGTATTTTAAATCCTACTTGAGAGCAAAGTTAATAGTGACTTCCTACAAGAAGCTGTGGCTAAACCGCTGTGATGAATCTCAAAACTATTCAGAAATGGGAGGATGCATGTGAGAAGCTGATAAACACCAAGATGTAATATTCCATGATAATTAACTATGCATTTAACAATAGTGGGAGAACAACTAGAATTTTGTATAGAATTTAGTTTGTTCCTGTCCCTGTTTTAAGCTATAGTCAGGAGTTCTCATTTCCTTTCTGCTATATATAATAAACAAATTTTATTGGTTCATCTTCTATTATTAAATTCATACAGTATGAAGAAATATCAATATCAGAACAACAATTACAAAAAAAAAAAAGAATCAGGAAGAATTATACAAAGACAGTTAATGTTCGCATTACATTAGTTCATGTCTGTATTTGTATGTAAATTTTTGGAAAAAAATATTTCTCATTTCTTATGAAAATCTTAAAAAAATTTCTGCCATGTTAGTCAAACCACTCTTGTGAAGAGTAGAGCGGTTAAGGAAATTTAAGTACATATCTTAAAAAGGAAAAAGAAAAGAAATTATCAACCAGGAAAATCTGAAAACAACAATCTGAGTGACAGTTTAGAAACCTCTATTAGTATTTTGCCTCACTGTGGTTGCCCATGTAGAAGTATTAACAGTTCTTTTCCCTTTCATCTTTTTTTTTTTTTTTNCTTAAACTTCTTTTTTTTTTTTTTTTTTTTTTTTTTTTTAACATGAAAAAAAGTCTTTGAGCTACACAGCTATAGACTGGTCATGAATACCTTTGACTTCAAAGACCCTGGAAGACTGTAATGGATTTTTTTCCATTACATCTCAGTTCTCTTACAGTGATTGGTTAGAGAAGAGAGTAAATGAAATTTACAGCCCAGCTGGAGGTTCTTCTTACAGCACTTGATTTGGTCTTTTTTTATTGTTTTCTGTATGTATTTATTATCTTGTTAGTTTTCTAAATGCAGAAGTAGGCTATTTAAAAAAAGGGTGGCGGGGGGGGGAATCTCCAACACAAAAACATATTAAGTTTATGAATACTTCCTAGGATATTCATGTCTGAATTTCAAGAGAAAACCTACATATCAATACATACATATAAAGACCATGCTTAGCTAGAGCACAGAAAAAAAAAATATTTGAAGCAACATATTGAATCCATTTATTATTTAAACAAATATTAGACTTTAAAGGTCTGGTATGCAAAGTGAAGTAAGTAGCCACCAAATGAGTAAACAAATATATTCAAGCTTCATTACCCAAACTTGTTGGGAATTCAGTACAGCCTTTTCCTGAATAATAGGATTGACTCTTTATATTTATTTCTTGACAGAAATGCAATAACAAATTATTCATGATGGCTTTCCATGCATGTGCATGTTCACCATGACCAGAACTGAATTTGCCAGTGGCAAAACTCAAATTCTTTTGTTGTAATAATCTATGTGCCAGCTATTGTCCATCACAGCAAATTACAATGACAATGAGAATAAAATTGGTCTCAGAAGTGTAAAAATAATTTGGTACAATAATTAAATATGTTTATTTCAACCTTAGTTTTGATTATATTATCAAACAAAAAGGCTGAGTGAGTATGAACATTTTTAGAAGATTCCTTTTATTTTTTTAATTTTTTTTAAGTGCATGAGTATTAATGTTCCTGTAGAGACCTGACCCAAACATTACTGAAGTCAATTTAGGCACATATTTACAATATTTTTGGTCCAAACCCTACAAAGACAAAGTTAGTGAGGGAAAATATATTTTTCTTTCCCCTTAATTGTTTTACAGCAACTGATTTTCTTTAATTTCCCTCATACATGTTTGCAACTTTTAATAATAAAGATTATGGGTCTATTAGGAGTACAATTATGTCTGTCACAATGCATTTGCAGAAAAGTACGCTGGAGAGGAAATCCAGAGAATAGTTGGTATGAAATAATAATGAAATGACTTAGGAATAAAACATATAAACTATGAGTTAGATTATTTATAGCTTAGTTTACAGTAATTTGTGGCTTTTGAGTGAATTTCAAGAATCACAAATCAGAACATATAAAACATTCTTCTAGATAGTTGACATAATCCTTTTAATATATTATAGAAGTCAGTATTTTGGAAGTTTCAGAACATAAGTTGAAAGCTGTATTTCTTACCTATCACCGTATTACATAAAATAATGTATAAATAGAATTTTATATTTAAAAATAATAGAATAAAAAGTTTTGCAAAAGAAAAAAAATCCTATCACATATTCAAACAATAAAAATGAAACTTTTTTTTTTTTTTTCAACATAATAAAATAAAAATGCTTATTTCATAGTCCGGGCTGCATCAGGAAGAGTGTGGCCGGTATGTTGAGGGAGGTCAGCCTCTACCTCCACTCTGCACTGGTTAGGCCACAACTGGAATACTGCATCCAGTTCCAGACTCCCTGATTCAAGAGAGACAGAGAACTACTGAAGAAAGTCCAGCACAGGGTAACAAAGATGATTAAGAGACTGGAGTATCTCCCTTATGAGGAAAGGTTGACAGCTGGAACACTTTATCCAGAAGAGAAGATTGAGGGGAGACCTTAGTAACGCTTGTAAGTATCTAAAGTGTGGGTTGAAGGTGGATGGAGCTGGACTCTTTTCAGTGGTTCCCAGTGACAGGACAAGGGGCAATGGGCACAAGCTGGAACATAGGAAGCTCCATAGAAATATGAGGAAAAACTTCTTCATGGTGAGGGTGTATTTCTTCTTACAAGAAATACATAGAAACAAACTACCAAAGATATTAAGAAAAAAAAAAAAAACCCCTCAACAAGTTCTAATGAAATGATGATAAGTTATAGTAATTTAAAAAGGAGCTGAACATTGAGATCTGTTGGCTTTTTTTTCCTGTTTTCATCTGAACACCTGGATTTTGCGTGGTATTCAAAGTCTTTCTAATCCTTATTGCATTTGTACCAGATCAGTGGTGATAAAAGTAGGACTAGTAAGTACGAGAAAGTGTTTACAGAGTAAACAGGGATGCAATATTTATTTTCTACTTGAGGGGATACTGTTCCCTCTGACTAAGAAAGTGCTTTACTTTTCCCATGCCACATACCTATGCACACTGTTTAGCTTTTGTTTCTATGATCTTTCTGTTGACCCTTGTAGCTCCATGAAAAGGAATATAAAAATCCTAATACATATCAGATCCTGACAATTAATATTTTTATACAAATGATTTGAGTGACAGAGAGTATGGTGATTCTTTCTAATTTATTAAATCTACAAGCAATTCAACTATTCAGTACAGATAAGAGAGAAAACATTTGATTTCAAGTTTTATGTGTTTAATAGTATCAATTTATTTTTATTTTTTTCATTCTATCCCAAGAATTCAGCTATAAGTATTGAAATCTACATAAATACATATATCTGAGGGGGAAAAAAATAAATATATATATCTTTAGGGAGGGTTAGTGAAGGAACTACAGTTTCTCTGACAAAGACAGGAAGAAGGTGTATATTTAGTGTTTTTGTCTCTGCAGAATTTTCTGCTCTCTGGTGAATAAAGATTAAATTGGATGAATTATAAGAGGATTTGTAATACGGTAATTTGTAGTAACTTCAGAGGTTATTAGTTGAATTGGATGGAAAACAACAGTGATACAGAAGTAAAGTGACGTTTGAAGACGTCTTTGGTCTGCATAAAGTGGGACATGGACCTTTTAACAAAGAAAAAAATAAACCTAAACCTTACATAAACTTTCAGAACAGCCAATTAGAACACAAGTCTGTCACCTGGACTCAAGATATGTCCCATTTGCTGTTGCAAAAATACATCCATTTAGAGTCTCTATAGCTTGCATAAATGCTCCATACTACTGTTTGGTTTCCACTGAAAAGACTGTATCAGAAATGCCATCCAGAACAGACACTGAAAGATTCATTGAAATCAGACACTTGTACAAAGTAGTTTGACACTTTGGTAGTTTCTAAAATAATACATTTTTAAAAATCAGCTCTGTATAATATACAGATATTGTTGTATTTTAATGTATTTCACTTCTACAATTAATTTTCACATATGTTCCAGTTACTTCAATTTGTATTATCAGCTGCATCCCAGTTCATTTGGGACCAGAAATATTTGGGTTATATTGCATGTGTGTAGGTTTAGTGTTTTATGCCAATTGCTTTAAGACAAATCTACTGATCATCTCCATTCACTTTCATGTTGCAGAGCAGTCTTGGAGTTATGTTTCATTTGGCTGGAGCTAAACACAGAAGTACAGTCCAGTACTGCTCTCAGTGTGATCCAGCCACCAGAGAGGGTACAGAGACTAGATGTCCAAGAAAATTTTACTGAAATATATATGCTGTTGGATGCTGAGTCTTTTCCAGTACTCTACAGGTCTCCTTCAGTTGTAGCAAATTACTTGCTACTCTAAATCTACGTTGTAATTACTAAATCTTACTTCTTGCAGACCTAGACAGTGGTAACTAAATCTCTCTCATGTCTTACATAGTGGTGAAAGAAGATTCTCTGCAGTTTTAAAACAGAAGATTTATTCATCACATCAATAAGTAAAATATATTCAATTAAAAAAGAATTTTGAAAATAAAGAAAAAAATATTACAAAAGCTCAAGGTCTCCAAGCTTCCTTAGAAGAAACTGCAAAGCTGAAAAGGACTCTTCTGAATGCATGGGTCCAATACTTCCACTCTTCCAGCTTGTCAACAAAGAATCTCAAAGCCATGAAAATTGTATCCCAGAGATTTAGAGAACTGCAGATGTGCAAAGTAATCCATATGTTAGCCCTAAAGTCTGGTTGTGTCTGATTTTGAGGCAATCTTTTATGACAAGGGCCCTGAGTTCCACTTCTCGAGTATTCTCTTAAATCTTCTCATATGCAGTAATTGAATACTTAAGTATGCACACTTTTTCACAATTTATCTCAAAAGTAGTGTTCTTTCTTCCTCCTTATCCTGCTGTCTGCCTTTCATGTAGCTGACTTCCTTTTCTTGATATTTTCAAGTTCTGGGTTTACATGTTTCTATCCTTACAGGTTTCCCTCCTACCTCACTGATGCCTTGCAACAACTCTCTAAAAATCCTTAATTGCCTCTCCCTCTTTTTGTTTTGGGTTGGGCTTTTTGATATTTTTTTATTACCAGTGTTTATTTTGTTGACATTGAAATCTGCCATAAACAATAAAACAGGAAGAGGTTATGGTATGTATTGTGTCATAACAAAACAATTAAACAACTATTTTTAAATATTAAAAAATATTTGGAGGTAGAGAGGGAGAAGCTGAGGTATTTGAATTGGAAGATATTGAAGCTTTCCGGTAATATTTTGCTTACTTTTAGTCTAAAAGTTTTTTTATGATGTAAAACAAATAGAAAAGTCTGGATGTCTTTACTAAAACTGTAAACATGATAAATACTCTCCCTTTGTAGAGTAGAAATTAGGTCAACATTTTTCTGTTGGTCTCAGAAACTCAGGTCAGATCCTGATATTTTGAAGACAAGGCAAAATTAACAGAGAAAATGGAAGTGAAGACAGAACATACATCTTTTTTTTGGCATTCTTGTTAATTGCAGTCATGCTTCTGAAGAAAAAGACACTTGTCCAAGTGTTTTATCACTTACTAGGCAAGATACTGTTTGTTACGGAATTTCTGGTCTTAGGTTCATGAGCAATATTGTAAAAAGAAATGCCTTGCTCCTTTTATCCAACATTCCTGGGGTATTGGTATATTTTTCAGTTGTTGGGTCATATGTTTTCAAACCAAGAAAAAGAAAGGGGACAGAGGAAAAGAGGTGCTGGTAGCATCAAAGCTCACATTCCAGATTTTACTTCAGGATTTGATTTGATTAGCAAATATAGGTGTTCAGATCTGATGTTCTCTTTAGATTTTCGAGATCAAAATGCATTTTGAAAGCAAAAAAATTAATACACAGGGATACTTAGGAAGTGAAACGGGAAGGTAAGTCTCACCCTAATGGCTTAATCCTTTTTCCCATATTATCATCACAAATTTAAACAAATTTCTAATTAATTTGCAAAAAAAACCACTTATTTTAATTTTTTTTTCATAAAGATTTCCTGAGCAACTATCTCCAAGTGACCCTGCTTGTGCAATGAGATTAACTGTGTAGGTCCCTTCTAACCTCAACCAATCTATGATGCTGTGATTCATTCTTTTGTATCAATTTTAGATAACAAATTGCATTTCTTTGGTTGTTCCTCCTACTAGAGAAAAATTAAAAATAAGCCCATCCAAAACTGTCTCATATTTCTTCTTCTAATCCCTCTTAAAACAAAAATGAAAAAGATCTTTTGGCACAATGTTGGTAAAACTCAATGGCAGTTGGGCTGTTAAGTATTTAGGTTCTATACTATCAATCAAAGTAAATTCTTGATTCCATAACACGCCCATTCTGGCAACAACATTCTGCAAGGTGTACCAGCCTATGCACTGCAGCATGTCAACATGCTGCTTTGTTGAATTATGCAACTCAAGATCAAGAAAGCTCTTCTGGATGTAAAAACCACAAAACTGCTGGAAATTGGTTCTTAAAATTGTATGTTTCCTGGAATAGTTCATAATGAAGCTCAGTGGTGCTAGATACTATAAACTGAAGCATAGGGATGCACAAAATTGATGCTGTCACTGAAGTTTGAGTAATGATAACATATTATTTTCTCAGTATTTCTCTTTTCTCTTTCTTTTAGTCTGTATTTCTCTCTGGCATATATTTAACTATCTTCAGCTAAGAAGTACATATTTTATAATGGCATTGAATTCCATAGATTTTGTTTTGTCATGAGTCTCAAAATAACACCAATACCAAAAATTCATAATGGTATCAGAACTGGGATCTGGGAGATGGGTTTTCCGTCTGTTGAGGTGAAGCTACAGAAACCTGATGGCTGACACTAAACTGACACATAATTAGGGATTCCTCACATCTGTGAATTGTAGAAGCCTAGGCTTGGTTTTCCATTTTCAGTGTCATTGTGAAGACATGCATCAGATTGATAGCATAGACTTTAAAAATGTGGTATTTGCTTTGGCAGAGCATTTTCAGATGTTTCTGGTCAATGGTGCCAGTGGGTCTGGCTGTTGCAGGGAATAGGTCACCTTTGATACTGTTACAACCTGTAATTTTTAATGGGAAGTAGCAGAGCTATAAAATTGCTGAGTATATTTTATTATTAATAATGTTTTTAAAATATGCAATAAACAGTAAAAGGTACCTGTAATCACCTCTCCACACATGTGATGTAGATACCACAGGATGGGAAGAACATAATAGATTGCACTTGACTCAGAGCAACATAAAGATTGTATCATTATCTGTACCAATGTTTTGTGAGAAAGTAACGTGTACATTACGGGGTGATGAGGAATAACTTATTGTGCAGTACTGGACATGTCCCTTTGCATCACCTTTCCAGCATGTGGTATAGCTACAAATCCAAAGCTTTTCTTCATTCCTTTTCTTTAGTAATCTTGCAGAAATGTCAAAATTCACACCAAACAATAACCAGTGCAAAATATATCCCATAGCTTTTTGATAACATGAAAGTGTTACAGAAATTGGTATGAAAGCTCATACAGCACTAATTCCACCTGCCTTCCCTACAGATTTGAGATATGCATATAGCTATATCCAAGAATGTCTCCCAGGACTGACATTTCCTAATATGAGAGCATGTGCCTTTTTGAGAAGGCAGTGAAGGCAAGCATCTTCCTTCAGCAAAAACACCTACATAATGAGAACATAATGACATCCTAGAAACAAATCTTTGCTCAGACCCAGTTTCACTCATACCTAGGTTTATTTACTTCAGCCTCCATTAAGTGGCATCATTGACTATAGTCAAATTATTCAGAAGGAAGTGCCATACATGTACAACACTGTTCATATTGAAGTGAGTAAAATAGTAATTACAAGGACAGAATTTAGTAAAAATCAACTTCAATTGAATGGTTTACAAAGAAATACTGATAATTTTTATGATTACATTACTGTTCTGAAACATTTAGATTTTCATGGAAATCTCTAATTTTTTTGGAAGTTGCGTGGCCTGTGTATCAAATACGTTTATTGTTCAATTTCTAACATAAAAGGTTAGGTAAAATCTATGGACACAAAGGATCATGATACCTGTGGGAAATTAAAAACAAACAAACAAACAAAAAAACCCCTCAACAACAACAAAGGAGAATGATTTATGATAGCTTAATATTTTTTAAATTATTATTATTAATTGGCTGAAGAAAATAATTAATAAAGGAGATGTAGAGCAAGTGCTCACAGGAGACTTAGAGAAAGATGCCTTGCCACTGAAATCTCTCTGTCTTGAGTTTCACAAAAGTTTACAAAAACACCCACTGTAAATTGTGGACATTATTGCTGAGAAAAACAGTGATTTAAGAAAAAATAAAAGAACTTAATTTATTGTCACAGCGGAAAAAAAGAAGATTCTAATTTGTTATCACCTATAAAATTTTATAACAGCTAGAGGAAGACACAAAAAGTCTAATGGAAGAAAGAACATGGTAGAGCCGTACTTTAGCTAAATAAACAATGCAGAGTCTAAAAATGACATGAGACAGTCAGCCAGGATCCATACCTCCAAAGACTGGTGTTATTTATATCTGAGTCTTTCCAGGACTTCTCAGACCTATTTCTATGCCCACATGGAATTGTTCTATATCTAGAAATAGATCTTTAGGAATAGACATAAAGATCTTTAGGAAATAATTTTGTCCTCCAATGCTTTTAAAGCCTATCAGTGAAGGGAAATTACATTCCTTTTCTCTGTCCTTCTTCACTTAGGTGTAATTCTGCATAAAATCCACACAAACAAGTGGATTGCATGAAGTACTGAACAGCTTCAGTTTTATTTAATTGTGTCAAGAGAGTAGTAAGTTTAGTCATATTCAAATTTTATTATCCTCATTCCTTTTTTGTTTACATTGTTTTATACATTTATAGAGCCATAACACACATAAACTACAGCCTTTGTAAATTGCAAGCCTTGACCCTCTGAAATATAACTTGTTCCACCTTGCTGCTCACACTCACTGGTCACTCAAAAAAATTTTTTTTTCTCTCTTGCCCATGCTAAAAATAACTTTCTTTCCAATCTTCTTATGTACCCCATGGCTAGTAAGTTGAAGAAGAATTCCATATTGTCAGGATATGTTTGTCTTACTTGGGATAGAGCACACAACCTAGAGCTTATCTTGGGGTTTCTTAATGCCATGTCTTTTATACTGAGTGATGGGTATGCATCTTCCCCTGGGAAACAATGAAACAGCAAACAAGCAAGCAAAAACCAAACTAACTGTATTCCATACAATGCACAGGATTCTAAGATTCATGTGATACATTCAGTTGGTAAAAGTTGGCGTTTTTTTCAAGTGCTCTCACCAGCAAGATTCATCAAATCATTGATCATAACCATGTACATTATATGAGATGGAAATAAGGGATTATTGCTAAGAACTTTTAATAATTCCTCCACAAATTCAATAAAAGGCTATTTACAGAGCAGTCCCCTGATATAGCAGTAGCTAACTACTCCGACACCACACCACATTCAAAGGTAGAGAGCCACACCATATAGAGACCAAGCCTTTGGCATTCTCCAACATAATGTTTTCAAATTAATATTTTCCACATTTGCTAGTGTCTACCAGAAATGTGGAAAAAGGGTGCTTCCAGTCCATGTCCAAAAGCTGCAGCAATTTTTAAACAATACCCATTTGCCGTAGACCACCGTCTGTGTTGGGGAGTTAGAGAGGAACACTTTTGACTGCTCCTCCTGATTCCTACTGACGGAACACTGACCTAAGACAATGATTTTAGAGACATCACTGCTCTTGATTTATGTCATACTCCAACACAAGTTCCTTCAATGACACAAAATTGATCTTTTGTCAGCTGATTGCATTTCAAGTGAAGTCTTTAGTTCCTTGACAAGACTTTTCCCTTGATTGCAGGTATCCATAAGATTTGGGACCTGGTGACATGAACTCGGCAATCTGTGCATCTGGTATCATTCACCTAAAAAGAGATGGAGTAGCATGCAGTCAATTCATGAATACCAAAGTCTGTGTTGAGATAAAAGCAATGGTCCTGCATCTAAAGAGATCATAAAGCTCACACATATGCTGTGGTGCAGGAGGCTATAAAAATGTTAGGGCTATGTTCCAGGGTTATGCATCCTTTGGCATGCTTCCATGAGACAGTGGCAGACATGTCATGAGCTAGAGAAAAGAAGAAACTGCAACTTACATCGTTCTCTTACATTAGTAGTGTTGGTAAAACTGAATTTATTTTCCATATTTAGCTATAGGGAGTTTAAAAGCTGTCTGGGGGTGTATGTGTGTGTGTATAGTGTGTGTGTGTGTTTATGCAATCAGGCTGCAAAACAGTGTCATCTTGTGCCAGTAATAATATAGATTTCTGTCAGCATTTATCCAAGAGACTGGATATCCTGAAGCTTCTCACTTTTAAGGAGGTTTATGTCATCTCAGAAAAGGTTGTTAAACCCCTGTTCAGAACGCCAGATGGCAAAGTATCACAAGCATCACCCTCTCTTTTTTCATCCCTGAGGGTGCAGATGGACTGGCAGGCTTCAGCAAAGAAGTATCACAAGGAAAACAATAGTTTGATGCAAGCCTGTCCAGAAACAAAGAAAATAACACTATCCAGGTGGGTATGTTTGTATTTTGACCTCCCTGAAATATGTACCAGAATGCTGAATTTTTCAAAAATTACTTTTACAGATATTGCTTTGCTAGTGACAGAACCAGTAATATCAGAGTAATTGAACTTTTTGGATGTTGCTTTGTAAGATGTAGTGGATGTATGATGTAATGATGTTGGATGTAATGGATGTTGCTTTGTAAGAAAAAACAGATGGAATTTTTCCTGTCACCAAAAAAAGTATCTCTGGGCATGAGCAGTGGGGGCACTTTGATATAAGAGCTCCTCTGAAGGCCCATTCATCTTCCCACACAGACCTGAAATTAAAGACTGGTCTCTTCAGGTGGTTGATATCTTCATGTGTCATGTAATATCAGCACGCAGAAGTGGCTCTTGACAGAAGATTCCAATGATTTTCATGACAGCATTTGACACAGCCAGAGAAAATGAATCCATTGCATTCAGATGTCAGTGCTCTGTCAATGACCACACTACAATCCAAGGTGTAGGTGCCCACTCTCATTTAATGCATGAGAACCTTGAATATTAAGCCACTAAATACTGCTTTTTTTTACTCTGATGAGAACCACTGAAATGGAGAAGTGTTAGGTTTGAGGTACATAAAAAAGCACATGACCGTGTGTGTAGAAAGCAATGTAGTGTTCAGAAAGTGGTCTACTGAGCAACCTGTATTCACATTTTCCCCTTTCTTGTGCACTCTGTGATGGGTCTGATAATCTCAGTCCTATATGATCTTAATAGCAATAGTCACATATTTCTTTCTGCAATGAAAAAAACCTCTCTTGATTAGCTGTGTGCCATGACAAGAAAAGGTTTTTTTGGCTAAAGCGCCCGTAATGTCTATTCCACTAACACTCTGGTAAGAGAAGAAGACCTACATGTGAATTTGATATTCAGCAGTGTTGAAAAAATGGATGAAGTAGCCTTTTCAGCCTTTTAATTCCAAAATCAGGGGAGGGCTATTGAGTTTAATGAGTTTATTTGTTAAAAAATATAGTCTATGAAATGTATAATTATGCTTGGAATGCCTATACCCAGGAGGTTATCACCATGGGAGATTATCAGTTTTTCCATTTTTTCTTTCAGAAGCTGTCTGACAAGGTGCTACTGTGATATCCTTTGGTGTTTTGGACAACAAATGTGTAGTCCCAAGACTGTGTTCATAATCAAATAAAGTTTAGGAGGTAGGAGTCCTCTTTTAAAAAAGCACTCTCCTTCAGCTTTCTTTTCTACTGCTTCTTCTTCCACATGGTGATTCAATGCTAAGTTCAAGGCAGAAACAGCTTTCAAATGTCTACCTGTTTCCTGAAAACACTCCATACCATACAAAATATAAACCTGCTCTGCAACTTGGTCTTTGATCACAGGCTGCAATCACTGCTGGTGATTTATGCTACAAATTTACTCATAATACTGTCAGTACTTCCAGTTTTTAAAATAGTGATGCTTTTCCACATAGGTCTTTCAAATCTTGTATAAAATCATAACCAATTACCTTATTCTTTAATATCCAGGGCCTATTTCTAAACCTCATATATATGTATGTATCCAGTGGTGTTTCCTGGTGGTAAGGACAGGTGTGGTCACTCTGAGGGCACTCTGCTATGGCTGGGGTGTTGACAAGATGGGGATCACACACGTTGTTTTCCTGATTATGAATATCATAAATTTTGTTTTCATTGTGCTATACCAAATGCAAATCTTTGCTCAAATGCCAATCTTTGTTCACTGTTCATCCAGCTTCTGAACTGACGCTTCGTGATTTGTCTAGTGACAGTTGCTATGCTGGGTAGAGATAAGAAAAAAATCCACAATACTGTTACTATAATAATAAATCTAGGGGCCAAAATCCAATCTTTACTCTTGCATGGTATTTTATGGTATTGCCTTTCTGTCTCCTTGATGAATAAGCCATCACAGGTCTCTAAACAATAGTACATTTGAGAGGTTTTTTTTTCCCTCATAGAACCCTAGATTCAAAGTATGGTAAAAGAAAACTTACACTCATCTTCTGGAACAATACTTATTTTTAACTAATGTTGTCAATTAGCTGAAGCCATAGTGTAAGAGGCAACAGTGCATTAAAGATTAATAAAGCCGTATTTCTGAGGAGGAGTAGAATAATTAAAGAAAAAAAAAAAATCACTTTGGAATAACTTCTATGAACTTAATTCCAGACATTTGGCTTTTTCCCTGCGCATATTAAAAAGTTTTATGTCATGTTGGCAGTCACATGTAAAAAACAAGTAATTTTTATCGTTCTTATTAAGCCTCCATTACAGTTCTAGCTTTAAATTGTGTATTATCAGCAGGTTTTGCCTACAGTTTCCAAGACAAATATTAACAGAGACTCATGATGCCAACGCATGAGACATTTTCAAAAGGCTTACACACAGCAACTGTGAAATCAGTATTTTGCAACAGGAATTTAGTATTTGCTTTTGCTATAGCTTTTCATCTGTTTTCTTTAATCAGTAAACAGAAAATTATAAAACCTTTCATTTACATCTGCAGCCAGAACCCTTTGCTGAAGAAGCCAAATACTGGACAGCTAAATGAAGATGGTAGAGATTGCATGTGCTATGTTTGTTTCTCATTTTGTAGAACTGTAGAATGGCAAGAGTTGGAAGGGACCTTAAAGAACAGTGAGTTCCAACCCTGCTACTATGGGCAGAGAAACCTCCCACTAGAGTAAATTGTTCAAAGCTCCATCTAGCCTGGTCTAGCTTGGTCTATTTTCTACATCATAGGTGGAAAAATGCATTTAAAGCATTGTGGGGCATGGTGTTTGTTAAGAGGTATTTTAAGATTTTTTTCACGCAATGTTAGGGATTTCCAGAATATCTTATTACCTAAAGCCTGAACAAGATGACTAATGATGCCTGAACAAAGGGAGAAATGTTACTACTAAAAAAAATATGTTTGAGTAAAAAATAACAAGCTACAGTTTTGGCTTCTTACCACAATCACTTTACTTTTAATCTGTCTTGACGTGTAGGAGACTTACAACCTCTCTGAAAATGAGAGCATTGATCTAGTCACCTTGTTTCATATATTCACATAATATGCTTATGCATAGTGTCTGCCTATGCAATTGTCATGATGCGAAACACTTCTACACTGTTATTCAATACACTTTTTCATGATAGTCGTCTTTGGATTCAAGGCAAGCTAATAATAGTTATATATTGACAAATGCACGTTCAATTTATAAGCATCGCAAGTCTCTGACCAGCTACACAAAGGATAAGGTACATGAGGGTACGATTTGTTTCAGTGCTACAAATTGTTTTTCTTCTCCAGATTATTGCAGTGAATATGCCACAAAACCCTAGATATTATTGTGTCTATATGGTTGTGCATATTCTTAAAATAGGTTGTGTTTGCCACATAAATTGATGAAGTCTAGAGGTGAATTCAAATGCAACTTGGAATTTTTGAGTCATGCATTGGGGGACATAGCCATAGAAGTTAACACACAAATAGTGAAAAGCCGAGTGAAGCATGAGGAAAACCTGCAGCCATATCAGCCTGGAGAGATCACATGGTTTTCTTTTTCCTTTTTTTCGTACTCCAGTTCTCTTTCTCTGAGAACAGGTTTGATTGATTGAACCTAAGACTATTCTATTTTGATTATAAATTTGTGACTCGTCATTTTATACACTAAATCCACACTATTGTGAAGGACCTCTAACTCTTCAAGATAAGCATGGTGCTCCTGTATTTCTCACATTTAGCTGTTAAGTTCCTGGCTAGGAAAGTCAATATTTTTCACAGTTATTACCTGCCAATCTGTTTCCCTTTTGCACTTTTCATCTGTTTTGGCTAGATACATTCTAGGATTTTTAAAAATGTAACTCTGTGATAACACTACAAAAGCAAAAGACTATAAAATTAACATAAATTGTACACAGAATATGACAAGAATCAGGCCATTAAATTAAAGAGTGACATTGTCGTGATTTGTAGCTTAGCATCAGATGGCAACAAAGAACTACTTGTTAGCCACTCTCTCAGATCACCCCTCTCCTCCAGGGCCATGAGGGGAGAATCAGAAAAAAAAAAGGCAGACTTTGTGGGTTGAGACAAAGGCAGTTTAGCAGAACAGGAAAGAGAGCAAGAAAAAACACAAACAAACAAAACAATACCACTGAGGGAGGAATATACAACCACAGTTATGGTATCACGACTGGAATTAATTCTATCCCCACCAGAACAAGGAAAAACATGAAATCAACTAAATCTATTTTACAATTGTGAAACAAAAGGAGGTCAAAAAAAAAGCCAAGCTGTTTTTGAGCCTGGATATTTTGTGTGGAATTCCAGTTCACTCAGGAGAGTGGAGAATCTCTGTCAGACAGAGTTTTAGAGTTAAGATTTACCAAGTTTCATACAGTTCTCTGACAATTATAGGCTGCTGTTCATTCACATGGGCACCAGTGATACAGCTGGAAGCATCCTAAGGACTATCAAGAAAGGAGCAAAGGTCAGAGACTCTGGTGCACAGGCCCAGACATGTGCATGCATGAAGAGCTGTGATCTTATTAGTGTCACAAAATGGCACTCCTCAGGGGTCAGTATTTGGGATGGTACTATTTAACACCTTTGTTGGCAAGATGGATGTTGGTATTGAGTACACCCTCAGAAAATTTGTTCACAACACCAGGCTGTCTGGCGTGGTCAACACACTGGAGGGAAGGGATGCCATCCAGAAGGACCTGAACAGGATTGAAAAGTGGTTTTGTGCAAACCACATGAAGTTCCACCAGGCCAAGTGCGAGGTCCTGCAGGTGGGGCAGGGCAATCCCAAATGCAAACACAGTCTGCGCAGAGAATGGATTGAGAGGATCTCTGAGGAGAAGGATTTGGGGGTGTTGGTGAATGAGAAGCTCAACTTGAGCTGGCAATGTACGCTCGCAGCCCAGAAAGCCAACCACATCCTGGGCTGCATAAAAAGAAGCGTGGCCAGCAGGCGGAGGGAGGTGATTCTGCCCCTCTTTTCAGCTCTCATGAGACCCCACCTGGAGTATTGTGTTCATCTCTGGAGCCTCCAGTATAAGAAGGACATGGTCCTCATGGAGCAAGTCCAGAGGAGGGCCACGAAGAGGATCAGAAGGCTGGGGTTATTCTTTGAAGACAGGCTGAGAGAGCTGGGATTATTTTACCTGGAGAAGAGAATGCTCCAGGTAAAATGGAGCATTCAATACATACAATGCTCTTGTAGCGGCCTTTCAGTATCTGAAGTATATCAAGAGGAAATATGAGGAGGGAGTCCTTGTCAGGGATTGTAGTGACAGGGCAAGAGGTAAAAGTTTTTAAGTGAAGGAGGGTAGATTTAGATTAGATATTAGGAAGAAATTCTTTACCCTGAGGGTGGTGAGACTGTGGAACAGGCTGTCCCAAGACGTGGTGGATGCCCCATCCCTGGAGTTGTTTGAGGCCAGGCTGGATGGAGTCTTGAGCAACCTGGTCTAGTGGAAGGTGCCACTCTCCAGGGCAGGGCAGGTTGGAATTAGGTGAACTTTAAGGTTCCTTCCAACTCTAACACTCTATGATTCTATGATTCTTTGAAGATCCTTTCAAAATGTCATTGTTGGTCTGGTATATTTTTTTTTTTTAATTGATAAAAACTGCTATTGCTAAAAAATTAAGCAAGATATTTGAAACGTAGAATATTGCTTTCCAGAATTTTGAAAATAAAATCGTATGTCTGTGAAATCCCATTATTGTTTTTGTTTTTTTTTTTTGTTTTGGTTTGGGGTTTTTTTGTTGTTTTGGGTTTTGTTTGTTGTTGTTTTGTTTATATATATATATATATTTATATATGTTGCATGGGCTAAATACTATTAGATTATGTGCATAATTTTTTTTTCCTCATTTTCTCTTGGAGCTTAGAGGTCAATTAAAAAAGGAAGCTACATTTGCTGTAGCAATAGAACACTTTGATCCCAATGCAGTTCATATAAGATTTAGTGAGTTCTGTTGTCTTTTTTATGTGCTGGATAAAACAATATTGCTTTTCAATCAGCATATTAACTACAGACATGCATTGAAAAGTAACAGTAAATAACAAATACTCTCACCTCAAAGTTTTACTAATATGGTCTGTGGTGGATGTGTCATGAGTACACTTGTCTTCTTACTCAATGAATCTATTTTCATTTTAGTCCAAATTCCCCCAAGTGCTGAGTTTACCATATGACATAATGGCAAGGGACAGGAAGGCTAATAAGGCACGTATCACTTCATTGATTATATTCTTTGAATTAACTCATTCATCTCATGAGCAAACATACTTTTAGCTTTGAATTTTTCTATTAATTCTAGAGGTTATTTTTTCTGAGTTCCCTGTAGTAATGCTGCCCGTGGTAACAGTATCAAATACCTCATGATGAGATTTTTTAATACTACCTAACTACTTACTCTGGGATTTATGGTAAGATTAAATATTATTATGCTCATAATTTCTTACAGGGCATTTTTTCTTGTTTAAAGTGGCACTTAAAATGGAAACAATTAAAAAAATATTCAGAAGCATAAATATTTCATTAATCTGCTAATATAACTTGCTTTTGGTCATCTATGTCTTTTGAAAATGTCCCCCAAATTACTTGGTAAAGTGAAAGGAAACCTAAAACAAAACAAAAACAACAACAACAACAAAACAACAACAACAAAAACAAAAAGATACTTTGCATCCAGTGACATTATTTAACCTCATAAAGGAGCTGTAAACTCTTTCCTTTTCAGTCTCCTTTTGCTGAAAGACATTTACAGAAATTTTGCTATAAATGTTGATATCATACGAATATAGATGAATTATCATCTAGTGGCTTCCCTACTATTCATGCCTATCAGACCCACTTTCAGCTAACAGTTCTCATTGTGATATGAATGATTTCTCTTAATTACGGTGCTTTTCTGCATTAATACAGAAGCATTGCATTAATTAAATACAGTGCTTAATCCTGTATTCAGTGTGCTGTTACACGGGAAATAATTGTCTCAGGTGTTCAGGCAGATTCTAAAGATTTTCAGACTAGTTCAAAACAGAGTTATTAAACTCTTTTCTAAGGAAAAAAAGAGCTGACAGCACTACCTGTTTCCATCCAAGCTTGTCTAAGTTTTGAAGACTTTGAAAATAAGCATTTGTGGTTTATAAACTACATAATGCAAAAGCAATGGGAAACATCTGTTTGTTAATTATTATTTTAGTATCATTTTCCTGAACTTTGCAAGATTGACTTCATGGCTTTAAACTAGATGTGAAGGGGGAGAGGGATAATAACATCAGGCTTGTCAGGTTAGGGGGACGTGGTGCTAGTAAGGGCCTTCAGCCTGTTGCCCTGAGGCATATTGGTGACACTGCACTGTAGTCAGACACTTACGGAGATAAGCCAGCAGATCCTGAAGTAATTCAAGTCAACACTGAAACACCCGCGAGACACCTCAAGGGGTGTTCCCTTAAAAAAAGCAAGACAGCCAACACGCTAGCTGAAATGCATGCAGCATTAGCAGTGAACAGGAGCAGTTGGAAGGTACCATGCTGCTGGAAAGCTATGTTATAGTGGCCATTCCTGAAACCTGGTGGAATGAATACTATGACTGAAGTGTGGCTATTGAGGGCTACAAGCTGCTCATAAGGGATAGACAAGCAAAGAGGGGTGGAGGTGTTTTTCTCCATGTCAAGGTATGAATAGAGAAGGATGAGATGTCCCTCAAGTTCTCCGTGGGGTTAGATGTTGAAAGAGTTGAGATCTTGTGGGTGAAGATTAAGGAGCAGGCCAATATGAGGGACACTGTTGTGGGTGTTTATTATAGGCCACCTGATAAGGACGAGGAAGTTGATGAAATGCAATTCTAGTACTGAGGGAGCTGGCAGAAGACATTAACGTGCAACTCTCCATCATCTTTGAAAAGTTCCTGGAGAACAGACAAGGTGCCTGAGGACTGGAGGAAAGCTAATGTCACTCTGGTCTTCAAAAAGGACAAGAAGGAGGACCCAGGAAACCATGGGCTGGTCAACCTCACCTTCACCCCTGGAAAGGTTACAGAACAGCTTATCCTGGATGTCATCTCAAAATGTATGGAGAAAAGAAAGCTACAGGAAGTAGTCAACATGGATTCATCAAGGAGAAATCATATCTGACTAACCTGATAGCCTTCTACAATGGCATGACTGGATGGACAGATGAGGGGAGGATGGTGGATGTTGTCTACCTTGACTTCAGCAAGGCTTTTGACAGACTCCCACAGTATCCTCATAGGTAAGCTTAGGAAGTATGGGTTAGATGAATGGAGAGTGAGGTGAACTGAAAGAAAGCTGAAAGACAGATCTCAGAGGGTTGTAATTAGTCAATCCAACAGAATCTAGTTGGAGTCTCATAACAAGTGGAGTTCCTCGGGGGTCAGTACTGGGTTGAGTGGTCTTCAGTATTTTCATCAATGACATGGATGAAGAGATGGAATGCACTTTCAGTAAGTCTGCTGATGACACAAAACTGGGAGGCGTGGTTCGCACACCAGAATGCTGTGAGACCTGGACAGGCTGGAAAGTTGGGTGGTGAGGAACCTATTGAAACTTCACAAGGGCAAGTGTAGGGTGCAGCACCTGGGAAAGAATGATCTGCTGGAGAGCAGATCTGTGGAAAAAGGCCTGGGAGATCTGGTGGACAACAGGAGGACAATGAGTCAGCAATGTGCCTTTGTGCCCAAGAAGGCCAATGACATCCTGGAGTGTGTCAGGAAGAATGTGGCCAGCAGTCAAAGAAGATTATCCTGCCCTTCTTCTCTGTCCTGGTGAGGCCCCAATCTGGAATATTGTGTCCCATTCTGTGCTCCCCAGTTCAAGAAGGACAGGGAACTGCTAAAGAGGGTACAGAAAGAGCTACAAAGATGCTTAAGGGACTAGAACATCTCTGTTATGAGGAAAGGCTGAGGGACTTGGGTTTTTTTACTCTGGAGAAGAGAAGACCGAGGGGAGATCTGATGAATGCCTATAAATAAATATTTAAAGCGTGTGTGGCAAGAGGGTGGGCCCAGTCTTTTTTCAGTGGTGCTCAGTGACAGATCAAGAGGTAATGGGCCCATTCTTGAACTTAAGAAGTTCCATCTAAACATGAGGAGGAACCTCTTCACCTTCAGTTTGAGGATGGCAGAGTCCTGGAAGAGACTGCCAAGAGAAGGGGTGGTGTCTCTGTCTCTGAAGACATTCAAAACCCACCCGGACATGTTCCTGGGCAACCTGCTCTTGGAAGACTTGCTTTGATAGGTTGGTTGGACTAGATGATCTCCAGAGGTCCCTTCCAATCCCATATCATTCTGTGTTACTGTGATGAAGTCAAGGTTATAGATGATAGAGATGACCTACAGAAAACCTAAATCTCACCTAAATCTGGTGAGCTTTTTAACTGAGAAAAGTCAAGTACATCTAGCATGAAGTAATAAAAATCTTAAACCCAATCAGTTTATCTAAATTGCCATGGAATACTTCACATAGGTTATGTGTGTTTTTCTCTGCACAACTTAAAATTTAATTGTGTCAAATGCCCTAAACCATTAAAAGAAAATAATATTGCTGAAGATGGAAAGGATGTTGCTTTATCTATGAAATGTTATAGTGGCCACTAAATTTACTCAGAAAGCAGACAACATACTTCTGATAACCTTTCTAAACTATTACGGATTGACTCAAGTGTTTGAAACACCACAAGCTCTATTACACTAATACCAATAAAAAGAATAAGGAAGTGGTCTGCCTGCTATGAAGTTGTTGAACATCATCTGTGTGAACTATTGATCTGAGCTGTTTGCTCCAGTGGATAATAAACTGTCTACATACTTGTAAATCTTGGCATATTCTCTTTTCATTCTGCAGTATCATACTATCTTTTCTACTGACAGCTTAGGAGTACACTTTGTATTCCTATATGTCAAAACGTAGCAGTTCAAAAGCAGGTGCCGTGATGGTTTTTGACTGTAGAAGACATAAGCAGTTTAATACTGCTATCTTGAAAATATGCAGGATGGATTTTACCCCATAAGCCTGACTTGCAGCTGCACATTGTAAACACAGCACCAAACAGCCTGAGTGTAACCACAGGCTACCTGGTTGTGCTGGGAGGTACCTTCTGGCAAGCTGGCCAGATTTTTCTGATGTGGCAGCATTTGAGAACATCATCCAGCTTCAGTAAAATTATTTTAGAATTCAAGCAGTTGCAGCCAATAAACCTGTTCATGAGAGTAATAGTAGTAAAATTCTAGAAACATAGGTGAAAAATAGAAAGGGATTAAGGTAATCAAGATTTTTTTCCATTCAGCCAGTTTAGCAGCTGAGTTTTTTGTAGATGTGCCAGTTCGACTATTCAAATACCTGCTATGTATAACTTTTATAAAAAAATCTGTATGTTTACTCTAGAATATAAGCATAAAGAAATTTTAGCAGTCTGGAAGAGAATAGCAGGAAAAAAACCAATGAGAGTATTTTGAATAGTAGGGAATTACATGTTTTGAGCAGCACTGAACACTCTACATGTTCTCAGTCATTATCAGCACGAAGTTATTTAGCACAGGTGTTTATGTAATTGTGATACATTACAAAAATTATCAGTGTGCACCAAACATTTCTGCTTTTATGCTTGAATATTCTATTTTCAATATATACAGTTATGGCATGAGGTATGCACTATAGCATACCCATGTAAGGATACTATAGCTTACCCATGTAAGGAGACTTGCTGATGGATTTTCATATATTTTTTCATTTCTTTGATTGGTGTATTACTGGATTTTTTAAGAGACAACTTATTATACAAAAAGCTTCATGGATTTTTACACACTGAGTTTGAGCCAAGATGTTCCTCAGGCTATTGTAGTGTTAGCAATGTTCCCTACATGTGGCTTACAAATGTACAGATGAAAACAATACAGATGTAAATGAGTGAAAATCTTGTAATTCTAGTTCCATAATGCTTTAATCACTCAATTCAGATGCTTGCGGTGCATTAAAAAACACAAAGGAAATGCTTTTTTTTTTTTTTCCAAAAAGTCTTTCAGGCTTTTGGACATCCCAGTTATGAACTATTTTATGAAAATATCAGAAAAATATCTTAGTAAAAATCCATGAACTGGCTGGTTAAAACCTACTATTACAAGTTGATGATAAGCAGTACAGAGAATGTGTTCCAGTGAAATGACTGAATATATAGCTGGCATAGCTGAGGGTGATAGGAATGGCTGAATTCAGTGCCAGACACCCTGTACTTACATCAAATGTATGAAATTTTCCATAGCCCAGTGAGTAGGACCTATAATGAGCAAAAGGATCTTAGTTCTGTCTTAACAGCCACTATAACAATATATTCACAACATAAAGTTTTGAATATATCTCCATTTATCATATGCTTATCTGCCCAAAGCAAAAAAGCCAAGGTGCTGAATGCTTTTCATTACTACAGCAGAACTCTGCTCTACCATTTTTAAGTGGCATATACTTGAATTCTGAAAGGCTTTGTTTAGTTAGCACAAACTGTAGGCTGTATAAATCCTGGTGGCTGATTTCACAAGCATTAGAGCAGTTAATTTTCTACATAGAATACTTGCTTTGTGGGAAAGACCCCTCAGCTACCTCATGATTATGTTCTTGTTTTTTCCGGCTGATGATGAAACATTACTGGAAAGGCAAGTTAGCTTTATCTGTCTTCTCTAACACAAGAAATTTAACCTTTAATATTAATCCTGTTGATTTTATAGATTTGTCTTCTTATGGCTACCCAGAAGTAGAAGATAAAACTGAGTGCTAGTGGTGTCTCCTCAGGTGCTCATACAGGGAAGAGGAAAACTCTACAGGCTGTTATACTCCATTTCTCATCTGCAATCCTTTTGAAGCCACGCTACTGGAAGGAAGAGTTCAATGCACCAGTAAAAAGTATTACTTTCCCCTGCAAGGCAGACTGTGTGAGAGTATTCACCAAACCTCATGAGCAGTTTTTCACTTCACAGACTCTGCTCCAGAACTTTTTCCTCTGTTTTATTTTAAGAAAAGATTTTTAGATCAGCCGTAGCAAAACTTTCATAATGGATTTTCTCTGTTCTTAACTGATTTCTGCTCGTGATACATAGACTTGCTGATGCATGACACTGCAAAAACACATTTAAATTATGTACCTGAGTTATCTGAGTATTCCTTTTAATAAATATTAGCATGAATATTTCCAACAATTTTCCATAAACATTCTTACAAACAACCATTTACATTCTTCAAGACTTTTAAAAACTCATGGGAGAGCAACAAATATATTATTATTGAAATTGTTCCTCTTCAAATAAATGTTCTTGAATATATTTTCTGGAGTTGGCCCGACTGGGTTGTCAAGCTATGTTCATTTGTTCATCTTGAAGTCCTGAACTATAAACATAATTGTTTCGAAGACATTCTTGTGATGAGTACAGTAAGCATAAATGACAGGAAGAAAAATCAGTGGTATGAAGCTAGACTCTTTATTTACACAAACTGTAATTAAATTAAGCCTGATATAGCTATCACAAATATACATATAGAAAAGATTAGTATACTAAGTAAAATTACAGGTACAACCTCTTAGGATGGATGTCCCAAAGAAACAAAGTCTCTTTAAGCAAAATATAGCAAATATATATTTTTAATTACCAGGTAGAAGAGAGGAAAGACAAATAAGTTATTTATTAACTTCTAGCATCAAGCTCAAGGCAAGAGCAGTATATTGTGCAGTCATAATTTCATCTCCTGCTGCAGCAATAGAGAAGTAATAGGGGGTGAAATTGGTTTCATTTTAAATAGGGAATAACAATTTGCAGCTTCAGTGTTCATTTCTGAATTTACAGAACGGTCATCCACTGGTAGAAGAGAGAGAACTACTTTCTCTCTGGCAAAAAAAGACCTAGATTTATGATGTTCAACAGTCAGGTGGATTAATAGCCAACATAAACTACATAGAATACCACTTACCAGCCTCAAACTCTCCTAGTTGATTTTGTTTATTCAATACTCAACAAAATATACAATAGTATTAGCTATTACTTTGCTTGGGAAGACATAATAAGATTTAATGCTAATGGTGCTATTACAACAATTAATACGTAAAGAGATATGTAGACTTTAAAATCCAGAGGCTTAATGTATTCCTTATTCATGGCTGCTGTCCTGTCCGTAATTTCTATCTGAAATTCATTCTTGTGCCACATTCCCTTGTCCATTTCTTGTTCTTTCAATATTAGCTTTCCTTAGTATTTACCCTGCTATTGTGTCTACAGAGAATAAATCATATCCTCATCCTTACCTTTACTTTGTTTTGATTTTCATTCAAAGAAAATGCAATAGTTTTTTCTCATCATTTGACCAGAAAAAGTGCTTGCTTATTAAACAAGTCCAATGAGCCAATTTGTACAACTATTATATGGAAGACACTAATCTGAAGGGAGATCTTATTGCTCCCTATAACTACCTGAAAGGAGGTTGTAGTAAGGTGGATGTCAGTCTCTTCTCCAAAACAACAAGTTGTGGACAAGAGGAAATGGCCACAAGTTGTCTCAGGGGAGGTTTAGATTGGATAGTAGGGAAAATTTCTTCACAGAAAGTATTATCAAGCATTGGAACAGGCTACTCAGGGAAGGAATTACCTCTGGAGGTATTTAAAAGATGTGTAGATGTGGTGTTTGGGGAAAAGGTTTAATGGTGGTTTTGTCAGTGTAAGGTTAATGGTTGGACTCAATAATCTTAAAAGTCCCTTCCAACCTAGACCATTCTATGATTCTATTCTATAACCATGATTAGAAATAATGGGTCAAGATGAGGCCACTATTCCAAACTTCTGTCCCAAATATATGAAAGCAAGTAGTCCTCAATGAAATAGTTTATGACTAATGAACAGGATGTTTTGTCCACAATGAAACAATTCCAAGACCTTTTTTTTTTAAGATTTAATCTGGTAGACTTTGGTATTGATGGTGATGCGTAATTTGTGGTAACTATATCCTTTTGTTTCTACTAAGGAGATCAATATGAAATTATCTGTATATTTGCCCTCTTAAAAATCAGGAGTAGAGGACTTTAAATATCATAGAATCATAAAATCATAGAATACTTTAGGTTAGAAGGGACCTTAAAGATCATCTAGTTCCAACCTCCCACTAGACCAGGTTGCTTAAACCCCCATCCATCCTGGTCTTAAACACTTCCAGGGATGACGCATCAACAACTATTCTGGGTAGGCTGTTCCAGTGTCTCATCTGCTCTCATAGTGAAATTCTTTCCTCTGGACAGGCTGTTTTATCTGTGTCTAAGATGGAGTTGCTTGCACTAAGCCATTCAGGATGTGGGATCTGGTACTTGAATCAAGTGCACAACTCTTCTGTTTTCTCTATTATCAATTCTTTGCACAACCAGTTGCACATTAGAGAAGAAAATGTGAGTAAAGGAGAAAAGAGCTTGTTATGCTTTTAGAATGAGGTTTTTATATCCAAATTCTACTTTTCCAGTGCACGTAGGGTCAGTTTGTGGAATGATATTGTCAAGCTCTAGATAACATACATATACCTTTAGATACTCTAGATAACATGAATATACCTTTCATATTATTGAAAACCTAAATAAATAATAAGGGAAATGAAAGAAGACTTTCAAATAAGGAAGTAAATGCCCAGAAACTGGTTTCTCTCCGTGACTTAAGATTATATAAAAGGGTAAGAAACTCAGCTGTTTTGGAAGTGATGAGTAATTGTGTCTTCCCATTCTTTAAGTGCTGAACTGAATATTTTGAGATTTAACAGTCTCATAGAGGAATCAATTTTTTACATTAGGAATATCTGAAGGACATTTTGAAATCTCATTGCTTCAGTGGTTACCTGCTTGTAATAGTCTCAGAATACTCTCCTTAAGATTGATACCAATTGGAATTCAACTATGAAGTTTTAGCTTTTTATAGGAAAAAATAATGCTGCCTTAGTTACGTTGATATTTTCAGTAATTATTTCAGTTGTAATTTAATAATTGTGTTTTCTCAGCACATGCAGGGATTAACATCCTGTTAACAGGATTAATATTTCTGTTTCTTTTGCATGCTTTGCCCACATCTAATACCTAATACCTAATACCATGTGACACTTCATGAAGTCACAGTTGATCAGACTATAGCTTCGGAAAAAAAGTAGAATAAATGCTTTTATTTTTCTCATACTCTTTCTTCTGCATGTCTTCAGTGTTCAGAACTAAACTCAAGGCTTATGTTATATACTGAAGCTGCATAAGGTGCATAAGTGCAAAAGTCTATGGAACCTGGTGAAATCCATCCACGGTTCCTGAGAGAGCTGTCAGACTAAGTTGCCAAGCCGCTTTCCATCATCCTTGAGAAATCGTGGCAATCTGATGAAATTCCTGCTGATTGGAAAAAGGGGAACATAACCCCAATATTCAAAAAAAAGGAAAAAAGAGGAGCCAGGAAACTATAGGCCAGTCAGTCTCACCTCTGGGCCTGGCAAGATCATGGAGCAGATCCTCCTAGAATCTCTGTTAAGACACATGGAAAATAGGGAGGTGATTTGAGACAGACAACATGGTTTCACCAAGGGCAAATCCTGCCTGAGAAACCTGATGGCCTTCTATGATACTGCCACGAACTTGGTGAACAAAGGTAGAGCAATGGATGTCATCTACCTGGACTTAAACAAAGCAGTTGACACTGTCCCACGTGACACCCTAGTCTCCAATTTGGAAAGTTATGGATTCGATGGAAGGAGCACTCAGTGGATAAGGAACTGGCTAGATGGCCACAATCAAAGGGTTGTGGTCAATGGCTCAATGTCCAAGTAGCGGATGGTGACAAGTGGTGTCCCACAAGGGTCAGTACTGGGACCTGTTCTATTTAACATCTTAGTGGGAGACATTGTGGGATAGAATGCACCCTCAGCAAGTTTGCTGATGACACCAAGCTTGGTTATGCGGTTGACACTCTGGAGGGAAGGGATATCATCCAGATAGACCTGGACAGGCTTGAGAGGTGGGCTAATGCAAATCACATGAAGTTCAACTAAGCTAAGTGCAGAGTCCTGCATCTGGGATGTGGCAATCTCATGCACAAATACAGGTTGGGCAGAGAATGTCTGGAGAGCAGCCCTGAGGAGAAGGACTTGAGAGTGCTCATGGATGAGAAGCTCAACATGAGCACTGGCAGCACAGAAAGCCAACCGTATCCTGGGCTGCATCAAAAGAAGCGTGACCAGCAGATCACAGGAGGTGATTCTCCCCTTCTACTCTGCACTTGTGAGACCCCACCTGGACTATTGTGTCCGGCTCTGGAGTCCTCAACAAAGAAGGACATAGAACTGTTAGAATGGGTCCAGAGGAGGGCCACGAAAGTGATTAGAGGGATGGAACACCTCTCCTATGAAGACAGTCTGAGAGAGCTGGGACAGTTCAGCCTGGAGAAGGCTCCAGGAAGACCTTATAGAAGCCTCCCAGTATCTGAAGGGAGTCTACAGAAGACGCTTTGTGTAGTGTAGGAAGTGTAGCGATAGGACAAGAAGTAATGGTTTTAAACTGGAAGAGGGGAGATTTAGATTGGCTATTAGGAAGAAATTGTTTACTGTGAGGGTGGTGAGGCACTGGAAGAGGTTGCCCAGGGAGGTTGTGGATGCCCTATCCCTGGAGCTGTTTAAGGCCAAGCTGGATGGGGCTTTGGGCAGCCTAGTCTACTGTGAGGTGTCCCTGCCCATGGCAGGGGTGTTGGAACTCCATGATCTTCAAGGTCCCTTCCTACTCTCACCATTCTATGATTCTATGATTCTATGATTCCCAGGAATAAATTGGAGTTTTCTTTCTTTGTTGTTTTTTTTTTTT
>VZRU01011505.1:57135-67973 GCA_013398155.1 Pedionomus torquatus
CCAGTATCTGAAGGGAGTCTACAGAAGACGCTTTATGTAGTGTAGGAAGTGTAGCGATAGGACAAGGGGTAATGGTTTTAAACTGGAAGAGGGGAGATTTAGATTGGCTATTAGGAAGAAATTGTTTACTGTGAGGGTGGTGAGGCACTGGAAGAGGTTGCCCAGGGAGGTTGTGGATGCCCTATCCCTGGAGCTGTTTAAGGCCAAGCTGGATGGGGCTTTGGGCAGCCTAGTCTACTGTGAGGTGTCCCTGCCCATGGCAGGGGTGTTGGAACTCCATGATCTTCAAGGTCCCTTCCTACTCTCACCATTCTATGATTCTATGATTCTATGATTCCCAGGAATAAATTGGAGTTTTCTTTCTTTGTTGTTTTTTTTTTTTGTTTTGTTTTGTTTTGGTTTTTTTTGTTTGTTTGTTTGTTTTGTTTTTCCTGAGCTTTTTAGTCTTTCAGGGGTGTTATCCCCTCTGTATTTTTACTCAGTATTCCTGTATTTTGCCAGCACATATTTTATTTAGTACCAGAGTGGAGATTGCTTTAACTTGGATGTTCACATCCTAAAATTTAACTGGCACCTGTGATGCTCTAAGAGCTCTGTGTTTCATTAATTCAACCAACAACAGTTGATTGCTTCTAAGATCTTAAAATGCCCAGGACAAATGAAGTTCTTGTGGTCAAGTCTTTTGCTTTTACACCAGAAGTACTTTTTTTTTCTCTTTTTTCCATGTGTCAGTATGAATAACATTGAAAGAGATTTACTGACTATCAGAAAAATTAAGGAAGATGTTGTTCAGAATGATAGGCTGTGGTTGTCTGTAACAGATGATTAGTCACTTCATTTTCATATTTTTCAGAAAAAACAAAAAAGGTGTACCTCTTGCTTATGCAGTTGATTAAGGGAATAAATATAAGGAATCAACATTTGGATTATGAAAGCATATAAACACTATAGGATTTAGAATTAATTGGCTATAAAAGTCTATTTTAATTTGCCTATTTTTTTCAATATATTTTAGGAAAACTTAATTTAGGTTTTTCAGTATATTTTAAGGATACATGAACAAGAGAGATGAAGAAAATTTTAGGAAGTCAAATGAAAAAGGAAAGGGTATTGAGTAGGAGGAAATCTGTTTGTTAGATAATTACAGTGACACTAGGGAGTTTGCTGTTGGTAGCTGCAGTGGTGGAGGCATGCTATCAGAGTAACGGAACTGTGTAAGAATAGAGCTTTAGTATCTGCATGAAATTATTGAGGAAATAAGTGTCTCTAGATCTACATGTTTTACACTATATATTTGCTTTAGTTTATAAGAAAGATTGGGGCTTAGTATACTGCAATAGTGATGGATTATTTTAATTTAAGACAACTATCAACCATTTTAAAAGGTCCCAGACAATTTAGGTTGAAAAAATCTCTACTGTGAGTAAAGTGCATACGTTAATAAACCTGTTTATTGTAGCTTTTAGCATATGCTATAGAACAATTCAATTAAAATAATTGGACTATGTCATTCAAATAGCAGAGATTCTAGGGAATAGAAATATATTGCTCATCATCTGTGTTTTAAAATTGTTTGACATAACCAAATTATGACTAATTCAAATACATAACATACTTTACACTTCATGCACCTAAACATTCATCATTCTTTTTTTCATCCCTTCCCTATTTAATTAGCATGTTAAATTTTTGATTGGATTTTGAATAGCTATTAATAAATAGATAACTCTACCCCCTGAACAGTGAATTTTTACCAAGATGTTTTATGTACCATATCTTACAAAAAGTTAGGAATTTCATGTTCTTGATTCCTGGCCAAAAGAACACATGTTCACACTTTTACTCATACACATTAATATAAGTGTACATTTGAGTATTGGTGGGGGTTGGGGTGGGAGAATACATGATCTACTACAGAAGTTCATTACTATGAATGTGAGGTTTCATTTATGTTAGTCAGATTATTCAAGTCATTTAAAATTAGTGTCAATTAGAAATCTGCCAAAATTCCTCTGCAAACGATCACACACCATACTACTTGGATTTCTCCTGAGAACCATGAGGGTTATGAAATATCTAATTCACCTTAACCTTCTCACAATAAAGCTAGCCTGTGCAGCCTTGTTAAACTTATAGAGGACTTAGCAAGGGGGAGTACTTTAGTCTTCACAGAATCACAGAATGGTTGAGGTTGAGAGACCTCTGGAGGTCATCTGGTCTAACCTCCCTGCTCAAGCAGAGCCACCCAGATCCAGTTGCCCAGGATCATGTTGAGATTGCTTTTGAATATCTCCAAGGATAGAGACTGTACAACTCCTCTGTGTAACCTGTTCTAGTGTTCAGTCACCCTTGCAATAAAAAAAAAAAAAAAAAAAAGGGTTTCCTGAGGGTATCTCCCATGTTTCACTTTGTTGTCCACTGCCATTGGTCCTATCACTGGACACCACTGAGAAGAGCCTAGCTCCATCATCTTTAGAGACTTCTTTGAGGTATTTGTTCACATTTATAAGATCCCCCCTGAGATTTCTCTTTTCCAGGCTGAACAGTCCCCGGTGTCTCAGCCTTTCCTCGCAGGAGAGGTGCTCCAAACTCTTATTTAGCTTTGTGGCTCTTTGTTGGATTCTTTCCAGTAAGTCCTTGTCTCTCTTGTACTGGGGAGGCCAGAGCTGTGCACAGTACTCCAGGTGTGGCCTCATGGGTACTGAGAAGAGGAGAAAGATCACTTACTTTGACCTGTTGGCAACAGTTTGTCTAATGAAGCTAAGGATATGATAAGCCTTCTTTGCCACAAGGACACATACAAATCTGATATGTTTTAAAATCTCTGAATCCCTGACTAGGACTTCCAGATTATGTCATAACAAAATCATTACTGGAGAGATTTATGATAAATACTCAGAACATAAGTTTGAGAGTACGCTAAACTTGGGCAGTAGGTTGTGGGGAACATATGAACCTCAATAGTTGAGAAAGGCAGAAAGAGTATGTCACATTTCATGTTATCTTTTGAGTTCACCCTTCTGGAAACAGTAACTCTGCCTTCAAAAGTAGTTTCCAAGGGTGTGTTTTTCAGGACTGCCTTACTTTACTTCATTATCAACTTAAGGAACATGAAACTAAAAGAATTTGCAAAGGTATCACTGCTTTAGCAAGCAGAAATCATCTCTCTGTAACTTTTTGTTATTGATTTGAATATGTGAAAGCATTCCCTTGGTCTGATATTTGAGGGAGTGGCACCTGATCTAATCTGTCTTCCATGGAAACCAAAGACTAAGCAAAACCCTGCAAAATCTTCTTATCCCTGGTTCTTGAAATTTCCAGTACTTACATGCTAAATAAAACACAATATTTTATATTTAAGAACAAAAAGTTTTAAACTTGAATTTGCATTTGAAGTTGCAAAGTAGTGATAACCTAGAAACCTGAAGACCAAGAAGTTCATGCTATTTATAGAAACTTGGGCGAGTCCTTATCTCTGATAAACAAGACTCCGCAGCACTTCTTATTTCCTACTGTTCAACTTGAATTATGTAAAGCTCTTCTCACTAAAGGCTGCTCACTTTAAGTGGTGTCAAACCGAGCTAGATTGTGTGAATTACATAAGGTTCTATTGATGACCGCTGTAGTTCCAAAGGATGAGCAAAAATCTTAAATGGAAAGCTATGGTAGTATTTTAGAATCATAGAATCATAGAACCGTTAGAGTTTGAAGGGACCTCAAGAGATCATCGAGTTCCAACCCCCCTGCCATGGGCAGGGACATCTCCCACTAGACCAGGTTGCTCAAAGCCCCATCCAGTATTTGGCCTTAAATACTTCCAGGGATGGGGCATCCACAACTTCTCTGGGAATCCTGTTCCAGTGCCTCACCACTCTCACAGGAAAGAATTTCTTCCTAATATTCAATCTAAATCTCCCCTCTTCCAGTTTAAAACCATTACCTCTTGTCCTATCACTACCCTTGCTGACAAAACGTCCCTCTCCTGCTCTCCTGTGGGCTCCTTTCAGATACTGGGAGGCTGCTATAACGTCTCCCTGGAGCCTTCTCTTTTCCAGGCTGAACAGCCCCAGCTCCCTCAGCCTGTCCTCATAGGAGAGGTGCTCCATCCCTCTAATCATCTTTGTGGCCCTCCTCTGGACCTGTTCCAACAATTCTATGTCCTTTCTCTGTTGAGGACTCCAGAACTGGACACAGTACTCCAGGTGGGGTCTCATCCCATCTCATTTAGTCTTATCCTAAGAGCACAATGTCAGCAGAAGCTCAAGTACATTTACTGATTAACAGTGGAATAAATAAATTAAAAAAAAAAAACAAAACAACCCCAAAATAAAAACAAAAACAAACAAACAAACAAAACAAAAAAAAAGAAAAAAAAACAAAAAAACAAAAAAAAAAAAAAACAAAAAAAAACCACAAAAAAAAAAACAAAAACAAAAACAAAAAACAGGAAGAGTGCTTTGAAAATGACCAGTGACTGTCAAATATTTTCTGAACTTCAGTTGAAACAAAAGTTGAAAGCAAATTCTCATTGCCAGCATGACTTGGAGATATTCATCCAGTTATCACAACATGAATTGTAATGTTCTATATAAAATGCTAGAAATGCATAGTTAGAAATGTGATCCCCCCCCCCTTCACTGCTGTCTAATCTTTGTTTCATGCTGAAGGCCTTATACGCATGTAGTTTCCATAACAACACGAAATAAAGCACAAGCGGAACTGTTAATGTAAGGGTATGTGAAAAGGAGAGTGCCAGCTCCTTTAAGGGTATTTGTTGAAGGACCTTTTTCAGTACAAAAAGGGAAATAAAAATAGTAGGAAGCCATAAACAGGAACATACAAGGGCACAAACTCGATGGATAAATGATGAGGGAGGTAGTGGTGAGAACTAAACCTGGCCACACAAGGTAATTGATAAGGATATGTGAGAGTGTTTATTCCAGTGAGGTTATCTGTTTGGAGACCTTGTATATTAAGAAACTAAGGGAAAAATGTACAAACTAGAGATAAAATATACAAAGATAACAGACCTGACAAAGCAAGCATGGAGAACAATGACAAGAAACAAAGTTCACCATTCACACTAATTGCTGATCTGTAGAGAAACTACAGGCACCACTTCCAGAAAGATCAACCTGGACTTTGTTGCAATTGTGAATGAGGGGGACCCCGTCATGGGCTGGGAGGGGTGCAGAAATAGACAGACCCATGGGGGCCACACAGGGGAAGGGGAACTGTGAGGAACAAAGTGGGTAGGCAGAAAGGGGTACAACCCCGATATTCAAAAAAAAAAGAGAAAAAGAGGAGCCAGGAAACTATAGGCCAGTCAGTCTCTCCTCTGGGCCTGGCAAGATCATGGAGCAGATCCTCCTAGAATCTCTGTTAAGGCACATGGAAAATAGGGAGGTGATTGGAGACAGCCAACATGACTTCACCAAGGGCAAATCCTGCCTGCATTCTACTTAACTGCAATACCACAGATGTTAATACAGATTTAGATATATTTAGAAATTTAGACTTTTTTTGGTTGGGATTTTTTATGTGTTTTTTTGGTTTGGTTGGGTTTTTTTGTTTGTTTGTTTGTTTGTTTGTTTAATACCTGTAAATAAGCATAAAGCTTTAAATACATAATGTGAAAATGAACTGATGTATCAAACTTTTGGTCAATATGTAACTAAGGCTAATGTGGGAGGACTGTCTGTAGAATTGATAGACATTCTAGTATTAAATGTAACAGAACATGGGTTCTAACTCCATATGAAAGGTATCCTGAACATTGAGACTAACTTCTTGCTCTTACAGATACCTCAGCAATGGTACAAACTGTTCAGCGACGCATGAAGCTCTTAGTTACCTTCCTCCTCCCAGTGCTCACTGGGACCAGTGGCTGACAGCAGAGGTTGGGGCACCTACAATCCCTCTCTGACCCCACTAACTGTCACCTGGGCCCTGCAACATGCACACACTGGGTAAAGAGGGAGATACATGGACAGAGAGTTAAGAAATTATTTAAGAAGAAAATCTAAGATGACAGGATAAACTGTGGTGATCAGGTGTAGAGCTGAGTTCATACCATTCTGAGTTTTCCTGGATGAAACAGACATTTTCTTAATACAATACAAATGGAATAATTACGAAAATTAAATTATATTGAAAATACAGCATAGTTCACACATTAAGGAAAGGTATTAAGTCAAACAGCTTGTAGGGTAGAATACAGTTGCAGATGATATGTGAGGAATCCACTACATCTGCAATTCCCTTATAAAATTGCTTGCAAATCAACAGAGAGGGAGGAGTAAGGTAGAGATTCTACAGCCAAACTCTGTGATAACACAGCAGAAATGGTAACAAGATGGTCCTATGGAACTGCTAAGCTGCCAACAGTCTGTCAAATTTTGACAAAATGCTGTCCTTTGTATGAACTATGCTCATTATAATGTCATTATAATAGCAAAACATACCTCCATCCCGAAGGCTACCTGCCTCTGAGGTGCATATTAGGGAAGACACCATCATGAACAAGTCAAGGTCACAGACTGCCTCTGCCTTCTGGGACCAGTCAACAGACTAAGCCTTTCTTCTCCACCCAGCCCAGAGGGTACTTTTGGGTAGGACAGACTGCACTGGGTGCTTCCTTGGGAAAGAGAAACCTCTCTAATCACCTTTCTATATTTATAGCTAGGCTGTATTATTTTTAACTCTGTCATGCATTTTCTATAATTAACAATACTTTTATCTGCATGTGCCTTGGAGACAGTTTTATTTATCACCGCCAACCTATATGAACCTTTCTATCTGTTGCTTAAATAAACTGCCCTGGTTAAGTAGCTAGTCATTTCAGTTTCTCATTGAATGTGACGCAAGACCTGAGAGGGGCCATGATAGTTCATGAGCACCACTAGACTGAAGGTGCAGTCCACTATTAGTATATCTAGAATTGTGATAATTTAATGTATTAAACACAACTGGACTGACAGTGGTGAACAGGGCATCACTCAAAATTTAAACCTAGCTGCACCTAGCCTGCCACCTTGGTGAGAGTGTTAGAATGCAAGGGGGTTTATTTTCTGCCAAAACTGCTTTTGCCTCTTAATGCAACAATATATCACAAAAGGAAAACACATATCAAAGCTGCTACAAGAAGAGCCATTTCTGAAGTTCAAATCATAATGGCTTTTGAACTGTTTGAACCATTAGTTAGCCATAATGTAAATTCTTAGCAAGAAGATTTAAACTTCTCCACTAAATCATATATTTGTATTATTTTTTTCTATATAATCTCTCTATATATAGAAGTTGTTAGTGTCTATATTTTACCTATTGGTAGGCATTGTTTTGGAGGATAATGTAAACAGCTGATTTGATAACACATTCCACCTACTGTGAATTCACCACAACAACATGGTTTGCAAATGTATCCCCCACTACTTTCTAATTCAGGAACTAAACCATCCTGGAAGTACTAACTACTTTCATAAAAATCTGTCTCTTTTGTACTTATTTGCTTTATTATCAAAATAGTGAAATATCATCTACTACTCATCTACATAAATAATAACATAAACTTTTTTGATTTAGTAACATCCTAGAAATAAATTTTTATCATCAAGATATTCAAAGAAATTGTGAGGCAGTAATTTCCCTCTGATGACTTTTAAATTAAAAACCCTTGATCTCTGTACATTGTGACATTCTCTTTAGCTTCTGGATATGAATGTTGTATGTTCCCTCTGACTCAGCTCCAGGAGAGAACATCCCATCTTTTAGACTTTGACTCCTAAGCAGGTGTGTTTCATTGAGGCAATGTGTGGTCTTAGCTTTGTTCACACATTTAATTGCAACTATACAATTTGTGCATTTTGTTAATAGACTTAATTGGTTAGCCAGAGCAGCAGCTGTAATAGAATTAGTTCTCAAATCTATATAAGGAAAAATAATGCTGCCTAATTGCTAGCATAGTAGAAGGTTCAGAAAAGTCAGTGAATAAGAGCAGAGTTGTGAACGCTTCCTTTGAAATTAATTTATTGATTTCTGTCATTAGATTTGTTCTATGAAGGATTTCCAGACAGAAGTCATGTTGTGAAGCAAAACTTACAGCTTTCACGCTGCTTTCTAATCTCAGTAAAATGACTTCTTGTTTATTGGTCATTTTTCATTTCATAAAGTCATTATTAGAAGCCCACTAGTTTTGCTGCTAGAGTTCCTATTAAAACCAATAGTTTTATTTTTAATGAGTAAACTACAAGTATCTAAATTGTTTTTAGTGCATATACTATAGTAGAAATTAGCCTAAAACCTGATCAGGTAATTAACTTTATCTCCCCACCTCTTGGCAAAGGAGCCCCACAAATGCATGCATATTTTTCAGGCATCGGTCAGGAAAAAAATTTTTAACTCTGTGTTTCTTACATTGAATTATGATCAATGATATTTTTCATCATAATTCATTATTGTGTGACTTTGAAGAGACACTACACTATTCATATGTGTCAATGACCCACAACAGAACTGCCACTAGCCACTGGAGACTTGTCTTTGGGCTAATTAAAATTATAGAATTGTCCAGACTGGAAGGGACCTTTCAGGTCAGCTAGGCCAACCATCAATAGAACTGTTAAAAAAACAACAACCTAAAACATGAGTTTTTTTAAAAAAAACCTAAAACCTAAACCAACAACAAACTAAAGCATGTCAACCCATCTTTTGAATACCTCCAGGGATGGTGCTTCAACCACTTCCCTGGGCAGCCCATTCCAATGCTTAATAACCCTTTCAGTATAAAAAAAATTCCTGATATCCAAGTCACAGGAGATAGGATAAGAAGAAATGGCCTCAAGTTGCACCAGGGGAGGTTCCAACTGGATATCAGGCAAATTCTCCTGCTTTTCTGGAAAATTTTGCAATAGTTTTGCAGATCTTTGAGGTTCCCAGATTTGGAGACTGAAGCCTCTGGTTTTTGCACTGAAAAAAATGGGTCTATGCAAAAAAAAATCAAGAAAAATCAAATAAATCTGAAGAAAAATCAGTCAAAAATATCTCTGGTCTATGCAAAAAAAAATGAAGAGAGAAGTATCATAGTCCATACGGTTCCAAGTTTTGTGTCCTATTTTCAAAAATGACCAGCGAGCTGAGGAGAAAGGAAGAAATTCAGAAATGTCTGTGTATACCCATGACTTATTCAACAACCTCATAACTTCACAATTGCTGCATATTTATTAACAACAGGCAGGCTGTGCTATCAAGGCATTCCGAGTATACAGCATAGCTTAAGATTTCTAAAACTGTGAGAGTAATCTTTCCTTTACAGTGCAGTGTGTCATTTGGCCTAAAGGTATAGTGACCATGTCACTGTGCGATACATAACAGTTCATCAGTGTGAATTTCACTTCCACTGTCATTCAGATTTGCTGCAATGGTGAGATGATATTATTTTATCACAATGCTCTTGTTATTTGATTCCTTTTGGCAACATAAAGTGCCAACTTGAACTGAATTACTAGATTAATAAATTATATTAATAAGACATTATATAGTAAAGTAGTCAATCTCTTATCAGTCTAAAGAGAGCTTAAAAACAAAAGATTACTTGCAGTTCTCAAATCATATACTTCTGCCTTGATTTGGGGTAAAACAAACTAATTTTCTGTTTTACAATTTTACTTTTTTAGCTGGGCCTCTTCTAACTAACTAACTAAACTCTGAAATTAACAGCTCATTGTTCAAAAACTGTTCACTCTCACAGTGGTAAGACCTGATTATCCCAAGGTATGGTATGCAGTCCTTGCTTATACTTATTGATATGACAGCCAAGGTCAGGTAATTTTGTTATTTGCCCCTGTTGGAGGATCGGAAGTGGAAAACCTACAAGGAGGAATGGACAGGGCAGGTGACCTAAAACTGACCAACTGGGGTATTNCTTTCTAAATTTCTGAATCTCTTTAATTTCTTCTTCTACTCTCTTTTTTCTTAAAGGGAGAAGCGGGGGACATCATCTGTCTTTTCTGATTTGGTCAGAACCATGACAACTTCTCACTCAGAGAAGTTCTCTCTCCCCCTATTTTAGAGCCAGGCATTGATGTACATCCCAAGAAGGAAAAGGCAAAACAAATTTAACAAACTCCTTGAGACATTGCGACTGTTTTCATCAAGTTCAAAGGAGCCTAAAAGTCAATTTCTAGCTAGTTGCTACAAAAAACTAACATCTAGTTCTGTTGCTCAGATCTGAAATTATTCCATTCATTAGAGTGCAGCATCATACCTCATTGTACTAAAGACAAATCACTTGTTCTATAAAAGAAATAATTGTTTACAGAACTTCATAAAATTTTTAGTAGTTTTATCTCTGTATATAACATGAAATATCATTACAAAGATATCTGATTTCAGCTATGCTTCCTGTTCTCCTCCAAAATCAAGGCAAAAAAACATGACTGAAAATTATAATAATATGTTGATGTAGTGAAGAGTCAGTTACTTCAGAGGATATGTAGCATGTCTTGTCAACTACCTTTCCTTCAGCTTAATATTGTACTGGTCAAGTAATCAATGCATGAAACTTGCCCACCTCCTTAAAAATTATGAAACTTAAGAGCATTCAAATAGTCATGCAGAGAAAAAAAAAANTGCTTGCTGGTGATGTGGTCATAATCCTGGGAGCCTGATATTGTTTTGTGTATACTATATACTATTTTTTTTCTTTTTTTAATTTTCTTTTATTATTTATTAGATTATTATTTATGTTTTCATTAAAGTAGTTTAGGGTTTCTTTCTAAATTTCTGAATCTCTTTAATTTCTTCTTCTACTCTCTTTTTTCTTAAAGGGAGAAGCGGGGGAC
>VZRU01011505.1:68308-87453 GCA_013398155.1 Pedionomus torquatus
AATTATTCCATTCATTAGAGTGCAGCATCATACCTCATTGTACTAAAGACAAATCACTTGTTCTATAAAAGAAATAATTGTTTACAGAACTTCATAAAATTTTTAGTAGTTTTATCTCTGTATATAACATGAAATATCATTACAAAGATATCTGATTTCAGCTATGCTTCCTGTTCTCCTCCAAAATCAAGGCAAAAAAACATGACTGAAAATTATAGTAATATGTTGATGTAGTGAAGAGTCAGTTACTTCAGAGGATATGTAGCATGTCTTGTCAACTACCTTTCCTTCAGCTTAATATTGTACTGGTCAAGTAATCAATGCATGAAACTTGCCCACCTCCTTAAAAATTATGAAACTTAAGAGCATTCAAATAGTCATGCAGAGAAAAAAAAAATAAATTTTGCCTCTAAATGTTTTTGCCCCAACATAAATTGTAAGACCTTGCTCTGCCATTTGGTATATAGTTTATGGTAGTGACTTCAATACTTTTCACTAAGCACGTGTTCTAGAGTTGTTAGGAAGACACTGGGTTCCTCAATTTTGTTGTTTGCTGGTCCTGGAAATAAATTGAAAGGCTTTGTGAAGAATCTAAGACCGGGGTAGAGTGCACTAACTGCAAAATAATCTTGTAGTTTGTGCCACTGTTTAAACTAAAAATAAGATTAAGGAAACATAAAAGCCATCTCTCACAGCTGCATTCAGCAAACAGCAAATATAGACTGGGACCAAAATAGCAACAATAACCAGGAGATCTAGTCTGAAGTTGTACATATATATTTGAATAAATATATCTAGCTGACAAGAATTTCACACCTATCTGATAAGGTTGAAAGTTGAAAGTAATTTCTTAATGCTGAGTATTTTCTGTCACCTTTTCTTTACATTTTTGAAGGACTTTTAAATGTAAATACCGATTTCATTGTGCTACAAAGTATTTGTATTTTACAAAGCTTGAAACCAAAACCTTGACTAGACTGTATATATTTTAAACTCACTTTACATTGAGTGATTATGTAGTGTCTTATGTGAGACATCTGTGATTTGCCATAAACTTAGGAAGAAACATTTTTGTCCTGGACTTATTCCCTAGAGAATTATTTTGACTTTGCTTGTTAACAGAAGGTTTGTAGCAAGATGCAAATGAATGTAAATTGGTAACGTTATGCTACACAGCATCAGGCAGCATAGTGGTCTTGTGTACATTGTAATGCTCTGAAAAGCCATAACACAAGCTATCATTTGCAGTCTTTAATCTTAGATTCAGAATTTACAGCTTCCCATCTGTGAAATGCAGCTCCAGCTACTGTATATGGGAGAAACATGCCGGTGGTAATTAATGACATGCTGTTTAATAAAATAATGAAACTCAAGCCATAAAGTTCTGGTACATGTAACTAACTTCAAAAGTGTTTTCATTCACAAATTATGTTTTGTAGAAAGAGGAAAATCCCCAGTGATTTATTGATGAAACTGAAACTGTATCCTGCTGTAAGCAATTCAGTGTGCTATGCTATATGCCTTTCCAGTTATGACACAATTTATTTCTTTTGTAATTGGGCATCAGGACTGCCATTTTCCTGAAGTTTAGTCCTTATTTAAAACACTCAAGTGGAAGATTTAAAATGGAGTTCTAGAAACTGTACTGAAATAACTTGTGCTAGGAGGGGTTCAAAACATTATAAATTATAATGGAACCATGGGTGTTAGCTCAGATTCATTCCTGCTACCTGCCACAGAGCAGCATTACATAAGCAGTTTAGCTGTCTACTGCATTCACTGAATAGGGCTCAGGGAGAGGGGTTGGGGGGCGGCACAGGGTGGGGAGAGGGTGGGGAAGAGGGTGAAAGAATGACTTGTTAATTAGGTTCAGGACTAATTGGAGCTCCATTAAAAATTATTGCCAAAAAAGAAAATCAATCATATACATGCCAACTTCCCAATATATATAAATGAGAACTCATCAGTATTTTGAAGAGCTTGTTTTAGATTCTGGCTTCTTACAGTTAAGTCCTAAAGGAAATAGATTAAGTAGTCTTTGATTCTGGTGGGAGGAAACACATGTAACTCTAGTGTGTGCATCCATGGCTATTGATGCCTGTATACTGCCAGGAAACCATACCCTGCCTCTGTTACTCTCTGTTGAGATTTCATTTTTGACACTGCTGTGTGTCATATCACTGTCGATATGCCTTTTTGTTCTGGGAAAATAAGGTTTTCTGTCTACCATCACTATGATGACACTGTTAACCTCTGGATGCTTGTGGATCATGCTGACTTTCTAGTATAACCAGTAATTTAACATAGAATCATATGTTTCTATAGAGCTTTGTTGAAACATTTACTAAATGAAAAGAAAAGTATACTACTGACAATAGGACAGGTTCTTAATCCATTTTAAAAAGCTGCATTTCATTTCTATGGAATTGTGTTGATTTCGTAGCTCAAATACTTCAGGATTATTATAGATTATTTTTTTTCCTAGTATGAAGAATCATAATGAGAATAATTCATAAAACTTTGGGGGGATCTTTGGATAAAAGCACCAAAGCCAGAAATATTCAAAAGATCAGCTTCCAAAATTGGTTAAAGGGGTGAAATCCCTTTGTTGGATTGAACCTTTTGTAATGAGTGGCAAAATTCCCACTTCCTTCCAGGGTGATGTGGTTTCATCTTGCATGAAAGGCAAGCTTGTGTTTAGGTTATAGAGATCTGAAAATTTGTCTGTTGGAATGGCAGTGGTTGCTGCTGAGAGGTGAGCACTTTTAGAAGGCTAGTCCGTACCTAGATGCATAAATAGGAGTCTGATTTCTTTTGAAAACCTGGCTTCCCATAGGGAGTGCTGATCACTTGAAAACCTGTTCTCATCAGAAATATTGATTTTGTATAAATGCCACATGGACAATCTTAGGCTGTTATTATGAACAAAGCACCACTGAAGTTAGTGTTTTTAAAATATGTAGCAAGTTGGAGTGTAGCGTATATAATTTGATTTTGCTTTTTGCTTATCCTCACAAAATCCTCTCATTCTGAACAAAATAAGAGCTCAGATCTTTGCTTCTTACTTTAGGAAGCTGATTAATCTGAAACAGAAATTTGTCTGAAATAGAACAGCAGGATTAGGAACCGAAGTTATAGTGTCTGAGGGCCTCCTCCTATGAGGCAAACTCATGTTAGGAAAACTATTCCTTGCTTCCTATACCTGATTTCTGCAGCACAAAATGCAGTCATTAACAATTTTTATTTTTTTTTTACATAATGTCATGCTTTTGTGAGATGGCAATTTTCTGAGAAACAAAAAAAATACCATTTTTTATGGAGCTGAAAAGATATTCTGACGGCAAAATATGATACTGCTCTGTGTAGTTACCCTTTATGGGCTTCATTTGATGCTTTTTTCCCCTGAGATGCACAAGAACTTTATTTGATTTTTTCAGTTGTTCAGGCATGTTTGGTACAGCTATAATAAGCATTTCAATGAGATCCCTGGTGGATTTATCATGGTATGGATTCAGCTGTGCACTCATTGTGTTGTCGAAGTTTTACAGACCTCCTTAAGAGGATGATTACTACCTGTCAAACCACGACACTGCCTTAGAAGAAAATTTTAGAAAGCCAGGCTAAATCTGTGTAGCTGAAATCTTTGTTAAGGTTTCATTCTTTTTGAGAACCTGTTTTACCTTTCTATCTGAATGGATTTAGTCTTTCAAATACAAGTCTCTCTAACATAGTAGTATTACCAATTATTACTTTGCCTCATATGTGAATACCAGTGCCAAAAACACCCCAACCCACTTGTAAGACCAATATAAGTTAAAATGAAATATTTAAGTAAATATTTATTGGTTTTTAAAGTGAATTCTTTTGTTGAATTCTGCTTTTGAAAACTGCCTCATAAGGGTAGAATAAACATGTTTTTTAACCTGAGTGATTCAAATTTATAATACTATGACTTGGAACACAACTGTGGTCTTTGAGAATACGTCTTCACAGAAAAAAAATATGATATGTGGGGAAAAATAATTTTTCCTTTTGTCATCCCTGACAGGAAGCTGAGCCAACAAGAAAACAAAGGAAGAGAAGCACAGGAATTCTTCTGAGTACAAAGGGGAGGCAAGGGAGGACCTGCCTCATAGTTTTTGATACAAAGACTTTTGATATTTTGCATTAATGTAATTAGTGTTTGAAGAAGGAAGTGATGCGATTCTCACCATCAATGAACAAGAATTGTTCCTACAACTATGCAGGCAAGCCATGTCTTCTTTTTCGTAAAATTAAGTTTTGATATTATGGAGTTTCAGTTTGTTTTTGGTCTTTGACCAACTCTGTAGGATTGATGATCACCTCTAGTATAAGAGCAGGTAGTCTGTCTACTGGAGAGATGTGAAAGGTGGTACAGGTCTTGTCGATGAATCTTATTACCTTTGGTTTAAAACTGAACTAGAAAATTGAACTGGGGTGTCCCTTTGCATAAATTGGAAGTCTCACCATGAATGTAATGCATAGAAAGACATAACTATATGGAATAAAGAGACTGAGCACTACTCTCAGAAGTAACATCTTAGTGGTGCAAGAGATAAGTAAAAATATGCCATTAAGCTCTGTCCTTTGTTAATATGGGGAAGAAGTTGACTAGTTTACAGTTTTCTCATTATGTCCTGTTATTATGGTGCTCATGCCTCTTGTTTGCTTTTAGTGGCTCTGAAAAGTCTTCCTCTAGCCTCCTCAACAGGGCATATCAAAAGAAAAAGGGGCCAGGAAAGGAGGAACTTGAGACTTTCCACTAAAACACAGTGGTTTTTGTTGCACAGCTCTGGAGAGACACACTGCTCATCACTGAGATTGCCTTAGCTGACTTAGACATTGTTTGGAAGTAATTTGGTAAACTCTGGCATCCTGCACATTATATTGCACATTAAGAAACAGGCTCTGAGGTGCTACAGTGCCTGTTTTCACAGTATTGGGAACTTAAGCCTATTTATACTAAATATAAGGCGAGAAGAGGACCAAGAATAGTTTACAGCATTAAAGGTTGCAAAGGCTACATTGAGAGAAAAAGCATCAGTAGCAGAACTCTGGCAGAAATAGATACAATTTTTAGGAAAAAGAAAATCAGAAATATTTTCCCTAGTATGTTGTGATGATTTTGAGGAAAAAAAAAGTATTAACAGTCCAAAATATACAGAAAGAAAAACAGTGCAGCATTCCATGTGAGGCATGATTGAGGAAGGTGGAAGAACCAGTTCTACCAAATGTGCTGGGAAGTCTTTCTTATTAAATTGAATTTGGAGCATATCCCAGGTACAAAACTGTTAGCCAGAGTGCTCCAGATGGATACTATGCTGAGCCAACAGCTAACTATATCAATGCTTTTCATTTACTTTGGTACCACAGAATAAAATGGCAGCAAAATGTCCAACATATGATTCCTTTTATTACTATTGCTGCCATAAGTAGCACTTTCCCTGGACTATCAACACTTAGTAATTAGTATTCACCACCGTCAGTACTGTTTCCACCTGACAAATTGTGAGTCTCATTGATTAATTTGATATTTCAACATTACAATAATTTATGCTACTTGATTCAATCTATCGTCTTTTTTGTAGCTACTGCCTCATTCAGAAAAATTGAACCAGCATGGAAATAGCTAAAGTTTTTAATCACAGTAAAAATTAAAATAGTAATTTATAGAACTAGAACCACCTACAGTAGATATTATATTAATATAAATTCCTCAGTATGACAGAAAAATATTACCAGGGGAGAAATCCAAAATGAATAAAAGTTTGATGTGCAAGCATGGAAGAAATGTCATCTGTATTATTGCATGTTACTGTAAAAACTCCTGGATTTTTCACAACTCTAAAATTTCTCTAAAAAATCACAATGTCATTTCCCTTTCTATGATCCCAGGGGGCATAGCTAGCAGGTAATTATTTTTGATAGCTTTTTCTTTCCCACCCTAGAGCACTTTTGTGTTTGCATTGAATATATTTAACACCTCAGTATTCAACAGCCATTTATCTTACCTATAATTAGTAGTTAAACAAGTGAAAAATACTGAACAGTTTTTTAATAGGAACTTATAAAAGTACTCAAAAGCTGTTGTATTATTCTCAATACTTATAACTAAACTAAACCATATTCTGAACAAGTAAAACCAAATACTGACTGACAACTTTTGTGTCTGTTCAAGCAGATATAATTTTAAAATTACTGGCATAATAAGTTTTCATCCAATTCAGAAAAAAAAATTTATGTGTACTGAAAATGACAAACCCCTTCAATGGTGTTGCCATCAGATGCTAATATAATTAAGTCCCAGAATAAAGTACAGCATGTTAGTGAAACAACCTGTCAGTAGTTTTGCAATGATTTATGATCTTCAGCTAACAAGAGAGCACCAACAAGACAAACAATATTGCATACATTGTTAAAAGACAATGTTTTCTGCTATAGTTTTAAATAGAAATATTATCATTAGGTTTTCTAGATGAGATCTCTTTAAAGATATTTAGATAGCTGCATGTGCAATTAGGTATCTGATATAATTCTAAAAGACTAGGCAACTTGATACTGCTTCTTTTTAGTACAAGTATCTATGGATATAAAAAACTGAAAAGTGACACAGTATAGAAACAACACAGAATTCAAAAGCTTTTGTTTTCAGGTGAAATGAGCTCTCGTGAAATAAGTAACATAATTAAAAAAAAAAAAACAAAACAAAACAAAACAAAAAAAAAACAAACAAACAGTTAAAAATATATGTATAGTATGGTCTACTAGTAGGCAGAAAATATGATTTGTGATATGTCAAGAAAACATAGTAATAATAATAAATAACTAAAATCAAGGATGCTCTTAACAACAGTATTGTTTAAATACCTTATTATAATACATTACCTGCAAGAAAACATACTAGAAAATAATGTAAATAAGTAAATTCAGGAAATCTTTGATATATTGCTTGTTCCCCCCCACCTCCCCTGCCCACCCTTCCTACTAGAGTTTGTCCTCTTTCACAAAATTCTGATACATATTCTCATCTGCAGATTTAGGTCCCATTACACATTTCTAAATTGTCCCTCTTCATATGGTAAGTTTTTATACCTATATATGTAGTTATTCCTCATTTTCAGAAAAAGCTATGGTGACCTGATACACTATTTAAATGAATGTTAGAAGGAAAAAAAAAAGAATATTTATTTTATTGAAAACATTTTCATATAACATGACAATTAGACTGTGGAAACAGCTGGCTCATGAGCTGGTACTTAAAAGAGAAGAGGACAGCCAACTAGCCATTGAAAGATTAGCTTGAGAGCTGAGGAGATATGACACATTTAGAGGAAGACTTTCTAATAAGGTCCCTAATAAATGTTACAGGACGCAACATGGTGTAAGAAGCAAATAGTATGTATGTTCCAGTGGTACCCTATGCTTTGTCTGATGGTATTTGTACAACAAAAAGAGGCATTTAGAACAAACAAGGGGCTTTTTTTTTTCTATGTTTTTTTTTTAATAGAAAAAAGTATGTTTCATATGTTCATTGAAAAGTGTATCAAGTCTTGATACCTTTCAGATAAGCCACAGAATATAATTTCTTTTAGAACAGAGCACTCCACAGTTCCAGGGACATCTTGGTATGGATCTAGACAACACAGATGAAACTTTGCTTTTGATTTCCACATCAGCTTTTTTTTTTTCTTTGTCCCAGATATAAATAGTAACCTCAGCTCAATTTGGACTTTTTATCAAAACATATCAGCTGTGATTTTAGTGACATAATTCACTCATGTACCACCTCAGATTGAACCGTTTGCCCAATAGACAACCTACATCAGGTGACCTTTTTAATAAAAAAGGAGGCCACAATAAGTTAATAGTTTCTTGATTCAGAGTAACTTTACCATTGATCTATTTTTTTGCATCAAGAAACAGAATCAATGGATGCACAGCACTTTAATTGTTTTGGAAAATATTTTTCAATTCGCTTCCAGGATAGGCACTGGTGTTTACTGCATTGCTTCTCTTCTCCCTTTTAAATCTTTCTGCTCTTACTTTACTTTAACTCCAATAGCCCATTCAAATTTCTGATCAGTCAGAACTCATTCTTGCTCTCCCAGTTCTCAAGAGTAAGTAAAGGACAGGTGAGTAGAGACAGTCTTTTACATTTAATGTTTAGAATTACTTTTCTTCTTATACCTCTTATTGTTGCCATACAAAGTTATGTAAACAGTGAAAGTATTTCCTACAACTCTGCAATCTGCAAATAAAAATTTCATAGTAGTTACACTGCAATTACACTTTTTGATCAAAAAGCAGTTACATTAATGGGAATAAATACAGTGTAATCATAGTCGTGGTAACATAACCTGGATTCTAATGGTTTTTAAAAATTAAATTATCCAATAGAAAATAAAAAAGACATCTGTCATGTGAATGCCATTCCAATTCTGTGAATTAGGTCATCAATTTTCACTACGAAAGACATCCTCCACCTTCGCAGCTTGCAGCCTACAAGAGAAAGTATTTTAAACATTTTGGTCAATTGCCAAGGGGAGCTGCTCCAGAGCTCACCCAGCATGCAGTGGAGAAGCAGAGCTCAGCGCACAGGTGGTTTCTCTGATGTATAGAGGCATCAGCTCACATGGCAGGGCATGCAGGAAAGGCACCTCTTCTAAGGAAGAGTATTCCACTGGTCAAGCACCAGACACCGTCCTGTGACCATCTGCACCGTTCAAGAGCACTTGAGGCAGAACGGTGGGCATTCATCAGAGAGCAAAGGCTGCAGGGACTGTGCGATCCACTCCAGTGGTGGCTGAGGCCTCTACTCAGTTGGAGCTGCTGAAGGTAGAGGTTGTGATTCAGACCTTAGACTGTAAGAAGTGCCTCAACCTTTCACCTGAGGCAGAGATAGGCAGCAGACCAGCCTGCAAAAGGTGTGTCCAGGTGGGGGACCTCCAGAAGCAGGTGGCTGAGCTGTTAGAGACAGTTAGGAGGCTGTGCAGCATCAGGGAGTATGAGCAGAAGATAGACAGCTGGTTCCAAGCACAGCCTGCACTGGACCCGCAACGCACAGCCAGCAGCCAAAAACTCCCACATTGGTACATGCAGAAGGAAAGGAGGCCAGTAATGGAAGAATGGAAGCTTGTAACTGCAAAGAAAAGCACAAGGAATAGACTTTCCCTGAAGCCTGAGGTGCCCTTGAAGAAGCGCTTCAATGACCTGGAGAGAGAAGGGGAATGATCTATTGCATCAAGAGGCATTGGAACTGAGTAAGGCAAACCAATCTGCTCCCTGGGTAACAACCAGAACAACTAAGAAATGATGATGGTTGACAGTAGTAGACAACTCTCTTCTGAGAGGTACAGAGGCACGCATTTGCCAACATAGTGTGCTGCTTATCATAGAATCATAGAATGGTTAGAGTTGGAAGGGACCTTAAAGATCATCGAGTTAATTTTCTTGCCTTTTATAACACACCAATTGATTAGAAATGGGATTTTGTTAGGGTGACATTAAATTATTTTCAGTAGCAATGAAGCCTGAATTAAGAACGTCTGTTAAGTTTTTCACTGTATTTGACAGAACTGAATCAGATCATAGTCTGGGGCTATCATGTTATTACAGAACTTGAAATCAGGATGATATGCATAGGTAAAGATTAATCTCCAATTGTTTTCAGAGGGGCATAACCAGATAGCAATACAAAAATTTCATAATTAAGATAAAATAAGCAGTCCATCTGATATAAATGTAGACATGAATGAAATGCTCTGTGAAGATGAAAACCTTAGAAGCCAGCAACAAGACAAAATGCCTGAAAATCTTACCATAATTACTCTCATAGATGTTATGACATATCCCATACCTCCTCTGGATTCTCCTGCTACTTCCTGGTACTATGTTTCTTTAATTTGCCTCCCACCTTCCTAAACTTTTAGCATTTGTATTATTAGTAATAGAAATAGTACTTCCTGCTCTTCTCTTACACACTTTCTTTTGTTTAACTTTTAATAAAGCTGAGTTGTATTCTGGTGTAAGGTTTTAAAATATCTGCAGTGCTGTACTACAGTAAAAAGAATCAAAATTCATGGATTATTCTGTCACATTTGGAATTCTGATCTACCTATGAATGCTTAAATAAAGTCTGTTGATATCAATAGATACTCTATTTATATTCAACCTTGAATTGCATAGAAAAACCTCTCCAAGTTAAATTGGAGTTATGATGTATAATGATGCTATGATGCTATGCAAGATCCATTTTTCAGGGAGAGATTTATTCCAGTTCCCTGCTCTTTGTTTGCTTAATTGAAATTGCTTGCCATAAACATTTTTAACATAAGTCCTGAAGGCAAGAGATGTGACTAATGACAACCTGTATCAGTTGCTAGTGGGTGCAAAAGAATAATGTAGTATACATATAGTCAATGGCTAAGATTTGTCACTAAAGCTTTGCAAACACAACCATGTTTCACTTTACAAAAATTTCTTAGGGTGAAGAAATATTTGCAAGACCTTTTTCTCGGTGATGAAGTTTCAGTGTGCCTTTCCCAGAACACAGCATTTTTTCAGAAACTGTAAATATCTTAAATTTGCTACAAGTAGAGCCTAACAATTTGGATGCAGAAACAAGCCTTTGTTTTAAACAAAAGCATATGAAATTTAAATACAGTAATTACAAAAAATTATTTCCTGAACATGAAATGTTATTACCCTAATTCCTGAAAATGTTATTACCCTAATTTCTACTGATCTTGGTTTTTTTTCATGATATTCAAGTCTTACTTAATTTATATGTTGCCTCAGACTTATATGTGGCCTTTTTAGTTTTGTTATGGTTTGAGAAAATCCATAACAATTTATTGTCATTTAGACAATTATTCTATCATCCAATAAACCCTCCCTACCTGGGAAGGGGAAAAAAGGAAAACAAGGAAATACGAGGGTAGAAATATAAATAGATGTAAGTCTAAATAACTAGCAATAATAACACAGAAATAATATTGGTCCCAATACTAATATAAGGTATAAAAGAATTATACTCTGCCAATTCTGTCAGAAGGAAGCTATGCACACCCAGCAGGGAAGAGCAAATGTCAGACACTGTGAATGCTATAGCTTTGGCTGGAAAGAAAGCGTCAGGGGTCTGGTACCGAGCCAATAAGTTCTCTGGACCATCAACATTAAGGGAGAGAGAAACTGCACAGCAAACGTTCTAATTTATGTTGAATTTATATTCATGGTATGAAGTAGTCCTCTTGGCCAGCTTAGGTCAAGTGCCTTGGTCTCACTCCTCCTCATCCCTGCCCATGGCAAGTCTCGAAAACATCAAGACCCTGAATTCCACATAACATAGCTGGCTATAAAGTAAATATTTTCATTAAATCAGACACTAGCGTTCTCTTAAATTGCAATTTCCCCAAGCATTAGAAGAGAAGTTAGTCCTGTGTTGCTCAAACCAGGACAAGTTCTTTGTTTAGTCCCGTGCCTGATTCCCTGCACAGCACCTTATCTTGCTGAATTTAGTATGTCCTTGTATGTCTTATGTTCAGTTTTGGAGACATTTACTGTTAAAAAGAAAAAAAAATACTGCTCAATGAAATAATTATATAAAAAACCCCATATTTTTTATGTTCTATACATTCTGCATCTACCTTTTATTCTTCAGTATTTCTTTTCCTGACAATGCAGACTACTTCAACACAGGAGGACATGCCCCAGGGTCCCCATGTACAGACATTAGGCGGTCCCTAATTTCCTCACTCCATTTCAACAGCATATTTATTCTGAAGTCTTTTCCTGTTTAACTGATTAAACCTTATCTGCCAAAAAATGTAATAGTATAGATCAATAACAATATAAGACTTGTGCCCACAATAGAAGAGTGATTCATTATAAAACTTTTTGAGAATCCATGTTTGTTACAACAAACTGTCTTCATTCAGATAGTTTTCTTAATTTATTAATACATTCAGTTTTGTTTTATAATTATTTGTCTTAAGCAATCTAGTATATCCCAATGACAAATTTGCCCAGCTTTGTTATTGTTTTACTATAGAATTTTCATTAGCTATTGTACTGTGTTCATAAACTCTACTCCTAGACAGAAAAAGACATGGTAAAACTGTCATATTCAATTGAAATATCACACTGTGGTGTAGCCACAACTATAAATGAAAATGTGTCCAAAATGTTGTATGTTTGAGAAGGTCAAGTTAGTAAAATAACAGTTCAGTAACAGATCTTATAATGGTGAACCTAATATAGCAATGACTGTCAAAACAAGAATTTAATGAAAGAAAATTAAATTAACCTTATTAACTGGGTAAAGGTGTAAATATTTCAGCTATTATATTAAAAACCATATGATATTATGCTAGTCTTTTCTTAGATGATTGCTTTCCTAGCTGGTTTGGGAAGAGGAAAATAAACAAATTCTTCCTAATTGTCTCGTGGCTCCTGTTTGTTTTTTTTTTCATAAAGATCCCTTTTCAGCAGTAAGACTCAATCATTCCTTTTCTGTAATAGTTCAGAGAGTTCTTGACATTTTTTTGAATCAGGTATGAAGTGTGGGGATACTGTAACCAGAAAACTCTATGAGTACAAAAACAGCTATGTCAGGTTTTCAAATAAAGACTGGAATGTCTCAGCTTAATATCGGTTTAGAAAAGCACCTTTGATAAGACTTTTTTTCATATTTTTTAGAAACGGTATGTTTTATATTTTAGTAGAAAAATCGCTAAGCTTGACATAAACCTAGTTGGATTTCTTCTGTTATATAAATGTTGTCTGTTGTGGTGGATTTTTAATGTCTTTGTCTCTTTGTTGCTGTTGTTGGTTTGTTAAATTTGTAGGTCTTTGGTAGCTTTTTCTAGATAAAACTAATTTTAACTTAAGATATGTGTCCTGAGACCGCGACAATATGCTATATGAAAATACGATGTTTACATCTTCTTCATTGTTAACTTATCTGAAAATGTTATAACTATTTTGTATATTTACTCTGATACCAGGACTGCAATTTAAGAAAGTTAATATTAAGTTAATTTTGTTAAGGAGTATGCACCTCAGTTTATTTTAGTATTCATATAATTTGATTTTTAAACAGACTGACAAGAATGATCTAAGATAAAGAACGTATAGTTACTGAACAACAAATTTATGTGAAATATCAGAATTTTTCATTATATTTCAAAAATATAACATTTTCTACAAGACTTTGAAAATAAACTATGTGATATGACTTCTGTTCCATTTCTGTTTCCCTTTCCCCCCAAAAGACATAAAGCAAATCATATATAGCTATTTTCAAGCCATTATTGTTTTAAGACAAGTTATGGTTTAATGTACATGGAAAGTAAAACATTGAATAAAAATTAAAAGGCAGGAAAAAGAAAACTAAATGAAAGAGTACTGAAATAAAGTGGAAGAAATGCTGATCCCTGAGTTATGAAACAACTTACAGTTCATCCCTGAAAGTAAAAGACTTCCGTCAAGCATGGGCATTAATGTTTCAGATCTCTCAATTTATTCAACTTTGGACAGTATAACTCAAAATAATCTGTCCAGTCTGTTACAAAAATATTGTACTGTGACTGGATTGGCCTTTAGTAAGACTGAAAAATGGACAATAACATGGATAGGGAAAAGCTGTATGAACCATCTTAACTTCAGATGCGGTGAAGCATTTAAATGTAATCTGTACATTTCATTCTGAGGAGACAGGCTTATCTCAGTCTAACATGCAAATTCACTCGGTGCCTGGCAGATTCCCTGTTCTCCTTTGTTCTACATCACCATGTGAAATCCAGATAAAATAATATTTTAGGGCTGGCTTGTGTTAGCAGAAAAAGAAAAAAAGAAAAAATTAAAAACTTTATAATTAAAATCTTTATAATAAAAATTCAGAGCAAAAATTCTCTTCAGCTGTTTGAAATCAGTTATTTTTACATGACTGGTATTAGCCTTCATTTTCCAAGAAGTCACATGAATATAGGCAGGAATCACCTTATGGACTATGAAATGAGAATATAAAATCCAAAATGTCAAAGCTTGAGTGATCATTTCTTGAAGTACTACTTTGCTTTAAGTATATTCCATTATAAATGAATTAAAAATTTTTTATACCTAGTTTGTTTTTCCATCATTTATTTTAGAAATTATGTCTTATGAGTTTTCACTGTTTATATAAGTCTCAGTACATCTGGACTATTTTGAGTTTGTGAATGTGTCCATGTGAATGCTAGTGAAAAAATGGCATAATATACAAATTTGGTTCAATCTAATGGGTCTTTGAAACTGTGAAAATGACCACGAGAATTATGAGCTTTTTCTTTTTCAGACTAAGCAAATACAGCTCTCAAGTTGTTCAAATTGTTTGTTACTGATTTATGTTCTATGCAACAATGATGGAATGAGTCAGCTTACATAGCTGTAATAAAACAAGAAATTATTTTAGAGCAGTTGCTTCTTTAATACATATATTTCAAAATATATTTCTATATGACCCAGGCTCCTGAGACAAGAGAGAAAGTTTAGAGCAAGGAAGACTTGTACATAGTGGAGGTGGATCGGGTCAAGGAATGCTTATACACACTAAACATATCTAGGTGGCGGGCAGTCATAGGTTTCACCTACTAGTTATGTGGGACCTGACTGTCATCACGAGATCAGTCTCAAGTATCTTTGTAAGGTCCCAGTGAAGTTTCTGAACATTGGAAGAGATTAAATATCATTCCTATCTTCAGGAATGCCAAGAAGGAAGATCTGAGGAGCTGTTGGTCACCCAACCTCACCTCAGTTCCTGGGTACGTGAAGGAAAAAAAGGTGATAGGGACTAGTCAGCATGGATTTACAAAGGGAAACATTTACATTGCCATCTACAATGAGATGACTAAGTTGGTGGATGAAGGGAGAGCAGTGAATGTTGTTTATCTCAACTTTATTAAAGCCTCCCATATGCTATCTCCCATAATACAATTATAGACAAGCTGATAAAGTGCTACTAGAAAAGAGGACAGTGGGATGAATTGAAAAGTGCTCAAATGACTGGGTCCCAAAGGCTGTTATGCATAGCAAGAAGTGAAGTCAGAGGCAAGACACTGGTGGTGTTCCCCAGGGGTCAATGCTGGGGACAATACTGTTCAACATATTTATTAACGACCTGGTCACTGAGTTAGAGTGCACCTGCAGCAAGCTCACAGAGGATAAAAGTCTTTGAGAAGAGTCTGATGTACCAGATAATTGTGCTGCAAAGGGACCTTGACAGGCTAGAGAAATGGATAGAGAGGAACCTCATTAAGCTCAGCAAAGGACAATGCAATATCTTGCACCTGGGGACAAATAACACCAGACAAAAGTACATCATGGTGTCTGACCAGCTGGAAAGCAGCTTTGCCAAAACTGACCTTGGGATCTTGGTGGGCAACAAGCTGACCAGCAATACATCCTCACAGCAAAAAAGACCAACAGTATCCTGGGCATACTGCTGAGGGAGGAGATCCTTCCACTCTATTCTGCATTTGTGAGATTGTATCTGGAATTCTGTGTTCAGTTCTGGGCTTGCTGGTACAAGAAAGACACAGACTTACGGAACCAGTCCAGCACAAGACTGCAAAGATGATGAGGAGGAAATGTAGAAAGTTGAGCCAGACTGTTCTCAGCAGTGTCCATTGATAGGACAAGAAGGAATGAGAACAAAGAGAACACACAAATTAAATCTGAACACAGTTGTTTAATCTTTGTTACTGCTAAATGCTTTTTATGATTGAATGTCAAATTTCTTCCTGTAGCAATTTTTTTTCCTCATATTTATTCAGTTTTTATGCTATTTCAATACTTTTAAAATTATGGGTACTTTGCCCTCATTTCATTTCACAGTTCCTAACATTATGGAAAGAAGAAGCTTCTATATTGCTTCATATGCATTTTTTTCATTTAGAATTGCAAATACAATTTCACAGCCTCTCACAATATGTGGCTGCTACAGTGATGCATTTCATGATAGTATTTCATAGAACACATTTGCTGTTGCCTATTGCTTGTTTCTTTGTTTATGCCTGTTCATCTCTCATACGAGGGAATTTGAACCACCCTGAAAATGTGTAATTTTTTTTCTCAAACACACCCTGTGTCTTCTTCCCTCTTTTATTTTCATTTATTTCTATTTTTACAAAATATTTTATTTATCAGTTTATTTAAAGATTTTGGTTGTTAGCCAATGAATTTTAGCCCATAAAAGCAGCAGAGAAACTATGAAACTTGGAGAATTGCATCAGTTTATATTTGTATTGTCACCGCAATCCTTACAGTGTAGATCAAAGTCTTAAATTTGCATCCTTCCTAGCAAAGTTTGAAGTTCTCTGTCCTCCATATCAGAAGTCATCAATAGCTCTTCTCAGTTATTTTTGTACATGAGGCATAATGATAAACTGGAGAGAGCCCAGCAGAGGATCAACAAAATACACCATGGTTGGAACACATGAAGTACAAGAATTTAACAGACTTGGGTTTGTGGAGCCTGAAGGGAAGAAGGGCCAGAGGTGGGACAAAACATGCTGTGTTTAACTCCCTGATGAGTGTTACAGAGGAGATAGAACCAGACTCTTCTGAGAGGTGCCTAGCAAAAGGGAGCAAGGCATCGAGCTGGAGCAAGGAAGAGGGTTTTTACCATGGTGGTGGTTCAGCAGTGGCACAGGTTGCCCCAAGAGGCTGAAGGATATCAGTCTTTAGAGGTCTTCATAGCTCTAGGGGAAAATGGCCTAAGCAACCTCTGCTGGCTTTGGAGCTGACTGTTTGGAAGAGGAGATTGGACTAGAAATATCCTCCTGAGACCCCTGCTAACACTGTTTTGAGGCCCTAGTAAGCTAGATAAGGCCTGGTAGACATTTCAGAGCAGTGGAAAATTTTAGTAAAGAGCCCACTGGTGTGGAATTCATCCCACCTCATTCCAGGCCTTGGTGTCTCCCTATAGTGCAGAGGAGTTGTGTTATATTTTAGTTCACACATTTACTGTCAAAATCATAAGTTTTGTGCTTTTTGCAATGCCCAAGTCATTCACCAGACAATTTCTTAATAGTTGACTTACAGAGAAATATTTCTGCCTACTAATTTGCTGGTATACACCATGGGAATGGTGTATACCAGCACTTGTGAAATTTTTATGCACTTGTGAAAAGATTGTTTTCAGGAATGTTATGGTACTACAAGTAGTTAAAGGAACTTTGACCTTTCTTATACAGTTAGAAAATTAATTTTCTGGAGATTTGCAGAAACTTTGCAGTGTTTTCATTACATGAATAACATGAAACTTGATCTGTTCCTGCTTCAGTAGTAGAAAATAATTAGATATCAGCAGATAAGCAGTGAACTATCACTGTATTTCTGAAACAAACAAGAGCATCCTTAATTTCCTTTCTTTCTTATTCTTATAACTGTATTCCAGTAGTTGTTCTTGGATACAGTTCTTTGTTTAAAAGTGAAGCCAATTATAAGAAACTAAAACTTTTAGAATCATAGAATCATCTAGGTTGGAATGGACATTTAAGATCATTGAGTCCATCTACCTTCAACCTAGCACTGACAAAGCCACCACTAAACCATGTCACTCAGCATCACATCTACGCATCTTTCAGACACCTCCAGAGATGGTTATTCCATCACTTCCCTGGCCAGCCTTTGCCAATGGCTGATAACCTTTTCAGTGAAGAAATTTTTCCTAGTGAAGAAATTTTTCCTAGTATCTAGTCTAAACCTTCCCTGGCCTTAACTTGAGGCCATTTCCTCCTGTTCTATCACCTCTTACTGGGGCAAAGAGACCAATTCCCACCTCTCTACAACCTCTTTCAGGTAGTTATAAAGAAAAATAAAATCTCCCCCCCCCAGCCTCTTTTTCTCCGAGCTGAAAAACCCCAGCTACATCAGCAGCTCCTCATAAGACTTGTTCTCCAGACCCTTCACCAGCTTCATTGTCCTTCTCTGGACATGCTCCAGAATCTCAATGTCTTCCTTGTAGTGAGGGGCTCAGAAGTGAACACAGTATTTGAGGTGTGCTCTTCAGAGCAATACAGTTTACAAATCATCACCCTGTCTGGTTATTTTCTTTAGAAGACCTTAGTCACCTACATTAATTACCCTAGGTCTATAATACTTGTGAAATGTTTATAATAATCATTGGTCTGAGTTTAAAATCAAACATCATATATACATATATATACAGTTGATATGTGACATGGATGTACTAGGAGTAAACATGTACATGTTGTGGTTACTGCTTAAGAAATAATTTTGTATGATTATGTATTGTCATTAATTGTAATCATACATCCATAATAATTTTTCCCTGAAATCTTCTGGAACAATTAAAGAAAATTAACATAGAAAGTCAACATATTTGCTGATGAATTTTAAGTCACTCTTGATGCATACACTGTATTAACAACACTATGGTTAAAAGAATGTGTGGATTAGTTCGGAGAGGTCTGGATTCATCTGCAGCTGTAATACATATCAAAAACAGTGAAACTTGTTTTTCTAATTTCAAAATTCTACCCACTCAATAAAAGAGAAATTTTTAATTTTTGTTATTATTTTTCCTATTCTAAATCAGGTCTCAAGCCCAAATTAGCATTTTCCTATTAGTGGAACTTTATCAGCATCATGTGCTCTTCATGCTTGTCCTGGTTTGAGGTAAAATGAACCAATTTTCTATTTTACAGTTTTGCTTTCTTAGCTAGGCCTCTCCTAGTTAGCTGGGCTCTGAAATTAACAGCACATTGTGCGGAGCTGTTCCATCTCGCAGTGATAAGACCTGACTGTACCGGGGGATGGTATGCAGAGAGGCCCTTGTTTAGACTTATTGCTGGAAGAACCAAGGTCAGATAATTTTCGTCGTTCACCCGTCGGAGGGTCCCGCCTTCAAGGAGGAGCGGACAGGACAGGTGACCCAGGACTGACCAACAGGGGTATTCCATCCCATCAGCATCATGCCCCCCCTATAAAAGCTGAAGGATCAACAGGTCAACTCTCTCTCTTCTTCTTTCCGGCTCTTCTTTCTGCCTCTTCTTTCCCCTTCGTCTTTGATGGCTGACGTCCAAGGAGGGCCCTGCCTGTTCATCTGCCTCTGATCCCGATCT
>VZRU01011505.1:87496-146012 GCA_013398155.1 Pedionomus torquatus
GCGACAATGCTTAAGGAAAGGTCATACAAAATCTTGAAACCTAAAGGGTAAAATTCTTATTGAAAGGTGGGTGGAAAATGCTTTGTATGTCTTGCAAATGGATGAAACTAATTTGCTCTCATAATTTATAAAATTAATAAAGTTCATATAGTGTTTCCAGTAAAAATTGTTGGAAGGTAACTATTGACATTTCCCTAATTGAATAAAACAAGCTACAGTAAACTTAGCACAATCTCTCTCTCAAAAAAAAAAAAAAANATCAGCCCAGGGCAAAGGAAAAAAAAAAAAAAAAGGAGGGGGGGAACTCTAAGTAGTGTTTTCTATAATGTTCCACAGAGAAACTTTCTCTCACCTCTCTGTGTTCTCCAAAGTTTCATGTAAAAGCTGCATTTATAATTCAGGGTCTTTTTAACCTTTGTAATGAGACTTTATATAAATACCCTTTTGGTTCAATAAGTGTTATAGCAACCTAGTATATCATTTAAACACATTGGATAAATCTGATAAAAAATTCCATCTGCAGTCCACAGAATGCCAACACATATACGGTTGCATACCATATTTCAGACATCTGATTTGCTCTGCTCATAGCTTTTATGACATCTCTTTCTTCAGTGATGGACTGCAATATTTTTCATGAAATGTAACATAACTGTGAAAGTAGGTGCCCAGAATATTAACACTTATTTAAATTCCATGTAATTTTTGATTTTTTTTCTCTTTGTTTTTTGGCTTGATTTTTGTTTGGGTTGCTTTGGTTTTGGTTGCTTTGTTGTTGTTGTTTCTTGTTTGGGTTTTTTTGAGTAATAAAGTGCAGCTGATAATAATATGACCTGTTCTTCCTCAGAAACCAGAACTGGAAGGACAAATGGTATTTACCATGCACCATTTTAGCTATTTTAAAAAGATGACATCCAAAGAAAAATAAAAAAACCCTAGGCATACTAATGAATCCCTTGTCTTTAAAGTATGGAATCACTATGTCCTTTTATTGTCTTTATAGACAATGAAATATGAATTTCTAGCCTTGATTGTTTATTACCTCATTGGCTTGAGCTACTGAAATCTGACCCTGCAAGATTTCCTTGACCTTTATCTAAATTGAGAACTATGGAACACTTTCTAAAGGTCAGAATTCAGGTCTGAGTCTTACCTATGCTACTTCTTACCATATTATTCCTGCTGAGGAAAAAATGCAGTTTTTCTCTAAATCTATTCTTTCATTTCATAAGTTTTTTATACTGGTTTGGTTTTGTTTTTTTGGTTTTGGTTTTGTTTGGTTGTTTGTTTTTTTTTTTCCTGTTTATTTTGGTTTGGTTTTTGCAAGGATACTCAGAATTTCAGGTCTGCTGTGCTCTAATCTTTGATCAGGAGATCAGGATTGAAGAAGAGGCTTTGAATTTGCCTTTTCTGTACTAGATAATCGCTCACACTAATCAATATATCTCCTGATTTTCTGCCAGCTCTGGTGAAAAACACGCAACAAATCATTACCTATCAATAAATGAAACTCATCATGCAATTTGGGCAGCCTTATGTAACTTCTGCCTACCAATCCATCTCTTGCAGAACTGCTTATGCCGTTTCAGACTTTCTAAGATCTTCAAACACACATGGCAGCTTAAAAGATATGCTAGATAAATAATTCAATATTTGCTCTCTGAACCATCACATATGTCAGAAGCCTGAGGTATAGAACAGAGAATATTTGAGTTTTTCATGATAACAAGATTAAGATTTGATGTTTTTGCAGATCAACAGTAAGACCATATGGAACCTTAGACCCACAGAATGGTAAATATTTGACTTAGCAACAAGGTATAAAATTTTACCCTTTTATCCTGGAACACGGTGAGTTATAACAACTCCTCACCTCTAAGTCTGATTTTCAGACATTCTTATCACTAAACCATTTTCTAGGCAGTCATGCTACAGAATATGTAGCATATGCAGATGGCATAAGGTCTGGTTATGGTTTATTAGTTTACTTGTCTTAGCTAAAGATGATCAGAAAATTTATTAAGAACTGATGAACTCTTCGTGTGTGTGCTACTATGAGAAAAACCCTTACCTTCAGGAAGTCATTGTGTGAGACTCGTTGTGAGTACATGGATTTACCCTGCCTCCATTTTTCTTCCAGAATTTCATTTTTTTTCATATTGCTACAATGCAATACAGTATAGATTTTATTTTCTTTTGAAACAATGTCAAGAAAGTTAAGTCAAGTGACAATATAGAAGTAACTATACATTTTTTGTACTATCTTACCTTTTTTTTTTTTTTTTTTGGTGGGGAAATATTGTTTAAATTAAATTTTGTATTTTGATTTTTACATACCTCCAGATACCGCTCAGCAGCTCCAGGATAAACTAATAGCTGATGTAGTAAAAAATAAGCTATCCAAACTCAGAGCATAAAACTTTTACATACTCTCGTATTTCCCTTCAAAACAATTAAAGATAAATTGCTGTGAATTATTTAGAACACCATACATCTAATTGAAGTATTAATATATTCCCAAATTTGTCCTCTACTTGCATAGAACATAACAGAAAAAACTTCTTTCATTTGACAGATCAATATTTGAATTCCCATGGAATGAAGAGGGGTGGTGTTTTGTAGGGCTGTTTGGGGTATGTGTCTTAGTTTGATTTTTTTTTTTTCTAAAGGCTAAACTCAAAAATATAGATAATTCATGAAGTTTTCCCATTGAAAGACTAAGTTTGACAAAAGAAGTAGATGTCAGCATGATATTTAGCAAATGTACAAAAAAGCACCATGTTTTGAATACCAGTTTTACCACAAGCATCAAGTCTCAAATTAACAGGACTGTTAATTTTTAACACACAAAGGACCATTTCCTCATTGAAGTGAACAGCAAAACCTGCTAGCTCCTTTAGAATGCACTTTAGGAAGCCAAATAAAATTTGCTTTTTCCTTCTTCCTATACAGAAAGGAAAAAAAAAAACAAACATACATTATGGTGTTGCATGAATACATTAGACATTGTATGAGAGTCTTGTTCCAAGGTATCTGTCTAGCATGCTGCATACCTGAGTTTGCCATATGGATGCCTGAGTTTTAGAAGTTTGAAAGTTTTGGATGTCACAAAGTTATAACTGCAAAATAAAACTGTTTCTGAACTGTTAAAAGTAAGAGAAAAAATATGTTGAACTTCTTCCTTCTAGCTGGACCTCTCCTTTGACCTCTGTGAGAAGTGACCTTCATGCTTTTTAATGGACCATGATTTCCAGCCGCAAGCAGTAGTGGAAAAATTTAGTCCTTGAGGAGCCCAACCTAACCATAAGTGAGAGTTCACTGACACTAGTGAGGTCTGAGAATTTAATCTAGGGCTTTAAGAGATTTTTAGAAGTTTTACTAGAACTGTTGTCAGATAAAGGAACTACTTTCTTCTACCTATCTTCCATTAAAAATCAAACAAACAAACAAAAGAAAATCAGCAGCAAGCATGTATGTTTTGTCAATGACAAGTTTCCCAAGAACAACTAAAGTAATTTGTCCTAATTTTGTGTTCCTTCATATTTAAGAGCTCTGTATATTGTATCTTCTGAAAAACCACAACTCCTTGAGAAAATCAATATATATGGAGTATATTGACTCAAGTGAAGTAAAATCATAAAATGACCTATAATGGATATTTCAGTAAGAATGTCAGAAACTCAGTTGACTTTATTTCTGAATTTTTAAGCTTTCTGTTGCTTTAGCAGTTTTAAAGCAATAAACTAACTCCTATTCTTTGTGATCAGAACCAAGTTACATTAACGGTTCATAAATGCATGGCTTTCTGCCAGCTGTAATATGTTGTAATCTGTCAGATATTTCTATGAAGAAATCATTATTTATGTTTATCTTTTGTTATGTTTATTTTCTAAACAATCTTCAGGAGAATATTTTGTTTGTTTTACTAGAATATGCAAGCTATCATTTAAAAGATTCTTTCAGATTTTTACTTTCATGGCTCTTGATGTTTACAATATATTTGTATGAAATAAACATGAACTGTGTTTTTCCCTTTAAATTGAAAAAATATTAATTTAGAAAGCGGCTTTGTGTAACTGGATCAGTCTTAAATAGCAAGAATATGTCATGAAAAACAGCTTTATAATTACACATGACTTTTATTAAAGGTTGTCCCAAACTCACATCTATGGTAAACTCCAGTGTTCTAAAATAATTCTGCTGCTATTTAGGTCAACCTAAAAGGGGACATCTTTAGAGGAAAGCTCTGGAGAAGAGTAGAATTCATATCTGAAAGAAGAGTAAGAAAGAAAACAAGACCCCAATTTCTACTCCATAGAGCCCCGGAGTCCTCTCCTCTACTGTTCTTTACCATCCATTTCAGCCCCACTCATCACACTGCCTTCCAAATCCATACTAACTGGTAAATTAATATCTTGCCATCACACTTTTAGCTCACTTGGTCACCACTGTAATATTTAATTTTATCTATAGTGCTAAGAAGCCTTAAGCTGTCCATAGAATTGTTAGAGATGGGTTTAATCCCCACTGAGTGTAATAGCTTTAAGCACTATCCTTCATTGCAGAAATCTGAGGTATATTTCTGTCAAAAAGAAAGGCAGAAGAGTAATTTGTATGCAATGACCTCAGAGGTTTTATGGATTTTTTTTAATGTTTTCATGTTTGTTTTCTTTTTCCAACTAATTATATAAAAGAATATTTTAAGGGGAAAACCCTTCAACATATTCTTCAAAAGGTATTTTATCACAGAATAACATAGTTTAGATGCCTTTAAAACTGCATGTTGTGGAGCTCGCTTGAAGTAGTCCATAGTCTAAGAAGAAAAGCACAAATACCAGGAGGTTTTTACAATTTATAATTGTATACATTATACAAAAGTGTATCTAAAGTTTGTGAAGGATCAGAAAAATGACATCAAAGTGACATTTCCATGCAAATAATAAAAAATGTCTATTCTCAGTAGAAATAGATCAAATTACTGAATTTCAATATATGAAATCTCTGATTTGTATCAGCTGAAGATAAGGTCAATTTTATTATGTTGATGGAGGTTAAGGAAACATATTTTTTTCAATAATACTCTCTGAGAAGTTTTGCTAGTAATACCATTGCTAGAATATATATCATTCCAGTGTTATCTGTCTTTGCTATATAAAAGGAACACTGGGGTGGCAAACACCTTATCAGTCCTTTGAACTATTAACACATGCTTTATTGTAGTACTTTTAACCTTTTCAATAATCTTATATGAGGTTAGATGGCAAGCTGCTCCATTTTCCTATGTATGTTCAGCCTTAATAAAATGCTGGTTCTGGTAGCGAAATGGGCTGGTTTAAGGACAAACTTCCAAACCAAAATTTATTCTTCCACTTCATTAAATACACCTATATATTATAACACTATGATGATATTTTTACAAACATTAAGGTAGGAAATGTTCAATTTTCCTTATTTTGTACATAAATACTTGTATTACTTTGTATAAGTTACTGTATGTTTATGAATGAGCAGCTTAGAATGATCAAGAGTTCCATATGGAAGACAAGATCCCACTATCAACTACATCAGAGCAGCTTTTCTGAAGCATGTGTAATTAGCTGAGATTTACACAAGTATAACAGAAACAGTTAACTTAGACCTCAGTTTTCAGATAGTTAACTGGAGAAATGTATGCAGTGATAAAAAATGCTGATTATTGTGGAATAATGTACAGCAGATAAATAGTTTCTTCTTTCATTCATTATTTTTATTTCCTTAGAGATCATTGCATGGACTTTTTTTACCTTACGTACAGATTTTCTAAACCGGTGCAATCAGCTCTATCAGCTTTATAATTAAGGTTAAAAGGATAATGTCAAGATATTGTTTTTTAAAAAAATATATATACATATATATGTATATAACATTATACATGTGCATCATAATTATTTAGATTTTTATATATGATTATATGTAAATTTTATATATGTGTATAATAATTATGCATATACATGTAGATAAAAGAATCCATATTAGAACTACTAAAAGTAGGCATTGTACTCTATTTTCCTGAAATATACACAGCAACAATCAGGGTTTGACAAGATGGCAGAGATATGTGTAAAAAATGGTTATGGTATGAATTATTATTGATTATTAACAACTAGCAGTGTATAATGAAGCTAGAGCCCTTAGAGAAAAATAATTCCAGTGCCAATAAATTGTCTACTTCAGGAGGCAGCAGATTATCTTTGGCAGGGTGTTGGGTATCAGCCAGAATTAATGGGGTTTCGGGGCAATATTGACCTTCAGGATCTCCCAGGATACACTCAATAAGTGATGTAACTGCATCCCAGCAGAAAATAAAGGGCTGAGCTGACCCCTTCCACTTTAGGTCAAATGGGACAGAAAATTATTGTGATCAGGGGCATAAATGTGACTCTCATGTCCTTCAGATTTTTTAAACAAAATTGACTTGCATGTGAATGAGAAATTAGTCTTAAGGAGACTGTTAAAGAGGACAGCAAACAAGACAGATGAAAGTAGTTGCTTTTAAAAAACAAGGCAAAGGAAGAAATTAAGAGGCAAAACCTCAACTAGGCTCCTTCATATCTGGCTTGTCATAATCTTCCTAAGGATGAAAACTGTAAGTTCCCAGCTCTTCAAAGAGGATTCCCAACCAAAAACCAAAGAGACATTCCCATCCCTAGTTTTTGACAAGAAAAGAAGAATGAAGCTATGTTGTACTGTATGGCTGAAAATGATTCTGCTTTCCCATGTCTGAGTGTGCACCCTGCTTGCATCCCTGTTCCATATCTCTCACTTGTTACAAGAGCCCTTTCTGACCTGTGCATCCAAATTGCTATGTTATTTACAGGAAGATTCCAAACAAAGCTTTTGACAGATGAGAAAGATTGGATTACTTGCTAAGGAAACCAGCTCCAGTGAAGGTAAGTATGCACTGGGAAAGGGAATTGTGGCAAAAAAAAAAGAGGCAGTGAGGCTTTTTTGAGGCTTTTAAAAGCTGGGAAGAGTGGCTAGCCTGCACTGGAAACCTGCAGCTTGCGGGTGGGCAGAGCCAGCACCACCAGTGGCAGATCTAAATAGGGCATAGTCACCAAGACTGCTCCATTCCCTCATAAAAGAAGCCCTTTGAGAACCGAGCAAGCAAACAATGAGCAGGCATCACCCAGGACATCACCTGGGGGCACCACACCAAATCATCATCCATGGGTGGGCAAATACACCAAGCAAACAGGGTACAGGACAATGGTGAGGGTGCAACAATTTGCACCGCATCTCACATGAGAGGACATCTTGGCCAGGAAGTGTCATCCTGGAAGACTGTGGCACTGGTGAGCTCTGCACCTATCAGATCTGATTCAGCTTTCCAGATGAAGCTCCAGTGGGAGCATGCTGCCACTCAGATGGTGTGCCCTACTCTTATGCAGGTGTCAGATGGTAGCAGTGAAAGGGCCTGTGGGAGGTGTGCCCATGTAAAAGAGCTCCTCCAAGTAGCAACAGACCTCAGGGAGGAGGTAAACAGGTTGAGGGCCATCAGAGAATGTGAGAGAGATAGATGCTGCCTACCATTATAGAAACCCAGCAGGCAGATAGAACCCCTGCTACAGAGCTGACCTCTCTCTAAGTGAATGTGGTGACTTGGAGGATGGGGGGCAATGGCAACAAGTTCCTGCCCAGTTCAACAGGTACCACAGTTGCCTCTGTCCAGTGACTACCCCACCTTTCCAGATGCCACTGCAAAACAGGTACAGTGCTCTGCAAGGGGAACTGAACAACCATGAGGAGGGTATATCTATCAGCTTGGAAGTGTCATCAAGGTCTATTCAGACCACTCCTCTCATCAAAGCATCTTTAGTAAAGAATAAATGATGGGTCATTGTCATTGGTGACTTGCTACCAAAGGAAGTGGAAGGCCTGATATGCAGATTGGACCTGTTACAGAGAGGTCTGTTGCCTCTCCGAGGCCCAGGCTAATGTAAAGGAAGAAGCTTTCTTCCTTAGTAGACCCTCATATTATTACCCCCTTTTAATCTTTCAGGTGGTCAATAACAAAGTAGTGAGAAGTCCAAGGGCAATGAAGAGAGATTTCAGGACCTTAGGATGACTGGTCAAGGGATCAGGAGCACAAGTCTCATTCTCTATCCCTCCAGTTACAGGGAGCAATGAAGAGCTAAATAGGAAGAGCGAGAAGATCAATGCCTGGCTCCAGGCCAGCAGGACTTTGGATTCGTTGATCATGGCTTAATTTACTTGCTGATAATGGACAGGAAAAGCTTATCTCAAGGGATGAAAAGTGTTCTAGGACAGCAGATATCAGGACTCATTGGGAGAGCTTTAAATTAGATTTGAAGGGGGGTGGAGATGTAGCTGGGCTTGCTAGAAAGGTGCCTAGGTGTAGCAACTCAGCATTTTGGGTAGCATGCTACTATTATTGAGAACCAGAAGGCCTAACACCCCTCAGGGTTGAAAATTCTTTACTGTGAGTGTGGTGAGGCTCTGGAACAGGTTGCCCAGGGAAGTTGTGGATACCCCATCCCTGGAGGTGTTTAAGGCCAGGCTTGATGGGGCTTGGGGCAGCCTGGTCTAGTGGGAACTGTTCCTATCCATAGCAGGGGGCTTGGAACTCAATGATCTTTGAGGTCCCTTCCAACTCTAACCATTCTATCATTCTGATTCTAAAACTACATGCTTAACTCCCTCTCTGAAATGTTTATACACTGATGCAAGCAGGATGGATAAACAGGAAGAACTGGAGATCTATGTCTGATCACAGGGCCATGATCTCACTGCAATTACAGAGACGTGGTGGGATAACTCACATGACTGGAACACAATCATGGCTCACAATGTCCTTGTTAGGAAAGGCAGGCCAGCTAGGCAATGTGGTGGAACTTTTTTATGTGAGAAAGCAACTAGAATGCATCGATCTCACCCTGGGGTTGGATGAAGATAGCTTACAGATAAGGATTAAAGGGCAGGCTAATGAGAGACACATTTGTGGGTGTTTATTACAAACCACCTGATCAAGTTGGAGAAGCCAATGAGGTCTTCTGCAGACAGCTGAAAGTAGCCTCATAATTAAAGGCCTTATTTCTCATGGAATTATCATCAATTGCCTGGATAACTGCTGGGAAGGCTACACAGCCAAGTGTTATGTGGAAAAAGCTCAAGTGAAAGAAAGAAATCTACAGTGCATGGAAGAAGGGACTGACCACTTGGGAAGATTACAATAATGCCGACAGAGCATACAGGGATTAAACAAGGAAAGCCAAGGTCTCCTTGGAATTAAACCTGGCAAGGGATGTCAAGGTCAACCAGAAGGGTTGCTTTAAGTATATTGGAGGGAAATGGAAAACTAGAGAAAATCTGGGCCCTCTGAGTGAGATATGTGCCATGGTGACAGAAGATACAGAGAAGGTAGAGTTGCTGAATGCCCTCTTTTCTTCAGTATTTACTGCTTAGGCCAACCCTCAGGAGTTCTAAACCTTGGGGATAACAGAGAAATTCTGGATGAAGGAAGATATCCACTTGTTTGAGGAAGATCAAGTTAGAAAAGTTAAGTAAACTGCCAAAATACAGTTGCCAAATACTATATAAAGGGTAAGTGGGGGAAGAGAACGTACAGGCAGGCTGTTTTTTTGGGGAACAATGGGGATGCATGCTCAGCTTTCTATTGGCTTGACCTAGAAATTGGAACAACAGCAAAGAGGAGGAATCATGAGCTATAACATAGCTTCTGTGAGAAGCTTCTAGAAGCTTCTCCCCTGTCTGACAGAGCCACTGCCAGCCAACTCCAAGATGGACCTGCCACTAGCCAAGGCCAAGCCAGAGATGGGGGTGGTGCCTCTGTGATAACGTATTTAAGAAGTGGGAAAAACGGCACCACAGCAACTGCAGCTAAAGAGAGGAGTGAGAACATGAGAGAGAAACAACTCTGCAGATACCAAGGTCAGTCAAAATGGAAGTGGAAGAGATGTTTAGGAACCAGAGCGTAGATTCCTCTGCAGCCTGTAGTAAAGGCATGGTGAAGAAGGCTGTCACCCTGCAGCCCATGGAGGTTGATGGCAGAGCAGATATCCACTTGCAACCTGTGGAGAACCCCAGGCCAGAGCAGGTAGATGCCCTGAAGGAGGCTGTGACCCTGTGGGAAGCATACACTGGAACAGGCTCCTGGTAAGACCTGCGGACTTGAGGAGAGAGAGAAGTCCACACTGGAGCAGCTTTGCTGGCAGGACTTGTGACCCTGTGGGGAACATACCAGAGAAGTTTCCCAAAGGACTGCACCTTGGGGAAGTGTCCTGCACTGGAGCAGTTAATGAAGAGCTGTAGCTCTGTGAAGGACTCACATTGGAGAAGTTCTTGAGGAACTGTCTCGTGTGGGAGGGACCCCATGGTGGAGCAGGGGAAGAGTGTGAGAAGTCATCTCCATGAGGACAAAGGAGTGGTAGTAAGAATACATGACAAACTGACCACAACTGCCGTTCCCTGTCTCCCTGCACACCTTGCGGGGAGGAGGTAGAGAAAATTTGGGGTGAAGTTAAGCCCAGGAAGAAAAGAGGGTTGGGGGGAAGGTGTTTTAAGATTAGTTTTTATTTCTCATTATTCTACTCTGATTTCATTGGTAATAAATTAAACTAATTTCCCCAAGTTGAGTCTGTTTTACCTTTGACAGTAATTGCTGAATGATCTTTCCCAGTCCTTATCTCAGTCCACAAGCTTTTCATTATATTTTCTCTCCCCTGTCCAGTTGAGGAGGAAGAGTAATTGAGCAGCTTTGGTGGGCACCTGGCATACAGCCAGAGAGAATCCACCACAGTCTTAAAACCCAACACATTTGATTTCCTATACCACTTATCAATATGTGAAACTGTCTTTGGTTTCATGAGGAAATTAATTCAAATTAGATCAAAATTCTTTTTGTTTGTATTTGAATGCAAAGCAAAACAAAAGAAATACACTAATATAGTAAAATTATTATCTATATTCTAATGATTTTGTTTAAAACATTCATGATGACAAATTCCAGCCAAGTGAATTGTAAATTAATGGAAGTCAGGTATTGAAATAAGTGGTACTTGAGACAGAGCTCTCAGGAGAGTGTGTAGGAGAACCAGGATTTTAATTTCTAAAGCATTTGACATAATTTACTTAATTCTTGTATCTAGCCCAAGATCATTACTTCAGATTTACAATAAACATGTTTGACTTAAAATTGATTAAAAAAAAAAATAAAATTCAGCCTTCATGAAGTTGTCTTTTTCCATCTCAACACGCTTTATAATTCATTATACCTGACAGTTTGATGTGATATGCCACACTTTATTCTCTCCATGAGTACTAAATTTAAAAATACCTTATTTTGGGAATCTTAGTTATGGTAACTACAGTCTTTTAGAAATTAAATAATTGACAGAACTTATACAAGTCCAGCTAGACTATTCCCCATACACATGCTTTGAACAATGTGGATCCCTTTATTTCTCTTGGTTGGTAGAACTGAAGTTATTGCTTATTTGTAGTATATTCAAAAGAGCATCCTAGGAAAGGAAAGGCAACCCAAGGAAAGGAAAATTTCCAAAATGAGTAGAGAAGGTGCACTACTTTGTTTAAGAACCTGCTTAAGGAACATTCACAGCCTCACAATATCATATGATCTACTCTTAAGTCTGCTAAACTTAGCCCCCTGATCAAAGACTCTGCTTTGTTCTTACTTCTTGTAACTTTTTCTCTTCCACTTCTGTCACACCACAGCCTGTATTACTTACCTGCAACTATTTGTTTCTATCTTTATTAGAATCCTGGGGTAGCATCACATAACTGTTGGCGCGCTGAGAAGATTAAGCTGTTTCATTCCTGTTTCAATCAGAAACATGGAGGTAGTGAGTATTAAGAGTTCATTTTCCAGCTCTTTTGATATTCTAAAATATAATATTTTTTTTTTCTGTGTATAAGGAACAAGATATGACTTGGAAAATAAGGTGTATCATCTTCATGTCACTATCTGTTTGATAAACTCTGAAGTTGAAAGGTGATTATTGTAATCCAGTTCTAGTGTGTCTTGGACAGATGCTGCTTTTCAGAAGATGCTGTTTCTTTCTCTACCTCATGAAACTCATTTCCCCAGCAACCATGAATAGATACACAAGTTAACCATCTTCAGGGCATGAAATTGACTGAAACTTTTAGTTACACCATAAACCCAAATTTATAGCTGCTTGTTTATTTACAATTATTGGAAATGCTCATTAATACCGAGAAAAGTTGCTGGAGATGTAATTAGTTGAATGGATGTGAACTACATAACTAAACTTTCTCAGGCAAAAAAAAATGTAGATTATTTTGAGATCATTAATTTAATGATTATTTTGTCATTAGATGACAAGAGATTTTTTTTGACTCCTTTTCCTCCTGCATAATGCTTTAAGGCTATTGCAGAAGCCAAGAATGTTCCAAAATCAATTTGTCTTTGCCAAGTTTCTTCTGAACCCACCTTCCCCACTTGTTCCACTTTGGAAGCTGTAACTAGGATAAAGCATTGCAGGGCCTAAGAAAAAAAATGGCTCAAGGACTCCTGGGAGCACATAGCTAAAACTGAAGAGCAGCAGGAATCAGAATAGGAATTCTTGGAGCTCATCAGATGAAATATTACCTCTTATTGCTATGGCTCCTCAGGTAGTCTTTTTAAGTTCAGGAAATTTTTTCACTTCCTACTACAGTATCCTACACAGCAGCTAAATTTTAAGAGAAAGAAGATATTTATGACACGAGATTATCTGGCTGTAGTATCATTTTATTGTATCCAAATCAGAAAGAAGTACCTTTAAAACAGAAAGAAAAATAAATCCTTTTCAGCCAAAAGTCATAAGGAAATCAAGTTGCAGTGAAAGGTCGTGCGCATATGAATCTTAATAATTTCTCGGATTATCTTTGCTACGCTTTAAATGAGACTGAAACATCCAAACAGAATATCAAACATTTTAAATTGCATTTGCTGCTTTAAAATAATTATTTAAAAAAAAGCAAAAAACAACCAACAAAGCAAAACAAACCATGAGCTTATTAAGATTCATAGTCAAATGTACTATTCATCTTGTATCAGGCAGAAATGGTCTGTAGTTGTCCCAGACCATTTGGCTGTATTCAGGCCTTTGGAATAGAGGTAGCTTCCCAATTTTTAATAATCTTTCTTTGGAAGTCAGGAGATTGAATTGTTCTGTGGAGAATCAGTTCTAGTTAAATCCTCTGCCAGTAGTAGCACTGCAATATTGTGTATGGTTTTTTCGGTTGAGCAGATTGTGACACTGATGGAAGATAATATGATTACCTTGGTTACATATTACTTAGCAATAGCAAATCTAGAAAACAATGGCAGGAGAAAACTGTGTAATAAATGTAAATAATAGAAGAGTCTTAAATATAAGACATTCTTTAGATCAAATGTTAGTAATCACAAGTCTCCAACAATGAATAAATGTGCTTGGTATTAAGTCCATTTTCTAAATGAAGTTTCTTTTATTCAAGGATGGATGCAGTTTCAGCTTTGATCAAACTTGTCCCTTAGCAATTAAATTAACAGTGTCCTAGATTTTTGCTTTAAGTGTTCTGAAACTTTTTATATTACAAAGAGGCTTGTTGACATCATAGCTCATGGAATTGCTTGCCTTACTCAATTAGAATAAAATATGATAGTTCTACCAGTACAGCAGAAAATTTTACTACACAGAAATGTACTGAGTGTACATTCATCATATCAGTTTTATTACATTTAGAGTATACTTTTTGAAAGTATAGAATCATAGAAAGGTTTAGGTTGGAAGGGACCTTAAAGTTCATCTGATTCCAAACCCCATGGGCAGGGACACCTTCCACTATACCAGGTTGCTCAAAGCCCCATCCAGCCTGGCCTTAAGCACCATTCTAGGGATGGGACATCCACAGCTTCTCTTGGCAGCCTACTTCAGTGTCTCACCACTCTCAGAGTTAAAAATGTCTTCCCAATACCTGGTCTACCCTCTTTCACTTTAAAATCATTACTCTTTGTTCTATATTTACAATCCCTAATTAAGAGTCACTTCTCATCTTTCCTGTAAAAACTCTTTAGGTACTGGAATGCTATCCCTGAAATATGAAATTTTGATAATGAAAGTAATTGAAGCCTTCTGTTCTCCAGGCTGAACAGCCCCTACTGTCTCAATCTGTTTCATAGTAGAAGCGCTCCAGCCCTCTGATCATCTTCATGGCATCCTCTGGAACCATTCCTATAGGTCTGTGTTTTTCTTGTGCTGAGAACTCCAAAGCTGGATGCAGTACTCCAGGTGGAGTCTCACAAGAGCAAAGTGGAGGGGGAGAATCACCTCCCTCAACCTGCTGGCTATGCTTCTTTTGATGCAGCCCAGGATACGGTTGGCTATCTGGACTGTGAACAAGCTTTGACAGTTTGTGTTGAGCTTCTCATCAAACAACTCTCCCAAGTCCTTCTCCTCAAGGCTGCTCTCAGTTGATTCTCTGCCCAACCTGTATTTGTGCTTGTGATTGTCCCTACCCACATGCAGGACCTTGCTTTTGGCTTTGAATTTCATGAGGTTTGCACAGTCCCACATCTTGAGCCTGTTCAAGTCTCTGGATGGCACCCTTTCCCTCCAGTATATGAACTACATCACACAGTTTGGTGTCATCAGGAAACTTGCTGAGGGTACACTTGTGTGTCTTTTAGTATCACATTGCAGCTGCAGCTAACAATTCTGGATCATATCCTAGGAGAAATAATGAGCTGTTTTGAACTAGTATGTCACATTGCAGCTTCCTCAGACCAATGCTTTACTTTCCCATCTTGCAGAAACTGTGTCTGTATGCGACCTAGAAAATAAAAATTGTGAAGGCTGACAAATTGCAGTTCCAGATTATTTCCAAGCAAATATTAGCAGTTTTTCATAATGTTTTACGTCTGTCTGTTGGGGGTGAGAAGATTTCTATTAACTTAGGCTTTAGTACTCTTGAATTCTCAAGAATGATTCCAGCCCACTCTCCCAGAATACACCTCACTTGAGCGTGACTGGGTCAGAAATACAATTTTCTTGTGGCAAATTCAAATATTCTTAATTTAAACACAGAGGTTTTGATCAACAAGATTATAAATAAGTCTCACTTTCAAACCATGTTATCAATTCTATAAAAAGCTCTCAGTTTCTCAGGAGATGTAAGTCAGCTAGAAGATAGTAATCTTTTACAGTACTGTGCCAGTAGTTTGAAAAATATAGCTACTTTTTTGTTGTTGTTTTTAAAGCGTTTTCAAGTTCACCATCAGTAAGGGAATCACCTTACATTTACTCTAAGATATTAAAAGATAAAAATCACATGAACTGAGGCTACCTTAAGCTCATTTACTAGGTTTTCCAATGATGAATAGTCAGTATGCCAGTATTCTGTACCCTAGTTGCTATGTTAACTGTTTCCAATGACACCATATGCGAACTTCTGTCCCTGCTCAAGAATTCCCTCTGAATCTTGAAGGAAAACAAGGTATTTCACATACCTATGAACTAACAGAGGCATGAGAAGTCAGGCAGATAACTGGTCCAGGTAAAATACTAGGCACTAGTATTCCCTAGATTTTCTATCAGAATGGAAGGAGTCAGGATGTCTACAACCCAAGGAAAAATTTCTGGGTCCAAAAGGGAACAATTAATTACTGTGACTTTTAAGTCATGTCACAAAAATCCAAAATTTACTGATGCCTCTGCAGTCATCCCAGACCTTGGTGCTTTGTTTGCTCAAGTTCATTTTACTTTACCATGGCTTTTTGTGTGGAAAAAAAAAAAAAAAAACAACAAACCTAATAGGACAAAAAGCAAGGAACCAATCCAGTAATGCTGAATTGAAGAAAAACAAGGAAGATAAAATGTAACATAGAAAAAAAGTAAGCACAGTCGTACTTCTTTCATACAAATAGTGACTAAATATTTTGGGAAAATGCATGGGGTTTGAACCAAGTTCAGTCCGTTTATTTTCTTATTGCTGTGTTATAACTCCATTATTAGTCTCTTCCCTTTTGGCGACATTCAAGGTCCTACTTGTGAAGTCAGGTTCTAGTTTTGAACAACCAGCATATGTTTATTTTGGAACAGGGTAGTTAGATTGGATCACAGCCTAAGGGCTGCTCTCAGTTTTAAAGATTGCCCACTTGGTCTAGTATCTGAGCCGAAGAAGGAAGAGAAATGAAACACTAATGTTTTTAAGAGATTACAGTTATGTAAGTATTAAGATCAACTTTTTTTGACAAAGGATAAAATTGTTATTCATTACAAATTAAAAATCAGTAGAACCTTAATGAAGAATGAATTTTCTTATAACTGAAAGCATCTGGGTTTTTGTTATAATTCATATTTCTGTTACTTACTTAATAAAAAAATTGATATTTTGAGCAACATCTCTAGTAATGCTTATCTGACTGTTGAACCAAATGATTCAATGAAGAGACAATGTTATTTTTCAAAAGCATTTTTAAAAGGAAAAAAAAAAAAAAAAAGGAAAATCTAGAATTAGCAGCCATCTCTCATTTCTGCCTTTTAAAATCTCTCCCAAAAAGCTGAAATGCCATTTTAACAAACTGTTACATGTAATTCAGTACCAAAAAAAAGACAACTTGTTGAGTATTGCAGATATCTTGACATTTATTTTATGAAAATAATTAGCATGGAAGTACTTCTAATACCAGAGTGGTGTTAATTGCTTCCCAGTAGTAAATGTCAACTGTAGTCAGATAGTTGGAAGTCATAGAAGAGGAAAAGCACAATTTGTAGAGCAGCTGATTCCCAATTCCTGTCCTTTCTGTTGTTTTGGTGCCAATCTTTGCATATACTCACAGAACAGGTGGATAACTCTACAGCTGTTAGGACAAATATACTGGGTTTTCCCCTGTTTCTCCTCAAACAGTTTTTCCATTCTCATAATTTACTATGATACAAGGAGTTTCTTCTCAAACAGATTTTCCATTCTGAGAATTTGCAGTTATACAAGGAGGCTTATAAACTCCTATTTGTTAAGGTCTACAATAAGCTCTGAAGGTTTTTCTTTAAACAACCCTCACCTTCGCTATTTCAGACTTGAGGCTATTACAAGAAGCTCTTGTCACTGTTAAAGCCCTTTGGAAGTTAATCAAGCTTACCTCTTTGGCCTAAACATCAGATGAAATGCAGCTGTTTCACAACATAGTAAAAAATGTTTACTGTATAAATGTTCCCATATAGCCAAATGCTATGAGTTTCCTATTGTAAATTTGCTACCAATTTCCGAAATCTCAGCCAAATTAAGATGAATGAGAGCACAGAGACTGTATATGAAACCACAATGTATGTGTGTAGATGTTCCAGAATTTTAAGTGTAGATATAATTTGAAAAGTAAGATTTATTTTTAAGCTACCTAAACTAGTAGACTAATTTCTAGCTTCAAAAATATTAGCAACCGACACCATACTAGAATCATGTTTTTTAAACCTACATTTGTTTCAAGATTCTTTTGAACATATTGGCCTCGGTTATTCTTTTTCCTTATTGATGTAAGTTTTAAGGCAAGTTCTGTTTCTCAAAACAGATTTGCAAGAATATCATATAGCTTCTCCCAGCTTTCTCTTTTTTTTTGGTAGTTATTCTTTATTGTGATGTTCATAGTTAAATAACAGTATTAACTACTTTTTTTCTGGTAAAGGATAGTTTAACTTTAAAGAATTATGTTCTATTTGCAGATAAGTCTGTGCTTTAATAGCAGATTATAATATCCTCATCACTAAATTGTATCTGACTTCGTACTGACTTCACTGGATTTTCTTTGATTTGATATACCATTCATTATCAAAAAGCTGGTGTTTTAATAGACCCTGGCCCATCACTGTGTAATCTTTAAAAATAATCCAAAAGTCTTAACAAAAGAAAACATAGTTTTATGGATTTGGAGCTTTTTTTTTTACTATACTACTTAAATGAAGAGTTTTGTAAAATGCATTATTTGGTAAAATCAAGAAAAATAAAAATTGATACTAGACTAACATGTAAATTTACTTCAACCATATCAACAGTAAGATGAATTAGGTGACTAATTGTCCCTGCATCATTAGACTTGTTGTACACCTGGAAAATGTCCTGTTTCTATAATGTTGTAATCCTTTCCTGCTCTGCTCATACCCCTAGTCCCAAAATTAGCACTGAATGTCTTCATGTTCATTAATGTATGAGAACATGCTAGCTTATGCACTAGCATGAGCATAAAAGTGGTTGTCAAGTGATATAGAGTTGCTTAAGCAAGACTTGAGTTTCAAATGTTTTTTGGCAATCTTTTTTTCTTTTCCTATGTTACATCTGTCCATTTCAGCTTTTCTGATATCCAAGAGCACCTCAAAAACTACATATGTCCACATGCTGCTGAGCTTCTACTTCTAGGAAGGAAATGCAAGTAACAAATTTCTGGAAACTGTAACTTTCATTAACATACACAGAACAGTCAATCTTCAGCTGATGTTATGAGGCTTTATTTCATTCATATCATTAGAGTCATAGAGTTTCATCTTAAATCCTCTTGCATATTTCTTATTTTATTCAGCAAGACGTAATCTTAAGCAAGTAATCTTCATTAGTAAATTTTTGGTTAAAAAGTAGTAGTTTCCCAGTAAGTATTTTTTTTCGTTATGTGTATAGTTTCTCACAGTAAAAGATGATATTTTTCTGCTGACTAAACTCATGTTCTCTTTGCAACAGAAACCAATAATCGACAGAACAACCTAAGCTTTTAGGTTTTACTAGCCTGAGAATTTTGTTCTTAGAAAAATTTTAAAAATAGGTTTTCAACAGATTTCAACACAACCTTTATCACTGAAATATAAACTTAATTATGAATTTGCCACCCCCACTTATGCCCCGTGCTCCAAGCTTGAGATGTAGAAACAGACACATGGTCATTTCTAGTCACTACATAGCTAGTAAAACTAATGTGCCAAAATAAAATAAAATAATTAAATTAAATTAAATTAAATTAAATTAAATTTAAAAAAAATAAGTATTGAAGCTCTCTGTATCTGGGCACTTACAAGAGTCTATCTTGTTATTTCCTGGCCTATTGTAGTGTATCATCAGCCATGGTAAACTGCTGTAATCCTCCTTCCAGGCAGATTCTCAGTTTACTGTGCCTTATGTTTTTATTCCCACCCCAAACATTTCTAGTCACTTCTTTTAGAGATGAGACAAGCATTACTGGTGGATGTAGAGAAAACAGGAAAACAGTACAGAAAAACTTGATATTATTGCCCAAGGTCACTAGACAATAGATGACAAAGTTGCAAATAAAATAGATTTTGTCTTTTTTTGTCCACCTGTTCCAGGCATTCAAATTGTCTTTCTGGGATCTTCAGTCCACAGCTTTTTTGGGAATGAACACAAATTAGTAATGAATACATTTGAGCTTTAATTGCAATTACTTGACACCATAATATCCTTTTAACTTCAATTTCACAGCTTCACAGACCATCTATACTCACCTTACACTCCTGCTTTAAAGCTATACTAAGACTTAGTGACTGTACATTTTCTTTCAAACCTTAGTCACTAATTGGCTCCATGTCACCTTGTTGACTGATAGATAAACCACCTAAAGTGTTAAGTGTGTTCACTCTGTGATTGGGGTTCAGTGAAGCATTTATTAAAGACTGACTATATTTTATCCTGTGAGGACACATATCTGAAGGGTTATATATATAGTTTATATATATAGAAGACCTGTGATACAATATGCTTTTCAACTTAGCTTACATGTAGTAAGTGGAAGAACAAGACATGATTTGGTGGAGCTCACCAGAGTTGTACACCAGCCTACCATTCTGTATACCATCCACCAGGACCTCCAGTTCCTTTTCTGCCAGGCTTCTACCCAGCTGGATGGCCGCAACATACATGATTTCCTAGGGTTTTTCTTTCCCAGGAGAAAGACTTATCACTTCTCCTTCTTGAACATCATGAGGTTTCTGTCGGCCCATTTGTCCAACCTGTCAAGGTCCTTCGAATGGCAGAACAAGCCTCTGGCATTGCAATTTTGTGTCATCTGCCAACTTGCTGATGGTACACTGCCCCATCATCCAGATCATTACTGAAGATACTAAAACAGGACTGGGCCCAGAATTGACCCCTAGGGTACACCAGTAGTGACATACCTCCAATTAGACTTTGTGCCACTGATCACATCCTCTGAGTTCAGTTGTTTAGCCAGTTTTCAGTCCACCTCATTATCTGCTTATCTCACCTGTACTTCATCAGCTTCTGTATACAGGTCTTAATGACAGAGAGCATGAAAAAACTTAATGAAATCTAGGTTGACAATATCCCCTGCTCTTCTCCCATCCAGCAGTTACTTTTTCTTTAACCTGGACAGCCTGTGCCACTGCCCGCCTGTCATCAGAGACACTTGAGAGCTCATAGAAATCCTGTACTTGAAATTGCTTTTTTTAAGAAGTGCTGACTCTAAAATAGCCATACTGTCAACATGTGCTTCAGTAGTGGATTCGGGATTAAAAAAAAAAAAAAAAAAAAAAAAAAAAAAAAAGAAGGAAATATTTGAGCATAATTTCTACAGTCATTGACTACTGTGTAGACTAGCTACTCATAAACATGATTTTTCTCCCTCTTAATGCATCCCTCATAAAATAATGCGATATCTAAAGCAGTTATCACCTCTAGATAGCATTGCTTTATATTTTCTATTCAGTTCCACTGTCTTTTACAGCATGATAATATGCCAGAAGGAGTAACAAATAAGGTTACTTTAAACATATGTCTTGGGAGACGTAGTCACCCAATTTAATGAACAGCTAATGTTATTAGTCTTCTGAAGTTACTTGCAGTAACTTTAAAAGGTAGTCTCCCCCTTCCTCTTCTCTGGAAAGAATTTCTGTCTTTCATTGACTGTAATGAACAAAAACAAATGTTATGGCATGTTTTCTCTAGATAATTATTATCACCCAAGGACAAATATTCATAATAATTTAATGGTTATGTCTCTAAAATTACAGATTCATATATAAAAAAAAATAAAATGCATTTCTAAAACTCAGTATGAGGGTTTTTTATATTAATATCATGTCTCTAGACTTGTTTACTCCAAAAAGAGCATTTATAGTCATAACATCACAGTTTCTCTTAAGACTTCATATGATGCCATTTAATATGAAACCTTGGAAATTACAAAAGTGGATAATTTCAGGTTCAAACTGCACTTTAATGTGACATAACCATCCCAATTATGCTGTAAATACCTTTTTCCCCCCACAATCAATACATTATACTCAAATTTGTGCATGCAGAAATCCAGCAATATATGCATTACAGCACTGAGAAAAAAGACTCAGTTGATACACCAAACATATTCAGCTGGTTAACATCTGAAATAACTAAACAGAATGAATCAGAATAACGAAAAGGAAACATGGTGACCAACATAAGATTTCTGACTGTAATTTGTCTGCTAAATATTTGGAAGTACTTACCCAGAAATCAAGAACCATCCTTTTTAAACTGAAATAACCTCAATAGCCTGTTAAACAGCAGTAAGATGGAAATGACAAAAAAGATGCCAGAAAGAAATAGACATTGTAAGAACTGAGTTGGAAAAAATACTTACTGAACATGTTCCTATGCAGTCCTTTATGTCAGGGCTATGAGTGCACCAACATGAGAACAAGGCAGAAGCGGTATCTTCCCCTCAGTCTCTCCTAAGGGCTTCACTGTAGTGTTCAAGGTCAGGTCTGGTATGGTGCAGCTCTGTAACTGTTGCAACTGAAATGCACATAGATTTCTGCCATGGGAGCATTTAAGAGAGTTATATGTATTAAGACAGTCTTAAATTGTGGAATTAAAGTTTACTAATTTAATTCCTTAACCACATACTTAGTCAATAATTTGTTCTTAGACCTTTTCACTACATGCAAGAAACTGTTGCAGTGCATATTCAATGCTCTAGAGATGCTGTTATATAGTTTGCACTGGTAGCAGTGGTCCTTGGTGCTCTTAGTCATTGAGGTAAAGCTGATCAGGTTTGTGACCTTCTGATGAGGCAGGTTGAAGCTCACACAGGCTTTCTCAAATATCTCTCCTCAGTAATCCTTAATGTTTTATACTTCTAACTCCCATCCTTTCCCCTTCCTTTCAAAAGGGAATCCCATTTGCTGATACAGGTGTTTGGGTTTTTTTAGTTTTTAGCTAGTTGTTTGGTGTACTTGGCAGATTGTCCTGCCTATTCACAGAGTATTGTGCTTGTGTTACTAGTCATAATTCTTTCACTGGAATGCCTTCTATTTGCCATCTCCATCTGTCCCATTGCTCACATACCTGTTTCTTAGATAGTGCTTGTGACTGAGCCACCACACTGTTATCAAATTGAAAACTGTTGCTCTGCTCCTAGGTACACTATTTTAGTATACATATAAAAGTTTAAGATAAATTAATATTAATTATATCCAAATTTCTAATGTATAAATTTGTAGGTGTCTTGTGTCTCTGCTTTGGCTAAAAAACCTTGCATCAGTCTTCAGTGAGAACAGCTGAATAAGAAGTTGCTGGGAGAAGCCTTATCTGGTGCTTCTGCTTTTAACAGAGCAGCCACATTCACTGCCTTCTTGTGTCTCTACAGCAACTAAGCTGACAGCCTTCTCAGGCAGTAAGTACCTTCTGCTTTTAAGCTGTCTTACCTCTCAGTTTATGTACTTGGGCTTCCAGCTTAAAGGTGTGTCCACCATCCCACTTCATCACTTGCTCCACCTGGTTATGCAGGAAGAACCAGTGTGGCATGCAGCTTAAACCAGGGGCTCCCTGTCCCTCTGGCCAGGTCAGGAGAAGGCTGGTTCTTGAGCACGCCTCAAGTGCCAAAAAGGACTTCGGTGGATTGACCTTAGCTAGATGCTGAGTGTCCACCAACCTCGTGTATCACTCTCCTCCTCAGCAGGACAAGGTGGGGAGAAAATAAGATGGAAAAAACCCTAGTGGGTCAAGAAAAAGGAAGGTTAATAAAGCAAAAGCAAAGGAAATTGAAAGACTTCTTCTCTACTTCCCATCATCAGATGTCCAGCCACTTTCCAGGATGTAGGGCTTCACTATGCATAGCAGTTTCTCTGAAAGACAAACATCATAATAACAAATGCCACCGCTCCTCTTCTTTTCTCTTAGCTTTTATTCTTGAGCTGGCATAACATATCAAGGCATATCCCTTTCATCACTTTAGGTCAGCTGTCCTGCCTACGTCCGCTCCCAAAATTTTTCACACCCCCTAGCTTACTGGTCAGGGGGTGGAATATTGGACAGACAAGCTTGATGCTGGGCAAGCACCGCTCCGCAGTATCCAAAACTGTAATCAACATTTTTCTAGCATCTAATACACACTATTTTCTAGCATCTGAACACAACACTGTGAGGGCTGCTGTGATTAAAACTAACTCCACCCAGGCCCAGTACTTACAATAAAATGCAAGCACAGGCAAACTGATAACCCATGTTAAGTCTTTGATTTGGATTTTAGTATGTCAAGTATTAAAAGAACCATAGCTAAAGAATTTCTGAGTTTTATCGTATCATAAATAAGATCAGAACCTGACCATGCTCAAGGTATTAAGATGAGAACTATCAGGAAAATATTAATTACAATAGGAAATATTTTAATAACGCAGAGTTTAATAACACAATCTCTTTATACTCTAATTATGTGAAATGTAACAAATAATATGACATCATATATACTCACCAGGTACATACTGATATTTTTTATGGCATCATTCTTTTCATATTAGTACTAGCACATTCTGGTAATAAAGGGATCTTATTGCCTTATTGACTTAACTGATCAAACTAAAACAAGAGTTTCCATTTTAACAAAGCACTTTAACATATACAAAATTCCTTTCCAAACACAAAAAACTTCTTGAGTAAATGCTTAAATCTTTTTAGATAGTAGATAATAGAGTGAAACAGAATTTAAATTTATGTTATATAATGCATTAAAATAAGCCTGTCTCTTTGATACTTTATTCAATTGAAGCCAAAATATATTAGAACAAGTCAGAAATTTTGATAGTTTCCAGAGAATGTCACTTCTGCCATAAAGATACACCAGGAAGAGGAAACCCCACCATTCAATGTGTTTACAAGTGTTTACAAGATGCAGAACTGAACAAGTGGACTATAGGAAACAAGTCTGCCTTTACAGAGACATAGGTTATACAAGCTTCTTTCTACAGCTATAGTTCTAGATTCTGACATTGAACATTTCAGAGTAGAATTTCCAATAGGTAGTTAATAAAATCCAATATCTGGGATTACTATTCTAATAAACCTGAAGACTTGATGAAATTAAATCTTGACCCTTCATTGTAGCTTCAATAAGAAGTGATGATGAGAACAGGAACAAATTAAATATGACTCTTTGGGGCAAAATTAATAAAACCAAAATTAATATCCTCCCTGGGGCAGTTGTCGTCTTTATCTCTCTGCCAATTCAGACTCCTAAATCATTCTCTAAATGAAGAAAAACCTTTATCTGGAGTTTTTATGTGGTAGGAAAAAGAAAATGAGAATTTCATATTTTAAAACTATACCACATGGAGAGTAGAGTGACTTTAGATTTCCTCATTTTCTGATTTATAGAACATGTCATTCTCTGCATTATTGAACTTCACAGGAAAACCAAAGCATTTTGAGTTAGTAAAGTCATTCCCACTCAGGGAACAATGTTGCTTTGCTCGATATGCACATATTTCTTAAACTTTTGCACTAATAAACCAAAGATTTTTATCATTTCCTAATTCTTTGTAATATTTGTTGTTGATTATTTTTTTTAACAAAGTTTCAGAATTTTACTGAATATACACGGTGTGATATTATTAGGGAGCATAAACTGATATTTCCCTGTGATTCGAACTGCAACAATGTACCACACACATTGGCTAAGTTGCTTAAGTCTTTTGCTCACTAATTTTTCTTTATGGGTGTCATGGTTTGGGCTGTACTGGCCACTGAATGAATGACAGATGATCTCTTTAACTTCTTTCCCAATGTAGATAAGAATGAAAGGGAAAATGAAAAGTGGATTGAAAAGAAACTAAATGAATGAAATATTATTATTAATAAAAAGTAGAATAATATAAATGAGAACACAATGAAAGATGTACAATATATACAAAACCAATACCAAGCTCCCAGGATAATAGTCATGTCTCTAGCAGACACTGGGAAATTTCCAGACTGGACTCAGTGGGGGATGGGAAATGGATTCCAGATCTAGAGTCAGGAACGCACAGATTGACATTAAAGGCAGGTGAACAGATAGAGTCCTCCTCAGATGCCGGTCATTGTAAAAAGATGTTGAGCTCTTTGAGCTCACTTTTTATACTGAGCAGATAAGATGGAATACCCTGTTACTCACTTTTGGGTCACCTGTTCTCTTCCTCCTTGGTACATAATAAAGTTAGCTGACCTTGGTTATATAAGCAGATGCCTCTGTATACCATTCCTTGATATTCACTGGAAACATCAGACCTTATCTTCTAGGAGCAGACACTGTCTGAAAAATACGCTGTTAGTTCCAGAGAGTTAGAAGAGGATCAACTGAAAACTAAAATTACTGAAAAGAAAATTGTTTCTTTTTTTACCTCAAACAAGGAATATTGAGCAATGTAATTAATATTTTTACAAGGTGGTGTCTGCTTGAACAACAGCATTCATTATTTGTTGACTGCAATCCTTTTGTGGTTCTTTATTCTAGAAAATTTCAGTCACTCTGTCAAAGCAATGAAAACATATGGTCTATGCTAACTAATTGTAATTGAAGTATAGTAAACTGTAAATAGATTACTTTATCAGCTTTCCATGGGACAATTATTATTTTTTTTGTTGTGTCATCTGAAAATAGTAAATTGTGTTTCTGTATAAGCAATTGGTAAGTGGTTTTGAAAACCCAGAGTCACTATTTGAAGAAGGTGAAGATTTCATTTTTTTCCATCAGGGTATGTAATTTGAACCAGGAAATCTTAAGTGTATTGAAGATGTAATTACATATGTTTTCTACTAACCATTTAAATAGAGATCTTTTCTATGCCAGGATGGAAATAGCTGTACTCCATGGTAAATACTGTCCTATTTTAACTTTTAAATAGACTTGCAACCTAAACCAATTTGCAGTTTCCAGACTAAGCTTTCCATATATAGTTTCTGTTAAAGGATTTCTCTTAATTCTAAAGAATTTTTCACTTTTCAAATTTTCAAATAGGTAATGTCTAATTAAGCCGGTACTCTCCTAGATATTTTTCTTCTGGATAAATAATATACCATGTTGAAATGTGTTATTTATTTTTAAATTGAAAGAGTAGGAATCAATGAGAGTCATATTAATAATAAAGGTATCACTTACCATGCAACATAGATTATATACTCACTTCTGTGTCGCCATAACTAAGCAGCTGACTGAAGACTCTAGAAACCTTTTATCTTTTTGGAAAGATTTTGCATTTGCTGCGGTATTCTGTAAAATATCTGCCCTGTTCAGAATTTGCACTCTGCATTTTATATTTAAATCTCTTCTAAAAGGTGTGATGGCACAATTATACTCTACCTTTCTGAGCACAGCTGTCTTGTCAACCTTTTCCAATGTCATACTCTGAAACCAGCAATGCAAAACATTTAAGATTATTCCTTTGTTATAATAATATATGTGTTTGTAACTGGAATTATTAGATTGGGTTTTTCCTAGTCTTATAACTCTATGAATCTCTATAGACATCAGTAATACAAATATTTCCTCTTGGACAGGGAACACAAATTGTCCCTAATATAACTAATAATACTATGATCAATTTTTAGTGTGTCGTAAAATTGCTAAGAAACAATTGGTATTGCTCACACCCCTTAAGATCATTTCTGCAATTCAAATAATTTTAGTCTGATGGTTGTCATAATAGGGCATGGTCCACCTTAACAATGTTTGATAATTTGCTTTAGCGTAATACTGATACTAATACCAATATTAATATCAACATTAATACTAATATATTCTAATATTAGTCATAGAAGAATAGAAGTATGGAGTTAAAAGAAATATCCACTTTAGGCATTGAAATATATCTGTAGAAATTGCTTTCTCTGAATTCAACACTGAAAATTATTTTTAAATGATGGAAAGGAAAAATGTTTTTATATTGAACAAGTGGCTGGAAGCTTAATCTCAGCAAGTGCTTTTAATGAGCTCAAGAGGATAACAGGGTATGAGCCACATGCAAATGTTATATTTTTTGCTCTCATGTGGCTATTTATGACTGGAGAAATAGTCCTTCATGTTGCCATTGTTGTAGATGGGAAATTGTTAAACGCAGAGCTTAATGAAATTCAGGTATAGTGAAAGTGCAATGTCATATGTTTCTGCATGCAATTACCTCCTACATAAAAGCATTGGCCTACATTCCTTGCCCTTGCCAGCTTCGAATAACTGAAACAGACACAAGGAAAACTAGAACATGAGATCATTCTTCATACATTCCATGTGCTTATGTAGTATTTGTGTGTGCATATTTATACATACATACATATATAGACACATATACATACACACAAAACAGAGACTCGTGCTTTTTGAAAGAAAAGTTTTAATAAAAATACCTTCTACCTCAGTAGTAACCTTAGGCTTAATTTCTGAGAACATCTGACTATTCTGAAATCTGACATATTGTATAGCTGGAGAGAAATGTTACAATTTATCCATAGGTCATTTGGACTTGCGTGAATTTATCTTAGCAATCCTTATCTAGCAAAAAAGCACAGGAGTTAGTACTACTGAAGTTGCTGCTTCTAAGATAAAGTAAGCAAGTACTTAGCTTACATTTACATGAAGCAGTAAACAATTTGAATTGCCTAAATTATCATAAGGTCTTGAGGCTTGGTTCTGGCCAGCCTTAAATTTGTGATATCGAGCTCCGGATTGACAGTTTTGTCATCTTCAAAATAGCAATTTCTCATCAGAAATTACACCCCGTGCATTGCCAAGAGGCTAACTCAGATAGGAAAAAACGACTTTAAATTCTATTTCAGATGAAATTCAGAAATATCCTTGAAAAATAGTTTCAGTAGCTCTTCCATAGCTATAACATGAAAATATGCCTTTGTTAAAGGTTTGTTACAATACATAGAATCTTTACTGGATAGGAAGATTACTTGGGAGAGAGATAAGAAGGATATGCTAATCACTTGTAATAACCGCTCTTAACACTGCTGCTGTTTTTTCCTTATAAATTCTTCCTTTGCACAAGTTGATTTTAGCTCTTTCTTGCATCTGATTTTTCCCTGGCTTGCCATATTTGCTTGCTGCTCTAAAATTATACTCCTGAGACTTCCAAACAAATATTTTTTCCAAAGTTATAAGATGAAAACATTTTAGTGGCAACAGCTCCTGTTTCTTAATCTGTCCATCATTTACTATCTTTTTTTTCACTTTATTTTGCAACTGGCATTCGTTCTCAATATCTCTATTAAGTTTCAGCTCATAGGAGACCAAAAATAATTTCTGTAGGTAGTCTTACTGCCTTGCACTTACTTGTTCTTTTTTAATCCATGCAAATACCTATAAATGTACATACTATTAAAACATATAAGTTTTCAGTAAGAAGTTCTGAACATTTTGTTTTGTATTTATTAGTAACACTGTATTCAGTGGTAATTTTCTATGGAAACCCAATTACTTCCCTTTATTGGGAGCTACACTCACTTTGCTACTTTCAGATGAGTTTCCATCTGTGACAGAATGACTATCAGGAAAAGAAAATTGCAGTTCAGTGTCTGAAGAATAGGTTTCCATTGTCTAGAACTGGTGGCCACTTGGACATTGCATAATATATCCAATGGATGTGAAAAATGAATGGCTCTTTCTTCTTTTCTGTTTTCCTAACAGAACAAATTTGAAACTCATTTCAGAAGCAGTAAGTTTGCTTGTGCTGCAGGTGCTATTAGGAGAAGTGTTGTCATAACTGAGATCTGTCTCCAGGCACTAACATTTCCCTGAAGATTGATATGCAAACTTGAGCTCCAACCTGGCAGTTTAACTTGAAACCACTGTGTCATTGCCCTTTACTCAACCTTGTCACGAGAAGCACATAACTGATCATGTCTTATGAGTTAAGGGCAAGAGGCAGATGTTTGGGCTTCTCTGCTTTGATTTTAATCAAAGTTCACTGAGAACACAGTCTTCTCTTGCTTATTTCAATATGACTCTGACTCATCTTTCCATTTAACCGGACCTCCTTCACTCTAAATTGCGCTATTTAACTGTTGCTGGGCAACCCTGCACTATTGCAGTGCCTGTGCATTAAGCAATACCATCAGTAACACTTTTCCTTTTACATTTTGTTTTTCTCAAAAGCTGTAGGCACAATATTGGATGTATCATGTCTTGAGATATGAACATTACCAGGGTAGACATGGAAAAACTGCTTTGTATTCAGTTCTTGTCTCCAATTCTGCATTAGCATTTGATTGCTAGCAGTAACATCTACATGCAGGTTAACCAGGGGTCACTGCTGGGAATTATCTTTGTGGTAGGAAATTTGTGTTATAGCCAGCAGCTGATCCTGAGACAACTATATTTAAAGGCTTTGTGATAAGCCATCATCAAATCAGACTAAATTGAACCAAAAGAAAGCCTTTAACACCATTTTCATTTTTCATCCATACCATATATTCCTGAATAATACCAATGGAAAATTTGCATCAGTACTTGAATAGTTTTACTTCTCTTAGAAATCATTGTAATTGTTAATATCCTGCAACCTCAGGCAGGTTTCCATGCCACAGAGTGTTTGTTAACCTGGGAAGAAAACACAGACTCCAGATCTGAAGAGGTTGCTCTAAAGGATATAACAGGCATAGGTGCTCATTTCGGTATATCTCTTTTTGAAAAAAACAACTTCTGGTTGCCAGACTTGGCTGAACCATGGCTCCTGTGGCAGTGTTGATCACCTCTGCTCTTGTTCAAGTAGTGGAACTAACACAGATTTTAGTTGACAACTAAACTCATCTTTCTTCAAACATAAATTTTGAATCAATTTTAATGATTCCAGTAAAATGATTGATCATTGTTTGACAGGAAAATTGACTACTCCATCCTTTTGTTATTCCAGAATGTTCTCACTTCAGCTGTTGTCACAACTCACATCTAGTTTTCTACAATATTTTCCATAACTTAGATATGAAATATTTAAAGCTTTTAAGTATATCTACAATATAATCCATTAGTAGTATTTTTTTAAAATATACTGTTTCACCTATGGTGCAGCTTGCAAGTATTATATGGAGATAAGAACATAACACTGTATATAGCATATCAAAAAGCCAATTATATCTCCACTAAACACAATCTAATCCATTTTTCTTTACACTACCATGTGAAAAAAATTAGATCATCATTTAGTGAAAAAAATCAATAATCAATTTCTTTGTAGTTTACTACTTGACTCATCAACCTTTTCCTTCTTGAACTTCAATTTAAAGTGAACCTAGGGAATAGTGATTAAATAATGCATCTGATAACTGATATCTTAGTAATTGCATAGATGGTACCTAGTAAATACGATTTCAAAGTCCACAAACATTAAGGAAATATTGTTTAGAAATCCTGAACAGACTTGGAACTTGGTGGGAAGGGAGGGGTAGGGAAAAAAAAAAATGTTTGTCATACAGATGAAGAATAAGAAATCGGATCCCCTTAAAATTATTCTAACATACAGAGCAACAGTGATATTCTTCATTTTAAGTGCATCTATCCTTTGCAAAATCTAATAGAATTGTATTGAGGAATGATTGATTTGATATTATTTCAAAGAATAAATATTCAGCTTGTGATAATTTGTTATTTGCTGATCAATGGATTCAAATGAAACGTACAATTCTGTCAGATTTATTATTAGTTAAATTTTTAATTGAATTTGTTTCATGTGAGTCAAGTATTGATTGAATAACTCTGTAAGAAAAGAACAGGGCTATATGGATTTTTATATTTCTAATCGTAGTTCAGTTATTTTACCTTTTTATTGTTTCGGCATCCGTCTCCTGCTGTTAGCATTGCTTGACCAAACAGGCAAGTGATATTTTCCCCTCCTGTTATGATTTACTAAACTTAATAGTAGAAATCTAGTAGCTGTTAGGAATATTTTCTTAGAACTCTAATTTTCTATCAGGGTATGTGTTTCGTTTGTGGTTTTTGTTAGTCTGTGTTTTTTTGGGGGGAAGGGTTGTGGAGTTTTTTAAAGTGGAATAATAGGGAGGATGTTTCTGTGGCACAAACAGGCCAAGATGGATAACATATGAACCAACTGCCAGCAGCTGGAGCCAAGAAAAAATGACACACAAATGACAAATTCACTGAAAGAAAGAAAATTGAGTAAAATCTGAACTTAGGGAAAGGGAGTTTCTATGTAATCATAGAATCACAGAATCATAGACTGTTTAGAGTTGGAAGGGACCTTGAAGATCATCAAATTCCAACCCCCCTGCCATGGGCAGGGACAACTCCCACTAGACCAGGTTGCTCAAAGCCCCATCAAGCCTGGCCTTAAACACCTCTAGGTGTGGGGCATCCGCAACTTCCCTGGGCACCATGTTCCAGTGCCTCACCACCCTCACAAGGAAAGAATTTCTTCCTAGTATCCAATCTAAATCTCCCCTCTTCCAGTTTAAAGCCATTACTCCTTGTCCTATCACTACACTTCCTGACAAAGAGTCCCTCTCCTGCTCTCCTGTAGGCTCCCTTCAGATAATGGAAGGCTGCTAGAAAGTCTCCCTGGAGCCTTCTCTTTTCCAGGCTGAACAGTCCCAGCTTTCTCAGTCTGTCTTCATAGGAGAGGTGCTCCATCCCTCTAATCACCTTCATGGCCCTCCCCTGGACCCGTTCCAACAATTCTATGTCCTTTCTCTGTTGAAGACTCCAGAGCTGGACACAGGACTCCAGGTGAGGTCTCACAAGTGCAGAGGAGAGGGGCAGAATCACCTCCCGTGACCTGCTGGTCACGCTTCTTTTGATGCAGCCCAGGATACAGTTGGCTTTCTGGGCTGCAGGCTCATGATGAGCTTCTCATCCATGAGCACTCCCAAGTCCTTCTCCTCAGGGTTGCTCTCCAGCCACTCTCTGCCCAACCTGTATTTGTGCCTGGCATTGCCATGTCCCAGGTGCAGGAACTTGCACTTAGCTTGGTTGAACTTCAATGCCATTTGTGCTAGTCCACCTCTCAAGCCTGTTCTGGCACCTCTGGATGGCATCCCTTCTCTCCAGAGTGTCAACTGCGCCACCAAGCTTGGTGTCATTAGCAAACTTTGCATTCAATCCCACTGTCTATGTCTCCCACAAAGATGTTAAATAGTATTGGTCTCAATACTGACCCTTGTGGGATACCACTTGTCACCATCCGCCACTTGGACATTGAGCCATTGACCACAACCCTTTGAGTGCAGCCAGCCAGCCAGTTCCTTATCCACTGAGTGGTCTATCCATCAAACCCATGACTTTCCAATTTAGAGACTAGAATATCATGTGGGACAGTGTCAAATGTTTTGCTTAAGTCCAGGTAGATGACATCCATTGTGCTGCCTTTGTCCACCAAGTTTGTGGCAGTATCATAGAAGGCCATCAGATTTGTCAGACAGGATTTGTCCTTGGTGAAGCCATGTTGGCTGTTTCCAGTCACCTCCCTCTTTTCCATGTGCCTTAGCAGAAGAAGGACACTTTTCAAATAATTAACAAAACTTCAAATAAATATTTTAGTTGAGTACAATTAGACAGAATCAACTTGCCTAACTGCTCCAAGTGCAAACTGCTGAATGAAGGAATGTCGAGTTCCTAAGGTGCTTGTCTCAGTACAAGAAAATCCTTGCTTCAGTCTTCAACGTAATCATTGCTTTCCTGTATTTTAATCTGGTTCTTCCTCTAAAGGGAAGGTAGCAATACGTATTCTCTCTCAAAATAAATAATATGAAATACCCCCCCCCCCCCCCATATTTAAGATCGCAATGCTTCTAGCTACTGAACTTACAGGTTTTTTCTTTAAATGATATATAGTGTGGTAGAAACATTTGCTGTCCATTTTGCACTGATAGAAATTAGAATACATTTTCAATGACATTTTCTATGAATATGCATAAAGCGAGCGTTATCTTTTGATTTTTCTTTTAGTTTGGTTTTGATATTTAAATAGTTGTGAAAAGTTTAATGGAAGTAATACAGGGATATACATTTTTTCATTAAATTTGCAGATGACAAGAAATTAGGTGGGAGTATTGACCTGCTTGAGGGTAGGAAAGCTCTACAGAGGGATCTGGACAGGCTTGATGAATGGGCCAAGACCACTGGTATGAGATTCAACAAGGCTGTGTGCTGGATCCTGCACTTGGGTCACAACACCACCATGCAGTGCTACAGGCTTGGGGAAGAGAGGCTGGAGAGCTGCCTGGCAGAAAAGGACCTGGGGCTGTTGATCGACTGTGGGCTGAACATGAGATGTTCAACCTGAGTGTGCCCAGGTGAATAGTGAGTTCAGTTTTGGGTGCCTCACTATAAGACACTGAGATTCTTAAGCAAGTCCAGAGGCAATGAGGCTGGTGAGGGGTCTGGAGAACAAACCTTGTGAGGAGAAGCTAAGAGAACTGAGGGTGTTTAGTTTGGAGAAAAGGAAGCTGAGGGATGTCCATATACGCTCTCTACAACTGCCTGAAGGGAGGCTGTAGGGACACAGGGTCAGTCTTTTCTCCCAAGTCACAGGGCAAGAGGAAATGGCCTCACATTGCACCAGGGCAGGTTCGGATTGGATATTAGGAAAAAAAATTACACTGAGAGAATTATTAATATTGGAACGGGCTGCCCAGGGATATGGCTGAGGCACCATTCCTGGAGGTACTTAAATGCATGTAAATATGGTGCTTATCTACACAGTTTAGTGTTGTTTTTTTAAGTGTTAGGTTGATGATTGTCCATGATGATCTGAAAACTCCTTTCAGACCTAGACTATGCTATGATTCTACATTAGCCAATCTCCACATCTGAAGTTTTTGTTTTGCAAATAAGTTGCTGTGAAATTACTTCACATATCAAAGTTTATTCACTTCAGTAAATGTCGTGCTCTTAATAAAGTCATTTTCCAAATACTACTGTATTGTAAAATGTTACAGAAAATAATGAGGATATTTTATAGTTAGAACTATGAAGGATCACAATCAGATTACTCATTTGCTTGAACATTCCTGTACCAACATCTATATGACATTTGAATATCACAAAGCTTCATTAATTAATATTTGTACAGTAATGCAAAAGAATAAAAGAATACTTTGATAATAATCTGTACATTTTCATTAAGTTCCTATCAGACTGTGAGTAAGCCATAAATATATTCTGTTTCCTGCAGCATTTCAAGGGCAACAGGTAATGAACATCAATGACCATGTTAAGTTTTTTTTAAGAGGAAGCAAGAAAACAAAGAATAAAACAGCTTAAACATTAGTCAAAAAAAAAAAGTCCCAAAAATATAGTGGTAATGACACAAAAAGACAAATTCTCAGATGTAAAGACAAATTCTCACTCTGGAGATCATCTAAGGCAGTACTCCCGCATTAATTTGCTACAGGTAAACAAAGAGAAGAGACCATGTTCAAAATAGGAAATGTCAACTTGCTAGTAATTCTTTAACATTGTACTTTGATGTTCTCAAGAACCTGATAACTGTGCTTTAAGAAAGGTGACCGTGAAGTGATACTGAATGAATGGGCATGTAGCTAAAGAGGTATTTCACAGAATGATATGGGTTTGGAAGGGACCTCTGGAGATCATCTAGTCCAACCCACCTCCTAAAGCAGGGTCACCTAGAGCAGGTTGCACAGGATCATGTCCAGGTGGGTTTTGAATGTCTCCAGAGACGGACAGTCCACCACCTCTCTGGGCAGCCCATTCCAGTACTCTGCCACCCTCAAAGTAAAGAAGTTCCTTCTCATGTTCAGATCTAACTTACTACATTCAAGTTTGTGCCCATTTCCTCTCATCCTGTCCCTGAGCACCACTGAAAAAAGACTGGGCCTACCCTCTTGACACACACTTTTTAAGTATTCAAAGGTGTTGATCAGATTCCCGCTCAGCCTTTTCTTCTCCAGACTAAAAGAACCCAAGTTCCTCAGCCTTTCCTCATAAGAGAGATGTTCCAGATGTCTAATCATCTTTGTGGTCCTCTGTTGCACCCTCTCCAGCAGTTCTCTGTCCTTCTTGAACTGGGGAGGCCAGAACTGGACACAGTATTCTGCATGTGGCCTCATCAGAGCAGAGTAGAGGAGTAGGATAACCTCCTTCGACCTGCAGGCCCCATTCTTGGTCACAATGGCACATTCCTGGCTCATAGTCATCTTGTCCACCAGGATTTACAGGTCTTATTCCACAGAGCTGCTCTCCAGTTCAGCCCCCAATCTGTGCTGGTTCATGGGGTTATTCCTCCCCAGGTGCAGGACCCTACACTTGCCCTTGTTGAATTTCATCAGGTTCCTCTCTGATCAACACTCCAGCCTGACCAGGTCTCCCTGTATTCTGGAATAGCCTCCTGGTGTGTCATCCACCCCTCCCAGTTTTGTATCATCAGCAAACTTGCTGAGGGTACATTCCATCCCTTCATCCAGGTCATTGATGAATATATTGAAGATGACTGGACCCAGTACTGACCTCTGGGGAATACCACTTGTAACAGACCTGCAACTAGATTCTGTGCCACTAATCATGACCCTCTGAGCTCTGTCTTTCCGCTGGTTTTCAATCCACCTCACTGTCTATTCATCTAATCCATATCAAATTTACATATGAAGATGCTGTGGCAGCCTGCTGAAAGCCTTCCTGAAGTTAAGGTAGACAAAGTATCAATATAGGTTTCATTTTCTTGTGCATAAGGATCATTCCTTAAAGTACTAAAAGTGCATTCTTTTTGCATCTTTATCTGTTTTGGTGGTTTTTTTTTTAACCTGTCTTTATCAAGGATTCAACAAATTTATTTATGGAATGAATCACATGCTCTGGAGTCATGTTCTTGTTAAAGAGACAAAAGAGAGGCAATAGATTGCTGCATGGACTGAACGTTCATTCAGCTATCTTAGACTGAAGTAACTGAATGTGTTGAGATCAAATTTCAGTTTAATGGATTCTGATATACACAGGCACCTCTGTTTATGTATATTGCGTATTGCAGGATGGAGAATTAATATTTGGGGGATTTTCTTTTTCTTTGGTTGGCTTTTTGTTTTTTTGTTTGGTTTGGGTTTTGTGGTTTTTTTTTTTCAGTTGTTTTGGGGTTTTGTTTTGTTGGTTTTTTTTTGTTGTTATTGTTGGTTTTTTTAATATGTAACCAGCTTTTTGCCGTTTAAGAAAATCCTGGAAATATTTTTTTTTTCTTTTCATACTTTTTTATTTCAAGTATTTCCAGTTATGGCATTTCACGAGATATTTCATATAAAAGTATTTTACATGAATATCTAAAATCAGATTAAGTCTTACTATCTCCACTTGCCAATAGAAACATTTGCCTTTTCCATGCAAAATATTTGTCAAGCCAATGGTCTTATTCATCAATAGTTTATTAATGACAAAAAATATCTTCACTTGGTTTTGCTTTCTGTATTTTCCTTATTTATTTTTTTTATTCACTGTGTACATTCAGAACCTTTTTCTTATTTTGCACAGAAAATGTGTCTCAAATTTTTATTTATTTTTTTTTTCTGCTTCCTATGGTCAACTTTTCTATATTAACATTTAACATGTTACTGGAAATTCATACATCTTTTTCCTCCCATGAGTATGATACATTTTCTTTACATAGTGTTCCATAATTTCCAGATCTCCACTTTGCATTATATTTTTATCAGTCTTCAAGTATTTCACATTGATGTAAGGATATGAAGTGTATTGGAAAGAAGGCTTACTGTATCAATCTTTTCCACGTGAGTATTTCTATTTGAGCCTTAAGTGATATTTAATTGCCTTCTCCGCTTTCTTCTAATTTCATAATCTCTTTTTTGAAGAAGAACATTAAAAAGACATTTTCATATAGTCTAAAAAACATCTTCAAAGTTATCATTATCTTTTGAAGATGTTTGTATTTCTATCCATGCCAGTTTGAGACTGCTTTTTTTATCTTCTTTTCTTCTAAGCACCTTGCATAATAATTAGTTGCATTTAAAATTAATGTTTTGTTATATTCATTGTTTTGAAAATCTTGACAGTAATTATTTAACTGTTTACTGTATTGCCTTCTTCCATATAACACATTCAGTGTTTTTTTGCATATCTACTGTCACTGACTATTTCTATAATATTTTAGGTTCATCTACGGGTTCATGACTCTTTACATTTCTGTTGGGTTTCAGTGGAGTTAATTTTCCCCACAGCAGACCTCATAGTGCTTTACTTTGTATTGGATGTTAGAAAGGTGTTGATAATACACCAGTGTTTTGATTACAGCTGAACAGTGCTTGCCCAGCATCAACCAGCTTGCCCAGCTGCCTCTCCAAGATTTTACCCCTTACCAGTAGGCTAGGGGGTGATCAAGATCTTTCCAGTTTCTCAGAAGGAGACAGCCCAGACAGCTGACCCAAACTAACTAAAGGGGTATGCCTTAATGTATAATGTCTGTGCAGCAATAAAAGCTAAAAGAAAAGAGAAGCAAAGGGCTTTATTTGTTATTTATGACATTTGTCTTCCAGAGGAACTGCTATGCATAGTGAAGCCCCATTTACTGGGAAGTGGTTGGACATCTCCTGCTGATGGGAAGTAGAGAATAAATCATTTATTTTCCATTGGCTTTATTAAACTTTCTTTATCTTCACCCATGAAGGTTTTTTCTATCTTAATTTCTTCCCTCTCTGTCCTACTGAGTAGGAGAATGATAGAGCAACTTGGTGGGCTCCTGGCATCCAACCAAGGTCAAACAAGCACAGTCCTTTTAGGCAGCCCAGATAGGCCAGATATAGCCCAGTGGTTACTTCAGTGTTTCACAAGCTTCTTGTGTCTCAACTCACAAGGTGTTCTAATCCCACAGGAATGTACTTGGTTTGTATGAGAAAGTTTTGGTAGTGGAGGGGTGAGAGGGGTGGTTTCTGGGAGAAGCTGCTAGAACCTTCTCCATATCCTATAGATCCCATATCAGCCAGCTCCAAGATGGACCTGCTGTTGGTCCAGGCCAAGACAATCTGTGGTAGTAGTAACACCTGTCATAACATATTTAAGAAGGAGTAAAACAATAAACCGTGCATGGTAGCAGCTGGATGAAAGGAGTGAGAATATGTGAGAGAAACAACTGTGCAGACACCAAGGCCAGTGAAGAAGGACGGGGAGGAGGTACTCCAGGTGCAGGGCCAGAGATTCCCCTGCAGCCTGTAGTAAATATCATGGTGAGGCAGGCAGTCACCCTGCAGCCCATGGAGGTCCATGGTGCAAGTGAATATCCAGTTGCAGCCCATAGAAGTCCCCACAACAGGGCAGGTGAATGCCCAAAGGAGACTGTGACCCCATGCAGAGCCTGCACTGGAACAGGTTTGATGGCAAGACTTGTGCCATCAAACTTGTGCAAGCTAAGCCCAGGAAGAAAAGAGGGGTGGGGGGAAGGTATTGTACGATTAGTTTTTGTTTCTCATTATCCTACTCTGATTTCATTGGTAATAAATTAAACTAATTTCCCCAAGTTGAGTCTGTTTTGCCTTTGACTAATTGCTGAATGATCTTTCCCTGTCCCTATCTCAGCCCACAAGCTTCTCATTATATTTTCTCTCTCCCCTGTCCAGTTGAGGAGGGTGAGTTATGGAACAACTTTGGTACACACCTAGTGTGCAGCCAGGATCAACCCACTTCAGTATTGTAGTCAACACTGTCTGTTAAATTAGTAAGGCTTTCCCTTTTTCTCATAGTATTGCCAATGGAAAGGTTAAAAAGTCGTTATGTAACATGAGGTTTTTGATACTGATGATACTCACTCTAGTACAGACCCATGCTTGTATTCCTATTGCTGTTCGCTAAGGGTTCATAAGCTAGTTTTTGATTTCTTAGTACAATTTATTTTGAATTTTTTTTAAAAAAATGTGGTTTGTACTGTATTAAATGTATTAAATGTAACTTTTGTGGCAAAGATGGGAAATGTTCCACAGAAGAAGAATGCAATAAACAAATACACAATACATCTCATCATTATCCATATTTCTTTGGAATTGTCTCACTGTATTTAAATAGGATCTTTAATCCAAGTAGTTTATACACCCTATACAACCATGATAAAAATTGTGATTGAATTTCCTTGCTCAAAAAACAATCTATGAGAAATTAAGAATATGTCATTCCAAATCATATTCACATGATTTAATGGAATGTAATGTTTGTAAAAGAATTCCAATGCTGCCAAAAGCCTCTTCCACACAGTAGTCAGAATCGGGGCCAAGTGGGGGGAGAGAAGGGGGACGTATCACTTTTCTTTTTTTCCCAGAATGTATTTTGCTTAAAAAAGGACTTAATTCTTTCAGTGCAATGGCCTACTTAGAAAATTTTCCATAGAGTGTCATTAACTTTGATTTTAACTCTTTATTACTGATTCATCATCTGATATTGTAGTAAAGTATATAATAACTCCCCAAAATCAATCAGACTTGAGAAATGTTTTCTGCAAATATAGATAAGTAAATATTGCATTTAATTCCATTTATAAAGCTTCTCTTCAGAAATTAATGATGGTAAATTTAGGAAGAATATATTTAATCATAGTCTTTAAATTTGCATTCTGGAGTTGTTAATACAGAAGACTACAGCCATTCACTGATAATGAAAGTTCCAGCCTAAAAGGCAGGTTTTGCAACAGAATGAAATCACATGAAAAAATTAAATAGTATCAAAAGAATTATAAAAGAAAGCAGACAAAGGATGGTTTATTTTCTTGATATTTTGCAGGGGAATAAATAATTCTAGAGATCACCTCTCTAGGGATGTAATTATTACTGACAGAGGCCAGAAAAAGAATGCTTTGAAGAGCATTCACTGAGAACCCAGGTTAGCATGAGAAATTAAATAGGCAGAACCCATAAACAGTAAATTTTTCAGAAAACCAAAATATAAGTGTGATAATATTGTTCACAAATTTCTATTTTATTAAGAGTGTGCCAATTCTGCAGTGTACCAATCATTACATAACAGTGAAAAGTTTGTAATTTCTTGGATCACTCTTAATATTCTGGTAGCTCAAAAACAGTTTAAAACCAGGCAAATTAAGTCTTATGTACAGGACTGTATATAAAATACTTAAGTACTGCCTTTTAAAATTCTTTTGGTTGTTATGTATATAATATTGCTGATTTTGTTATATATTCAGCTTCTCCAAACTTCTGTTTTGACAACCAAAATTTCATGATTTGGCATCATTAGCTGTTTCAGTCATTCATTCCCATGAAATCTAATCTTGTTCCAATCTGTAATAGTGACTTGAAAGAAGTTACTTATATGTAAAGCTAGTAAAAATCATGACCCTGCCACCCAGGAAACAGACAATGTTAATTGTCATGAGTGAATGTTTGTTAAAAAATCATTCTGCTTTACTACATGTTTGCACTAGGAAGAAAGAAATCTGGATACTTGAGGATATTAATGTTTTTTTTTTTTATCCTGTGAAATGTCCTGTAAGTTCTAGCCCCACGCTTGGTTGTTCATTTCTTCTTTACAGTGTTTATTATTAATACCTATTGTCAGTATGAATACAGCTGAATTTCTGTATTTGTAATCCCATCTGTTACTGATTCTCATTGTTGCTGAGATTATTTCCTGGAAATAAAGGGATTTAGGCTAAATATCTATCTTCACAGTTTCAGTATCTACTGGCATTAGACAGTATTTTTACCTCTGTCACTTTTACTTTACAGATACAGTAAAGGAATTAGTATTTGCAGAGGTTAAAAGAGAATCAGCAACAGAACATAAGGTTCAACAATTATGCAGAAGGCAGACAGTTCAAGCTGTCCTACCAATAAACTAGTCCAGTACCATAGCCTTCAGCAGAACAGCTCTTGGGAGGGTGAAAATTGATGCGCCCTTTTATGTTCTTTTACGACTTATCCTATTTTTTTCTGCTGAGAAGTCATCCAAATGAATTTTTTTTCAGCTATAAGCTAGTTCCCATTTGATGTTGACATGATATGAAATCAAATGTTAATGTATAAGTAATGAGTGAAAATTTATATGTTTATACTAATTAATTGCTGTTCATTAGCACAATCTAAGCACACATCCTCATCAACCACTGCATATTCATCACTTTTGCAAGTGCTCTGCTGATTCTTAAATATATTGCCTATCAGATCAAAACATCATACTTATGCTAGGCTTATCAGGTGGTTTCCTGACAGACAGAGGTTTAGAGGGTTTTTTTCTTTGTTTCTCTTACTTGTGTCTCTGGCAAATTGCTTGCAGGTTTGAGACTGATATAGAATTATGACATCATTTTGATAAAGTATTCCAAGATAAGTACTAATACAAATGGCAATTTTTTCCCAATAGTTTATTCTAAAACTAAGCATTCCAATTAATTTTTCTAAAATTGAAATAAACAAAAAAAAATTATTTTATTTTTTTAAAGGCTTATTAATATTTTTTCTTCATTTATTTCTGTACTGGTAGTATTTGCTTGTACCCAGGGCTTCATTTTCCAAGGAACAGATAGCTGCTGCACTCTATCATCACATAGATGAAACTGTTCTTAAAATGCCACTTTGATTGTTGACTCATTGCAGACAGATGAAATAACTAAAGATGATGCGGGTGACTATCTGATAACCAGCAGGAAAGCTAACCTTGTTATGTTGCAGGCAAATGAGTCAGGAATGCTGAATTGCAGTTTGCACTAGGTTCCATGGGCTTCAATTTTAATAAGATACTAAACAATTAAAGCCATTTGTGAATACTCTGGTTAAAGACTGAAAAATTCTACATATACATCTCAGAAGAATCTGTCAACCTGAAAAAAAAAATATCATAATTTCTGACAATTTATAACTCATATGCATATGCATCTATGTGTATATTTCCCTGTGTGTGTATACATGTACACATTTCCAATATTTTATCATCCATAATACTTCTTTTGTGTTGCCATGTAAGAAGCCAATAACTAAAGAGTAATTTCAGGTTTTAAACTACCAATGATTTTGTTGTTGTGGGTACTTGAGTTTACAAACCTCAATGAAGCCAAAGGAAAGACTCATTTTTACAGGTTTTAAAAAAACCCAACCTGGTAAACCATGTATAACATAAAGCTTAGTACATGCATCATATATTTCCATTGGATTCTTCACGAGAAGGGTGGTTTTTTACCTGTGGAAAAAAAAAAAAAGAAAACTAGAAGAAAAATATGTGCTTTGGGTTTTTTTAACAATGTGATTAGTCCTATCCAAGACTTAAGGTTTATACTCAGTAAGTGTAAATGTTTGAGTTAGTAAGGCTTTCAAATATGCTCTATTCTTATTTAGCCACTTGATTCACTTAATTTCTTAAGTTGCTTATGTTTAAGCTGGTTATGCATATATAGCATATCTTCTACAGTATTCAACTAATTCTTACTGAGCAACAGCTTAGTATCTGCTGTACCTATGTATTGCTCTTCTGTGCTTGCAACATTATCTTTTTTTTGTTCCTGAAAGAGCTTGAAGTAATTTTCATATGGATATTATTAAAGGACCTATGAAAAAGAAGCAGCCCACCACAGCTGTGAAGATCTGTATCCAGGTCAGCAAGAAAAAGATATGGAAAAAGCAGAAAAACGTGGGTCTTTTTTGTTTATTGCTGATTTTTAGAAGTTTGTTTTCAGGGGTTTGTTTGGTATTTTTCTCCATTCAATGGGAGATGCAATCTGATGTGTGAGTCATATTTAATCTTTGGCTTTACTGATGGTATACATCATCAAAGCATGTGATTACACACAAAAGAAGCTTACTCAGGGGACAGGAGGCAGAAGGTGGAGAATATTTGCTGAAATAAGGATAGCTGCATTCCTTATGTTTACCTTCTCTTGTACTTCAATAAGTGAATAGCATGACTCAGATAGCAAAACAAATGAGTGAAGAGAGAAGGAGATATATGATCATGAATTTGCAGTGTAAATCACATACATCTTACATATATCAGCTTTAAGGGAAAATAAAGAAACTCTGCATTTCAAACATGAGTTTAAATATAAATAATATTTATGTGGAGATTAATTTATGACTGAAATAGATAAATCCCTTCATTCTTTACATTCCCATACATTTATAGAATCTACTGTAAGACACCACAACTGATTTCAATGGGTATTACATACTTCTGTGGAAGCTAGGCACATAATCACTTTTGAGGTTGTGGGCTACATTACATAAACATGCAAATATTTCTTATTAAAATATTGCATTAATTTTCTATGACATATGATATGGAGGAATGAATCCTAGAATCATAGAATTGCCTAGGTTGGAAGGGATCTTTAAGATCATCTAGTCCAACCATCACTATAACCTTGATAAAACCATCACTAACCTGTGTCACTAAGCACTATGTTAACTCATCTTTCAATTACCTCCATTAATGGTGTCTCAAGTCCATTCTAATGCTTAGTAATCTTCCAGTGTAAAAATTTTTCGGGACATCCATCCTAAACCTCCCCTGGCATGACTTGAGGCCATTTCCTCTTTTCCTATTCCCTGTGACTTGGGAGAAGAGACCAATCCTTTCCTGAAAGGAGGTTTTAGAGAGTGATAAGGTCTCCCCTCAGCCTCCTTTTTTCTAGGCTGAACAACGCCATCTCACTCAGCTTCTCCTCATAAGATTTGTTCTCCAGGCCCCTCACCAGCTTTGTTGCACTTCTCTGGACCAGCTCTAGCACCTCAATGTCTTTTTTCTGGTAAGGGGCCCAAAACTGTACACATTACTCAAGGTGAGGCCTCACCAGTGCTCAATAGAGGGGGACGGTCACCTCCCAAGTCCTGCCCATCACACTGTTCCTGATACAGGGCTTTTGGCCTTCTTGGCCACCTAGGCACACTGGTAGCACATTTTCATGGACAGTCAACCAACACCCCAGGTCCTTTTCTGCCCAGCAGCTCTCCAGACACTCTTCCCCAAGCCTGTAGCCCTGCATGGAGTTGTTGTGACCCAAGCACAGGATCCAGCACTTGGCCATGTTGAATCTCATCCAATTGGCCTTGGCCCATTGATCCAGTCCGTCCAGATCCCTCTGCAAAGCCTTTCTACCTTCCAGCAGATCAACACTCCCACCTAACATTGTGTCATCTACAAACTTACTGAGAGCACACTCCATCTCATTCATATCATTAACAAAGATATTAAAGAGCACCAGCCCCAATACCAAACCCTGGGGAACACCACTCATTATTTGATTTGACTTTAATTTGATTTAATTTAATTTAATGAAGAAAATATCACTAAGCCAGTCTGAAAAACAATTGATCTGGTGAATTAATAATCTTGTTATATGTCTTGAACTAATGAGAATCAAGTTAAAAAGGACACTTTAAAACCTCCAATTTAATACACATTGAAAATACAACTGCTGTTTTTGATTTTGCTTAATATAAGGCGGGAGAGGTTTTTACTTTTTATATTTTAGTTGCATACTTATTTAACTTAACATTTTACTTACCATATTTAGTCCCAGATGCAAGCACAGAAGATTTTCTTCAAATGTCATAATCATGCAGAAAACATATGATGTTTATTTTTATTACATATAATAAATATGTATATAGATATATACCATGAATTCTTTCTCTGCTGTATGTTTGTTTCCATGTATTTTTATATATTGTGCAGATCTGTATCTAGCTCTGGGGTACCCATTATAGGAAAGACATGGAACCGTTAGAGTGGGTACAGAGAAGAGCTATGAAAATGGTCGTAGGTCTGGAACAGCTCTCCTATGAAGAAAGGCTGAGATAACTGGAATTGTCCAACCTGGAGTATAGAAGTCTCCAGGCAGAACTGATTGCAGCCTTTCATTATATAAAGGAAACTTATAAGAAAGAGAGAGAGAGACTTCTGCCAAGGCCTGCAATGAGAGGACATGGCACAATGTTTGTAACCCAAAAGCAAGTAGATTTGGATTGGATATAGGGAAGATATTTTTTATAATCAGGGTGGTGAGACATTGGAACAGCTTACCCAGATAAATTGTGGATATCCCACCCCTGGAAGCGTTCAAGGTCAGGTTGGACAGGGCTTTGAGCAACCTGGTCTAGTGGAAAATGTCCCTTTCTGTGGCAGGGGCTTGGAACTAGCTGAATTTTAAAGATCCCTACCAACTCAAACTACTCTGTGATTCTATGATTTATGTGCACATCCTGAGTATTTATATACTAACATAAATTTGTCTACTGAATGCATTACCAATATTTGTAATACACAGTTACAATAATTTAAATAAAAAAAAATAATTTGAGGTTTCATTAAGTATTTCTATCACTCCTAAAAACAGAATCACATTTTTACTGGCTGCTCAGATTTTGTAGGAAATCTGAGTTTAATAAATTAAGAGTTGTCATATTTTCAAATTGTATAGTTATTAAAATAAATATTTCTGCTCTTTCACTCATTCAAGTAGGAAAAAAAAAATATTAAAAATCAACATTCTTAAAGAAAATACTGCTCTTTAGGAACTACAGAGGAAAAAAGCTGTCTGGAAACCTTCTGATAGAATAGATCCAGCTTATTATCATAAAAAAGTTTTGTTACCTCTAATTCATTAAAGTGTCTGCTTAGATATTCTCAGAGCACCTGAAATACTGGGACTCTGAGAAGATTAAAAGAGTCAGTTTAATTTTAAAACAGTTTTTTGTACTACAGTAATGTAATCCTTGAGGAATGTGGTATCTCTGTTTGATAGCTGCATGAACTCAAGCATCCCAATTACACCATTGGTTGATTTTAACTATTTTGCAAAAAAATTAATCAACTTCTGAGCTAATCACTATGAGCTTGCTAAATTGGAAATTGAAAATTGCAGTGGATGGTGTATATGACAGACACTGATATACAGCTTACAACAAAAGAGAAAACAGAAGTTTACTTGATTATCTGTATTTTCTGCACATCAATTTTCATCTGAAGATAGAGGGTACTGCAGCTTATCCAGGACGAAGCTACTTGTTATCAAATGCTATGCCAAGATCTTTGACATCATATCTGCATTGAGTGGTACGTGGAGATACTTGAATTAGCTTCAATATTGGCAACAGTTTAATGGGAGTAGGCTTATGTGAATTAATTACTATGTTTCTTGAATATTGCGTAGACATAGTGGATGAGGGCTTTTTCTTTTATTATTATTTTCTTTTCTCTGACAGTTTTGGTCGTTCCTAAACAGAAGCCTATCTCTATACACTTAACCAGACCATGTCATGCAGTAATAAAAAAGCAAGGTCTTTTTCCTATGAAAAATGTAATTGGGTGAAAAACCCAAGACTGCTCAAAACCATAACCAAATTCTTCTTGACACCAGTGATGGCAGGGCTTTACTCATAGTCTTTAGATTCCTCTTTATAACAAACTAGCTCATTATTAGATCTGTTGGTAATCATGTTCACAGAAGATGATATCTGGTGGTGTATCAGTCTTTGGAACCATATACAAACCATATACAACTAACACATTTTTCTGGTTTTCAAATCCAGAACTAAAAACATTTTCCACTAAATCTCAATAACATGGTAATAATGGAATAGAAAGTGATACTTTGTACAGATGGAATCTTCTGATTCAAAAGGATCTTTTAGGAAGTCAAGGATATCTGCTTTAAGGTAGTCCTTTATTTTTTGCAGAAATTTTAGAAAGGATGAAATTGTACAGGAAATCAAAAAATATCCAACAAACCAACTTTCCAGAAATCCCCCACATAAATCACTATATAATGACTTCAAAAGCAACATTCCTCACTTTGACAAAGCTTTAAAAGATACCTATACTTGTTCCCATATTCCCTGCACACTCAATATTCCAAGATTCACATCTGTGGCAAACAATGACAGTAACAAAAAAATTGAAGTTGTTTATATATGGTTTTCTGACATAAAGCAAATGCAGTTCAATGCTGACAAATGAATGGTGTAGGAACTTGGTTGCCAATAGGATTACGGACAGAAAATGACTTAAGTGTACCAGAATGAGAATGCTGAAAGTCATCATAACATATATAGACATGCAGGCTTTGCAAACCTTTTACCCCCTTTTTGCCCTGTGTCTACTATCAATCTTTCTTATTGTTATTTGGCTTTGTTCTCTTTAAAATCCTTTGACTTTATTTGTTTGCTTTTTTCTCTCTTCAATGTGCCCTTTCCCTTTCATTGAATAGGTGACCACAAGCTACATAATGTATAGTCTGTCTCAGAGGCTGGTATAAGCTGCCATAGTATGTTTGATAAACCACACATCACTGAAATTGAATATATTTTTAATGCAGTTTTACTCTAAAAGCTGAATTTAAATGTATCTACAGTGATACAACACAGAATGTTGACAATTTATAAATAACAATATATATGCATTTATTTCAAATTGATCCTGTGTTCTCAAAGCCAAGCTGTTTTTCTTCTTTCTCATGTAATGACAAATACATTTCCTTAAGCCACATCATATGCTGTGTGCATTGCTCTTTTTGCAATCTTTATTCAGACATGATTCAGCATAGATTATTGTATCTACTAAATCAGGTCTATATTTTTTTTTCTGTGTAATTCTGCTAGTAATTAATTTTAAATAACATTAAAATGATGAATCCTTATTTAAAAAAACTGAAAAGATGCGCACCTCTCTGTTGACTATGCTACAGTCTAGTGAACTCTTGAGTTGCATAAAACTGTGTTACAAATAATTCTATTATTATTAGAAATGTTATTCTTAATAGAGACACTGCAACCCAGTATGTTACCGTATTAGGATATCCAGTTTTTGACAGTAAATCATGAGAAAGTTTGGCTGACACGTAATTTTAAGAAGTAAGGTTTGCCTTTCTAATATTCAGTTTATCTGCAAACAATTTGCATGCCTGCAGATACAAAAAGAAGCAAAATAATAATTCTTTAATTAATCTGAAAATAACACTTCCTTAATTAAAATTATTTATCAAATCTCTGTTTTGTAAAGGTAAACTATAATCTTGTATAGTGTTTCTTTTTTTTTGCTGTTCTCCCTGAATATTTTTTTCTGAGAAGAATTCGATCCATCAGACTGTGTTTTAAAAAAGGACAGAAAATACAAGTGGTTTATTTTTACAGTATTTACAGTGAGTATTTTAATACAGATGCAGTGTGGGTTTCTATAAAACCAAGAAAGAGGTGTGGTTTTTTAATTTAATTCTGTGCATTAGTCTCAAGGTATGAAATTGTACTTAAATAACATTTATGAACCATCATAATGATGTGCCATTTGATAATAATGAACTCTGTCAGATTTAATAGATATATAACTAATACTTAGATGATAGAGTCATAGCACATACTAACAGTACATCCTGTCTGTAAATAGGGAGAATGTTTTGGAAGCAGCAAGTCACTTCATCAGGAAAGTGGTACGTTTAGCAGAGATGTTCAAGGTGCCAAAACCTGATAGGTCACCACATTTTTTCTAGTGGAAGATTGGTGAATTTATTAATTTATTTTGAAATTATATTAAAGTAGAAAGGTTTTTGTGGTTTTGCAATGCTTTCAGTTTGTTTTCCTCTCAATTTCATGTATAATTACAAATTTAAGATTTTAATTTTAAATGAAAAGTGCCAAAAGAATCCAATGCTTCTATAAGTTCTTGCTTCACTTCTTAGAATTACACTATTTCAATACTCAATTGGTATATATTTAAAATACGCCACCACAACTGCATTGCATTTGTGTAAACCAATCTAGGACTGGTTTCTTTTAGCTTTAAAGTGTTCAGTTTTCCACAGGAACAGAAAATGCATTTGGGGAAAAATTTATAGCAAAAGTAACCTTTTGTAGAAAATAAATTTAACAACAATACAGTTGAAGCTTGAATCTTCTGTCATATGACATCTTGACTGGTTAAAGTAGAAGTGGCAAGTAGACAAGAAAAAACTTACTATACGTTATTAGAGTATGTTTGCTGTAAGAAAAAATGTAATAAATTCTATTTTTGCTAAGAAGAATAACATGGGAAAAAAGAAATCTTTCTCAAACTGATCCCAAGGTATGACAAAAAGAATACTGTAAATAGACAAATGCAAAGCTATTTTGCAAAAAAAAAACCAAAAACCCACAAAACAACAAAACAACATGCAACCACCTCCCAAAACAAACAAACAAACAAACAAAACCAAAGTTAACTAAGTAAACAGATAGGCAAATGGATATTTGACCTCTAGGAGGTTAGCAATGCATTTCCCTATAGTTACCGCACCTTAATTTCTGCATAAAAGTTTTCATTTTTACGTGAAAAAATGGAATTTTATATTAAAAAAAAAAATCAGTGTAAAAATCCTAATCATACTCAGTATGTTTTATATTAGAAAATAATTTATTGCAATAATAATTAAATTATATTTAAACCTATAATCGAATCTAAACTGAAAACATTATCACTGATATCCATAAAAAGCTAAACAATAGCTGAAAATACCACACCATAAAGTATCACTTGTAACTTGCAAAAATGCCTATTTTGACACTTTTTTTGTTTTATGAAAGAGAAGATGCAGCCAAGAGTTTCAGTAATGAGAAAAAAAAAAGTTAAAGCTGACTATTTTTTTAATTGTTCTTTTTTCATTACCTATGACTAAAGGTAACATTTTGTTTGGTCCATAAAATGAAGATCTTTTTCTTATGCTGGGTGAAAATCACATCTCTACTTGACATTTCCCATGGAACTGGTATTTCAGATTTTGCTGAGCTTTTAACATTACAATCATCAAATTTAATGTAATTTGTGACACTCACGTAAGAGTGACACTAAGGAAACACTTCGGAGTGACAAATAGCATACTTTATTAAGAAAAGTGGTGTTAGTCTGCAGAGACAGAAAACTTTCACTTGCTTGAATGAGTCCCTTGTTTATTTTTTTTTCAGTAGTTAATCTCCTGCAAGGACTTGATAGACCTCCTTTCAAAATCTACACAGTGATTTTTTTGTATCTTTTTCTTCTAAATTTCAAACAATCTTGTTTTCAAAAGGGGGTTGTATAACTTCATTTTATGGCTCATGTGTAGAATCTGAAACAGTTACATTATAACTATCTGTAAACTAAATGACATAGCCTTGGTTTCTTGAAACTTATGGCACGCTCTTCAGGTATTTTATATTTTTGGTTCTCCAGGCCTTAGAATCACTCTCAGGTGAGCTACTTTGTCTAACATAATTTTGGAAGGGTAGAAATCTATATTAGAGATATTACTCCACTAACAATCTGACTGGCCTATCAAAGGAGTACCACTTCCTTGTTGCTACACAATAGTATTTGTACTCGTAGTGATCAACATATGCATTAGCCAGGGTCTTTTTTATTTTGGTTTGGTTTGGTTTGGTTTTGGTGGGGAGGGGTGTGTGTGTGACTTTTTTTGATTTTTTTTTTTCTTTGTGATTATGTAAAGTATGTAAAGCTTACATTCAGGATCCAGTAACTGGCCCACCTGGCCTTGAGAAATCCTCTTCAAGATAAATTATAGTCAAGATTTTAGCTGCTTCTTGGCCACTAAAAATGTACTGAGTATCTTTGGCACAGCTCAGACCCATATGTGATTCCACTAGTCAGGGAAGGGCTCTGATATTTCACTTGATGTGGCACTTTGTACTAAGTGGAATTCTTATGCATGTTGTGCCATTGGGCTTGGCACTGACATTTCCCTAGCAATTTCCGCTGCTCATCCATCCATTTGCTGCAGTTGCTGCTTAGCAAAGATATAAGGACTCAATCAAAGTGACAAAGTACTAGCACAAATAGATCCCAGTCTCCACCATAAGAACAACCCCTGCTTCTAATTCTTTGCACATGATAATTCACCATCCTCAGTTTCTGAGATATGCCTCTAAACTTTTTTTTGCACTTTTTCTGTGGGCATCAAATCACTTTTGTCATTTAAACAAAATGAACTGACTTACAAACCACAGCATAAAGCTTAGATAGACATACGTTAACATCCCATAAGTGTGATCATATATATACACACATATTGGGCAGAAGCTGTTATACAAATCCATGCAATTGATATTCAAGATGAAACTACTAATTATTTTTTTATATGGTGCATTCCATTCTATATGAAATTATTTGTCATTAGGATCAAAGTGATGGACATAAAATTGACAGAAGTATCGTTTCTCTCCCACTCTTTTGAAATATTGTGTGATATTATCTTCTTACCCTTTCAATTTCAGTTGTTTTCAAAGACTTCACTGTAATAAACATGAATGGTAGAAATTTCTCCTCAGCTGAGCTTTTAAATATTCTTGGGATGCAAGTCACTCACACATCTTGAAACTACACTTATCTCTTGTCTATCACTTTTTTTTTTCCTTTTCCTTTTTTTTTTTTTTTTTTTTTAAGGTAGTACAATTCTGTTTCTTTCCATCTTTCTTATTATAGAGATCTACAAATAGGGTTAAATCAAATCTTTACAGCTGAACATCCTTCATCTTTATACAAGTTAATCAGTAATTATGCCAGAGAGAAATTTGAACTACTGCTATTATATCCATAAGCACATGCTATTTATTAAGTCTAAGTGCAACCTGATTTCAAAAGAAAAGGAAAAAACCACAACACAATAGTTGTTTATCAGTATATTTTAATCTTCCCTATTTTGTCTACTTTGTCTATGAAACCAGAAAGACAAATCTGCAGATGCCATTGCAATCAAAGTGGAGGGTAATGTTCAGTGAGATAAGCAGCGCCCCTTAGGCGGCATCACAAAAACATTTTTCATTCTCCTAGCTGCAAGACAAGTTGAGTCCAGGTCTCCATTCTAGCCTTACTTTTCACTTTTCCTTATTCCTTATTGCCATGCAACTGAACAGCTGCATTAAATGTACTGTAACATCTGATCTGAGAAATAATATTGAAACAAAATGTACAGAAAACTCAGTTCTGTGTCTTTCTGAGAAGTACAATGAATATTCTTGGGCTATGCCCATTGAGAGCAGTGGGAAATTAAAAGAAAATCAGCAAGAAACACACTCAGGTGACCTGCACCTGGTATGTCAGAAAACACTTTTATCACATTAATCATCTTCTCAACAAGTAGAACATCTGCATTTAGATAGCATAGGCCTGTGATGCCTTACCAAACATACCTGAGATTCCTGCCTGAAAAGAAAAAAAAAAAAAAAAAAGATAACATTGTTATTAAATGTCATTAAATTCTTAAAAGTATTACGGTACTCCATGATATTCTGGATTAATATTTTGCATTGAATCATTATCCACTGCAGTCAATATAAGTCTTCTGTTGAATTGGTATCCTGCCAAAATCTATGTGAAATTGAAATTAAAAGCTTGAGTTTAAAGAGTCATCATTTTGTATAAGTAATGTTTACATCTATATTTTAGTATTTAGTTTTTCATGTGCCACAGAGTAACCCTTAATTTTAATAATTCTTTTGTTATAATAAGAACTTTGGGTTATACTATGGTGTTTGCAAACATCACCTAATTATAATCAATTCCAGGCATCAATACTTGATAATACAATGCATTGAGCTACAATCTAATCAACTCATTCAGAGAATTTTGAAAGATTAGGTTATATTACAAGGCTAAATGACAGTTAAATGACAATGCAGGAATAAAAAACAAATGGTTCTAAAAATTTTTTAAAAAAAGAGATTCTCTTAAAGTACTGATTAGTCTAACTCTATGACTACCATGTAGCTATGGAAAATTATACTTGCATGCAGCTTGGTGCAGTCTTTATGATTCTCTATATCTAAATGAAAAACATGTCACTTGATAGCTGCCAAATTGGAATACTAACTACAAAAGTAATTTTCAGGGGTGTATGTTATGATGGTGAGTTGCACTAATGACGGTGGCCTTATATTGAAAGGGACAAGCATAAAGGACTTCCTAGTAGAGTATTTGTTAATCCACATGAAAGTTAAAAGAATCTCAGAAAGTTTGGGTTTTGCTTTATTATTTAATATTGTGGCATACTGTTGATGTGGTGTTTAATTTCATAGACGTACAAAGTCTTTTAAATAGTGAGTTTACTTCATACTGAAAAGTACCAGTTATGTTACAGAATCCAAGAAGCACTGAGTTTGAAAGTCATCAACCCTTCTACTAGACAGGCTCTACAACCTCTCTGGACAAACTATTTCCATGTTCAAACTCTCTCACAGATTAAAAACCCAAACCAAATCAAAACTTTTTCTTATATTTTAAATTTCTTCTGTTTCAGCTTGTGCTGATTGCCTGCTATCTTGATAGTGGGAACCACTAAAGAGAGTTTCGCTATTTCTGTACTGCCACCTTTCCATGGAGGCACACACACGGGTAAAATTTTCTGAGTTTTCTCTTCTCCAGGCTGAACAATTCCAGCTTTCTCAACTTCTCTTTATATGACAGATACAGATGTTAAAATCATACAAGGAGAAGTTGAGAACCTCTCTTAAACATCTCTGTGGACCTTTGCCTGAATCTCTCCAGAATGTGTATGCCTATCTCATACTGGGGAGCCTAGATCTGGATACCATTCCAGATGTAACCTCACCAGTACTGAGCAGAGAGGAAGAATGATCTCCCTCAAGCTCCTGGAAAACCTCTGCCTTATGAGGACCCAGAGCCTGGTGGTCACCTTTGCTATCAGGAAACATTGCTCATTCATAGTCAGCTTAATGTCAGTGAGGACCCTCAGTTCTTTTTCTGCCAAGCTAACTTCCATCAGGTCACCCTCCATCCAGTACCAGCACCTGGGGTGATTCCACCCCAGGTGAAGGATTTTGCATTTCCCTCTTTTGAAGTGTATCAGATGATTATTGACCCATTTCTCTAGCCTGATGTGATCCCTCAGAATAGTAGCACAGACATCCAGTATATCAGTCACGTGTTGTAACTTTGCATCACCCATGAACTTGCTGTGAACTTTTCCATCATCTAGATCATGAATGAAGACATTGAAAAATATTGGACTGATCCCTGAAATACTCCACCAGTGGATGGCCTCCAACTGGACTTCATATCACTGACCAGAACCCTCTGAGACAGGTAATTTGTGCAACTTAAGGTCCATACCACTACCCAGTTACTGGCTGGTACTCCATCAGTTTGTCAATGAGGGTATTATGACAGTGCCCAAACATTACTGAAGGTGAGATAAGCAGCATCTACTCTTCTACTATCATGCACCAAACAAGTTTTACCATTATAGCAAGTTTCTTCCAGCCCTTTGAAATCTCCTCTGAACACCATGGTTTTTCAAAGATAATGGAGTGGCCTTGTAATGACATCAACCAGCTCCCTCAGCTCTCCTGCATGTATCCCATCAGAGCATTGGCTGATAAGGGCTGCAACTGACATTGTCTACCTGGACTTCTGCAACGAATTTGACTCTGTCCCAGACAACACCTTTTTATCTACATTAGAGAAACATGAATTTCACATATTGTCTCACCTCACTTAGAAAAAAAGGAGGTTAAGTGACTAAGATTCACAAATCCTCAATGATGTGGACTAAGGTGAGGCAACTCTCAAGGTTCATATGCAAACATTTATTAGATTCTCAAAGTCATTAACTAGATTCATGATAATTGGTTAGGTCTGTAACAAATTATGGCAAGTGGTAAGGTATGCCCTACATTACTTAGCAACAGAGAAACAACAAATGATATAAGGCAGTACTTAACAACAGTTATGCAATGAATTATGGCAAGTGGTAAGAGAAAAGAGAAACAGGGGGCTAGAGGAGAGAGCGAGCAAGGGAGAGATAATAAGATCATTTCGTTCCAGCATTGTTCTGGCTAACTGGGGCTCTCTTATTCATAAAAGTGCTCCTCTGTGTAAAATCTCTCCAGGGAAAAATCTCCCTAGCAGCACTTCCCACTTTACATTCACTATTTCAGTATGGGTGGAGATGAGTGCTATAGTCATGTTTAGCATGATCTCAATAATCTTCATTATCTTCATTATTTAATACCCATTTTGTGGATATGGAGACAAAGGTTATCATTAGGAGCAGTACCCTTTTGAACAAACAAAGAAGTACACAGATTCCTGTTATCTTGTCCTTGCTGATGAAAAACAGTGCTGTCTGTCTGTCTCTTCCAGATTCAGCTGAGTTTCTTCCCTGCCTGAGTAAGCAGATGTTAGTCTTATGAGTTCTTTGAACATAAGATCTACACTATTCACATTGCTTCTATAGTTTCACTTGTGACTGCTTGAGACATTTTTTAGAAAAGCTCAGAGGGCCTTCTCCCTTTAGTCTCCCACTATGTGTTTTGGGGAATGTACAAGTCATCTCTTACACTCAGTGGATAAGGAATTGGCTGATTGGCTGCACCCAAAAAGTTGCACAAAACTGCTAGGTGCCCAAGCTGCTACCAGTGATGAGTGGTCTTCCTCAGGGGTTGTTTCTGGGATCAAGTTGTTTAACATCTCTGTTGGCCACATGGTTAGTGAGATTGAGTGCATCCACCACAATTTCATCAAGACGTCAAGCTCTGGATGTGGTCAACACGCTGGAAGAAAGGGATGTCATCCAGAGGTATGACAGACAGGCTCAAGAGGTGGGCCCATGGGCTCTGTGTTGATCTGATTATGCAGGGTGTCAAGATTTTCTGTGCTTACAATGAACATAATTAATTATTTTTTTTTATTGTAACAATTGTCTAGTGATCAAATGACTATGACTTTATAACTCTCAGCATAAGCATTACAAATCTCATCTAGGGAATTGTCTGAAAAACACAGCGGTTCACTTTAATGAGCAGCAAGCCTTGATATCTTCTAAAGCTGAGGGAAGCTACTGTACTGCTCTGAAAGTTCAGTTTGGCATTAATGGAAAAGAAGCAGACTGAGATAAGAATATATCAGTTATCCAGGTGGGCCCATGACTGAAGAAGAAGTCACTCTCACCACTGTGACCACCCCATTACTCTTGGGAAAGCTACCAGGAAGCTGACAACCTGTTATGCTTTTCTGCTCCTCATTTCTTCTGGAGTATGCCTGAACCTTCAGCCTCAAGACCCAGAAAGTCACTGGAGGTATGAGCGTAACATCTGAACACAGGTCCAGACATTGGCAGATTTTCATGTCTAACAATTATAACTGTATAACTAATGCGGCCTCTCTGTACTGAGTTGTGCTAAGGGTATTTTTAGTATTTGTCGTGGTTTCAGCCAAATTTACCAAAACCTGAGTGACAGATGTCCCTCCCTCCCCCCTTTTGGTCAGAGAGGAGAGGAAGGAGTTAAAGAGATTCAAGAGTTTAGAACAAACTAAACTACTTTAATGAAAATATAAGTAATATAATAAAAAGGAAATTTAGGAAAAAAGGAAAAAGGGAGTATACAGTATATACAAAACTATATCAAGCTCCCAGGATGACGACCACATCACCAGCAGGCTTCAGGAAAAGTCCCAAACTGGACTCGGTGATCGACAGGAGCNAAGGGCCTCTCTGCATACCATCCCTTGGTATAATCAGGTCTTATCACTGTGAGACGGAACAGCTCTGAACAATGTGCTGTTAATTTCAGAGTTTAGCTAGTTAGAAGAGGCCCAGCTAAGAAAGTAAAACTGTAAAACAGAAAATTGGTTCGTTTTACCTCAAACCAGGACAGTATTATACTGGACAAACAATAACTATTTGTATTTTGTTAGACTGTTAAAACATTAACTGAACGAACACTCATTTCTTAGCTCCCAATGTAGTTTCCCTTTTGCCTATCACAGGATTTTGACAATGTGCAGCTTGATTAGAAAAGTCAGCAACATTTGGGCAACATACCTATAATCTGATGAGCACAGTGATTCTGTAGAGTGAAGTGACAGTGCCCTGTTTCACACAGCATCAGAAATGAAGATACTTTCATACTTTATTAAAATACCAAAAAGTTACTATTGCATACCTAGCAGTGATCAGTGGTGACAGCAGGACATACTTTTAGAAAAAAATAATGTAAATAGGCCCAGTGAGAATAATGACAGGAATCTAGTGATTCAGTTTATTAGAAAATAAATAGAAAATTGAAAAGCATTCTCAGCAGTAAAATTTGGCTGCTGGTAAGTATCATTTAACACCATTTTGTGATCAATAATGACACAGACGACCACTATTCATCTTTATCTCTCCTGAATTTCAGGGCTGAATATCAGCTGGTTATTCTTCAATCTCATTGTTCATTTCCTAAAACCACGAGGCTTCACAAAAACTAAAGAAAATTTAGATCAAAGACTACTGTCTAAGGCATATTAACTAAATCCTTTTCCAAGTAATAGTTTATATGGTTTAGCAATTCCATTCCTATCAACGCAATGCAAGTGAAAGCTTTCTGAAGGATTTAAATAAACTATTAAATAAGCAACTCCTCAAAATATCTAAAGTCATATTCTTAAAAAGATAGGAAATTCTGGAGAATTCATAGGGAGAAACATGGGAAATATACACAGATTCACTCATTAAAAAATTATCCAGGCTTCTGTAAAGAATCTGCTTTCAGTGCTTAGATGTCATCAACTACCTCTACTCTCTAAAGCTAATTTCTGAGTGGCATAATTTCTAAACATGGACAAGTATCTCAGAATAATTTTGACAGACAGCTAACATATTGCTCAGATATTCTCGTAGCTGATTTCTAGTAAATGCTGTAGGTATTGAATTCTCTACAACTGATGTGTGTACAACAAGCATCTAGGAAAATTCTGCAAACAGCAAATTATAGTATCCCAACCTGATGCGTAAGACATAAATGAAGAGCCATAGATCCTGCTGAAACAGCAAAGTCCTTAACCTTGCTAAATTTCTGACATGTGAATATGAAGATTTAACAATGTGCCCCTCAGAACAAGTTTCAGGGTCAAATATAACACCGAAATTATTCAGTGAGGAGGCAATTTTATATTCCCAACAAATGGCACCATAAATGAGGAATTGCCATTTAGCAGGCAATGGGCCAAATAAAATCAATTCTGGTTTAAGCACCAAATGTTAGCAGACACTCAACACTTAACATCTAATAATTATCCTTCCAGACTAGAGACAGATTTATCTAAGTCATCATGAATTGTTTGATGTACCTATTATATTTGGATGTCATCAGCATAAAGATAGTAATTAAGATCCTGCTTATAGAATAAATGATTCTACAGGGAGCACATACTGTGCATGCTAAATAGGATAATCATGCTTTATAAAGTCTATAGTGTGACTTTATCAGTAAGACACCTCCACACTTGCAAAGCACAATATTAAATAATTAAAAAAAAAAAAAGAAA
>VZRU01011505.1:150348-170393 GCA_013398155.1 Pedionomus torquatus
AAAAAAAAAAAAAGAAGTCACCTCTTTATCCTAAATCTTCCTCCCTCAAACAAACATTTAATCCAAGCCTCTCAGAAATACACTGGGACTACTCTTATTTGAATGACATGGTCAGAGGAGGTCCACTTACTATACCATTGTATTGTAAGTGAGCACTTAGACTTTATGTTCATGAGTGGTGGATCTACCTTAAATTTTTCACTGCCTGAAGAGTTTCAAGCATGTGAGTGCCACAGGACTTCAACAGCCATTAAACTGCAGCTGATTTCATTGCATATATGAGAAGTACACTGAGCTCCTCCTGTTCTGAGGAAGTGATTATATTTTACCTTAGAAATTGATTAACAAATGTGAAAATAGAAATGGGGTAGGCAGGGGTAGGGAATGTGTGTAAATAAAGCCACCAAAACATACCAGGAGTGAGTGAGACTAACTTTTATTTTGGAAGACTATGTCCTAAGATTTAGTTTTGCTTTAAATGCTTTGTATATGAGATACCAGTCATCATTTAGTTTAGTTTTAGCATGTGTCTACACCACAGCAAACACACTTGTATACACAACTCTAGCTCTATATCTCTGTCAGTTCTAGCTAGCATGTCTGATTAAGTTTTTGAAGATTTGGACCTTTGTATCTTTGGAGGAGCTCACATTTATGTCACAAGTATATACACATGTAATATATATCTTGGATTCTGAGGCTCTTATTCTGCTCAAAAAGTCTCCTCAGGTGTTTTTTAGATATTTTGAATTATCTTTGAAATTCTCCACTGGCCATCTAATACATCTTTATGTACATCTTCAGTAATCAAGGTTTCAGAAGGCTGAGCCATGCCTAATAATAGAAATTTTTCTTAAGTGCTCAGATTTCTGATGAATTCTTATAACCACAAATTCTCCTGGCTAGTGAGTATTATAAAACTTTTAGTAAGAATACACTGAGTGTCTAACATTGTAATTGGCAATATGGCCAGTGGGACTGAGAGCACCCACCACAAGTTTGCTGACGACACCAAGCTGCGTGGTGTGGTTGACACACTGGAGGGAAGGGATGCCATCCAGAGGCACCTGCAAGATGGACTTGGGAGTGTTGGTGGATGTTGAGTTCAACATGAGCTGACAATGTTCACTCACAGCCCAGAAAGCCAGCTGCATCCTGGGCTGCATCAAAAGAAGCATGGCCAGTAGGTTGTGGGATATGCTTCTCGGTCTCTATTCTGCTATGGTGAGAGCCCACCCTGAGTACTGCATCCAGCTTTGGAGTCCTCAGCACAAGAAGGACGTGGGCTTGCTGGAGACTGTCTAGAGGAGGGCCATGTAGATGATCAGAGGGATGGAGCACCTCTTCTGTGAAGACAGACAGAGAACTGGAGTTTTTCAGCCTGGGGAAGAGAAGGCTCCAGGGAGATCTTATAGTGGACTTCCGGTATCTGAAGGGGGTCTAGAAAAAAAACTGAAGAGGGACTTTTTACAAGAGCATGCAGTGAGAAGATAAGGAGGAATGGTTTTACACTGAAAGAGGCTAGATATTTATTACACAGCAGGAAGAAATTTTTCACTATGAGGGTAGTGAGATGTAAGAACAGGTCATACTTCTTTGTCCTAACTGCAGCAATCATACTACATTCTTGTAAGTAATTATATTAAATTCTTGTCCTCTTCATGCATACTGGTACAGTGGTCTAATTTCTCTCTAAAAAGATCACTTGATAGTTTGGTCACCATGTGATTTATCTGAAAGATAAGTTGTTCATGGATTTCAAAGGATCCAGATGTTGAGGGATTCCAGAGAGAATATTTTTCAGAAGAGTGTAAACCATTCTGTGGTCTGTGTTTTCAGGGAAAGTGACTGTGACTTGAACATTGCTCTTAGAGACACAAATAGACAATGGACAAAAATCTTCCTGATCATAGAATCATACAATGGTTAGAGTTGGAAGGGACCTCAAAGATCATGGAGTTCCAACCCCCCTGCCATGGACCGGGACACCTCCCACTAGACCAGTTTGCTCAAAACCCCATCAAGCCTGGCCTTTCCAGGGATGGGGCATCCACAACTTCCCTGGGAATCCTGTTCCAGTGCCTCACCACTCTCACAGGAAAGAATTTCTTCCTAACATCTAATCTAAATCTCCCCTCTTCCAATTTAAAACTATTACCCCTTGTCCTGTCATTATACTTCTTGACAAAGAGTCCCTCTCCTGCTCTCCTGGAGGCTCCATTTAGATAATGGANGTTGCAACAGTTCTATGTCCTTTCTCTGTTGAGGACTCCAGAGCTGGACACAGTACTCCAGGTGGGGTCTCAACAGCGCAGAGCAGAGAGGCAGAATCACCTCCCATGACCTGTTGGTCACACTTCTTTTGGTGCAGCCCAAGATACGGTTGGCTTTCTGGGCTGCCAGCGTGTGTACTGCCAGCTCATGATGAGCTTCTCATCCATGAGCACTCCCAAGTCCTTCTCCTCAGGGCTGCTCTCCAGCCACTCTCTGCCCAACCTGTATTTATGCCTGGGATTGCCACATCCCAGGTGCAGGACCTTGCATTTGGCTTGGTTGAACTTCATGTGATTTGCATTAGCCCACTGTTCAAGCCTGTTCTGGTCCCTCTGGATGCCATCCCTTCCCTCCAGCATGCCGACCACACCGCCAAGCTTGGTGTCATCAGCAAACTTGCTGAGTGTGCATTCTATCTCACTGTCCATGTCTCTGACTAAGATGTTAAATAACACATATCCCAATACTGACCCTTGTGGGATACCACTCATCACCATCCGCCACTTGGACATGGAGCCCCTGACCACAACCCTTTGAGTGTGGCCATCCAGCCAGTTCCATACCCACCGAGTGGTCCATCTATCAAACCCATGCCTTTCGAATTTGGAGACTAGGCTGTCATGTGGGACAGTGTTGAATGCTTTGTAGAAGTCCTGGAAGATGACATCCATTGCCCTGCCATTGTCCACCAAGATTGTGGCAGTATCATAGAAGGCCATCAAATGATGCCCAATTTGTGAAGGAGTTTAAGACTGGGCTAACATGCATAGAAACCTGAATATAAATAAACAGACAACTCTATGATACAAAATGCAGGTGCCAAATTTATTTGGTCAAGTAGTAGATTTTGTTACAGTTGCAGCAAGAAGACGTTGGATCTCACTTTTAAACACAGAACTGTTCAAGCCAGTCTTAAACCTGCAGTAATTCCTTTTAACTTCATATTGAACATCCAGTAAACATAGTGCCCAAAATGATATGTCAAATAAAAGAGGAAGTAATATTTAGCTTTAATCTTAATTACTCAAGTTGTTTGCCAAGAGAATATTACTGTAAAGTCAGCAGAATACTATTCAATAGATATTAAAGATGTTTATTTTAATTAATTGATCCAAACCTTTTCTGAGGTTATCATTTGGCTTGTAGCCATCTGGATTCAGAAACATATTTCTGTTAAAGTACTTAATGACTGTGGTACGTTTTATTTCAGATTTGTTTCCTCCATTTCCACAAGAGAGTGTTATTTCTGTTTCAATTTCAGAGTGTGTATTAAGATAAGAATATTTAGCAATTGACATATTCTTAATGATAAACCATTAGCTAACTCTTTTTATGTTTGAAGACAAAACATTTTGGGGAAAAAAAAAGTCTCTTTCATTTTGCTAGTTTCTATAATGAGTTGAAGATCTAGGTTCTTGATGCCATTGTGGAGAATAGTGTTTCATAGAACGGTTAGAGTTGCAAGGGACCTTGAAGATTACCTAATTCCAATGCCCCTGCCATGGGCAGAGACACCTCCCACTACACCGAGTTTTTCAAAGGCCCATCCAACCTGGCCTTGAACATCTCCATATTCCCTAGGCAATCTGTTCATTGTGTCATCACTGTCACAGAAAGGACTTCTTCCTAAGATCTAATCTAAGTTTCCTCTCTTTCAGTTTGAAACTATTATCCCTTGTCCTATTGCTGCACTCCCTGATAAACAGTCCTTCCCTGTCTTTCCTGGAGGATCCCTGGAGGGCTGCTATAAGGTCTCCCTGGAGCTTTCTCTTCTCCAAGCTGAAAAATCCCAGCTCTCTCAGCCTATCTTCATAGAACAGGTGTTCCAGCCCTCTGATCATCTTCATGGCCCTCCTATAGATATACTCCATGAGGTCCATGTCCTTGTGCCAAGGACTCCAAAGCTGGGCTCCCACCAGAGCAGAGAATAGGGAGAGGATCATCTCCCTTGACCTGTTAGCCACACTTCTTTTGATGCAGCCCAGGATGCGGTTGGCTTTCTAGGCTCATGTTGAACTTCTCATCCACCAACACTCCCAAGTCCTTCTCCTCAGGGCTGCTCTCCAGCCATTCTCCACCCAGCCTGTATTTATGCTTTGGATTGCTGCAACCCATGTTCAGGATGTTGCACTTGTCTGGTTGGACTTCATAAGGTTTGCACATGTCTATCTCTTGAGTCTGTCCAGGTCCCTCTTGATGGCATCTCATTCCTCCAGCATGTCAACTGCTCCACACAGCTTCATGTTGCCTGCAAATTTCTGGTGGGTGCACTCAATCCCACTGTTCAATTTGCCAGTATGATGTTAGACAGTATATTCTTACAAAAATGTCTATAATACTCACTATCCAGGAGGATTTGTGGTTATTAAGAATTGACCAGAAGTCTGAGCGCTTAGGAACTGGTCACTATACCAAACACTGAGAAACACTGTTTGTCACTAGTTGACACTTGGACATTGAGACATTGACTGCAACACTTTGAATGCAGCGATCCAGTTGATTCCTTGTCCACCAAGTGGCCCATCCGTCAAATTCATGTTTCTCCAATACAGAGAGAATGCTGTTGTGTGCAACAGTGGGAAATGCTTTGCACAAGTCCAGGTGGATGATGTCAGTTTTTCTTCCCTTATCCACAAACACTCTAATTTCATCATAAAAGGCCACAAAATTTGTCAGGTATGATTTGCCTTTAATGAAGTCATGCTGCCTGTCACTGATCACCTCATTTTCCATGTGCCTTAGCAGTTTCCAGGAGGATCTTCTCCATGATCTTGGGACAGACCAAAATGAGACTGGCCTGTAGTTCCTCAGGTCTTAATTTTTTCCCCTTTTAAAAATGGCAGTTATATTTCCCCTTTTCCAGTCACCAGAAACTTCACCAGACTGCTACGGGATACTGACTGTATATGATATACTGAGAAATGGTATGCTGACCCACTTCTACAAGCATTTTCCTTAAGAAATCTTTTATTTAGTATTTCTAATTATTATTCTCCCGTAAGGATTGTACTGTTGTGTAATTAGCTGAAGCTTTTATGTCACACTGAAATTAACTGCTTTGGTATTTGATATATATGATCCTTTGCAATGTAAGTGTCCTGTAGAGATAGAGTTGCTTCTGGGTCTGATGAAATATCTCCTGAAAAACAAATTCCTTCCAGTCTTAGTATAATAAATGTTCTAGGCTCAGAACCTGAGTCCACCTACACAAATCTTGGTCACAAATTTATCCATTGGCTTAATGTTCAATAGGGTTACAAAAATCAGTTGTCACTACTTTAATCATTGATGAGGAAATATAAATCAATCTTCATTTCGGGTACATTTAAGAAGTTTGATTTTTACTGTTTAAAAAAAAAAAAAAAGTATTTATCAGCAAAACAATGTGTCAGTGGTTTATTGTCCATTTCTAATAATGCAAATGCAGGACTTTTTTTCCAAGTGGGTTACTAGTTATGAATTCTGTCCAAAACATATCTCTTTTAATAAGGTAAATGGATAACCCTCTGTCCCTGTACACTTTCTGTTTTATAGCAATAGGAGAGAAGCTGGCTAGTATAGTTGTTAAAACAGGTAAGTTTTACTGTACTGTTCTATTTAGAGTTATAATTCACTAGCATTTTTATAGCTGCATTCCTATAGAAAAATGTCTGTCTCATTTAGGACAAGTGCAAACTCCTCAGCAGTGAATGTTTTCAAGAACTCAGCAGAGGAAAAACTATCATGTTAGAACTGGAAATGTGAACTGTAAGGTTTGTATTAGGCAAGGAGGTGGAGATACAGAAATTTAATTAGCTTTCATAAACTATTGTTATTTTTAAGGGCCTTCTAAAACACTGAATAGTCTCATATATTCTTCCAGGTATTAATCACCCCAAGAGAAATTTGAAATTAAACTTTGGCATAAATTTTATCAAGTAGCTTTTATTCATGATCTAAATGATCATTTGATGTTTGTTTCATTATATAGTTAGGAGTACATCAAGATTTTTATATAGTTTATTAAAAGTTCAGACAGGCAACTGCCTTAACTGATGTTACAGTGATTTGCATTGGAAGCTTTTCAATACAAAATATTTCTCAGACAAGAGGCCAATAGTAAGTCTATCAGCTTTCACTGCTTTGTTAATAACATTAACTCTACAGATGGCCACATCATATATTTAACTTTATTACAGTGGCTGATTCTGAAGAATTACATGCTAATATTAATTTGAAAGTAATTTTAAACAGTAGAACCCACAGCCTGTAGAACTCAGAACTAACAATCAACATCTTACTACAGTTTTACATCTTAGAGTGAGAATGAGTATAGTGGGGAGTATCCCCACCTCTCACAAGGGACACCAGGGTTCAGTTCCCCAATGGGGATTCACCCATCCTTTCCTTTCCTTATAAGTAGTCTATGATTATGGAAGGAAATATACTTTTATGAAATTCATTTGTATATGCCCTACTTTGTTAAAATCCTTGATAAGGCCTTTGACACTGTCCCCAACAGCATTTTCTTGGACAAGCTGGTGAATCATGCCAAGACAAGTGTAGTCTCCACTGCGTAAAAAACTGCCTGAATGGCCGTACCCGGATAATGGAGTGAATTCCAGTTGGCAGCCAGTCATCAGTGGTGTCCCTCAGGGCTCAGTTCTAGGACCAGTCTTGTTTAATATCTTCATTGATGATCTGGATAAGTGGATTGGGTGTGCCCTCAGTAAGTTTGCAGATGACACCAGACTAGGTGGGAGTGTTGGTCTGCTTGAGGGTAGGAAAGCTCTCCTGAGGGACTTGGACAGGTTAGATCAATGGGCCAAGGCCAATGGGCTGAGGTTCAATAAGGTCAAGTGCCGGGTCCTACATTTTGGTCACGACAACCCCAGGCAACGTTACAGGCTCGGGGAAGAGTGGCTGGAGGGCTGCCTAAAAGAAAAGGACCTGGGGATATTGTTGGACAGCCAGCTTACCATCAGTCAGCAGCGTGCTCAGGCGGCCAAGAAGGCCAACAGCATCCTGGCTTGTATCAGGAATAGCGTGGCCAGCAGGAGTAGGGACGTGATCACGTCTCTGTACTCAGTGCTGGTCAGGACTCACCTTGAATGCTGTGCTCAGTCCTGGCCCCCTCACTACAAGAAGGACATTGAAGTGCTGGGGCTTGTCTAGAGGAGCACCAAGCTGGTGCGGGGGCTAGAGGAGAAGAAGCCATATGAGGAGAGGCTGAGGGAACTGGGCATGTTTAGTTTGGAGAAGAGGAGGCTGAGGGGAGACCTCCTTGCCCTCTCCAGCTACCTGAAAGGAGGTTGTGGAGAGGTGGGTGCTGGCCTCTTCTCCCAAGTGAATTATGACAGGACCACAGGAAATGGTATGACATTGTGGCAGGGGAGGTTTAGATTAGCTATTAGGAGGAATTACTTCACTGAGAGGGTGGTCAGGCACTGGAACAGCCTTTCCAGGGAGGTGGTAGAGTCACCATCCCTGGAGGTATTTAAGAAACATTTAGATGTGGCACTTCAGGATATGGCCTAGTGGCCGAGATTATTGTTTTGTGGGGTTTGGGTTTTTGTGGTTCTTTTTTGGGGTTGGTTTTTGTGTGTGTGTGTGCATGTGTGTGTCTGTGTGTATGGTTGGACTCGATGATCTCAGAGGTCCCTTCCTACCACGAACATTCTGTGATTCTGTGATTATTTAGACCCTTTATCCAGACAAGGTGTGATGATTTTAAACCAAAAGAAGGTAGATTTAGATTGGATGTAAAGTGGGTATTTTTTATGAGGATAGTGAGTCAATTGGACAGGTTTCCAGAGGACTTGTGGATGTTTCAATGTTGATAGTGTTTAAGGTCAGTTTGGAGTTGGCTTTGAGCACCTTGATCTAGCAGAATATGTTCCTACCCCTGGCAGAGGGGTTGGACTAGATGGTCTTTAATGTCTCTTCAAAGCCAAGCTATTCTATGAACTGTGTTTTCCATGGATTGTGTTTTCAATGGCGGCATCTACTGCTTCCATGTAAAATCAGTTGTAATGTGAACATTTTAAGTAAAGGTAGTCCCAAATTATTTGCAATCTAATCAAACATGAAAAAAAAATTTAAAAGGAAGTTTTCTAATTTCATATTGTAAAAGTGATGAACTGAGACAACCAATAATTCCTTTCTATTGAGAACTGACTTTACATTAATACAGAATATTGCTTGTTGCAATTCCAATGTACACAGTGCACAAACTTAATTTCTGTTATGTAATGCAGGCAATCAATCTACTGTTTGAGTATTGTTGCATATGTATTGTGCATGTGTAATTTAGATTCTTAAATGCTCATATTCAATAAAGATTAATAAACAATTTACAGGCAGTAACATCAACAAAGACTACAGAAACTATTGTCCAGAGAAATAGATTTTGAATAATGCAATCAGAATCAGTTGTTGGTGTCACCACATATTTTTTCTGTTGAACGTACTTTGTCAAAATAAAAGTAAAAAAAATGCATTCCTCTCTGCACTCATTATAGATTTTGTTTTTATATATATATATATATATATTTAGAATGATATTTCTAGAGTCTTGATATCTGCCGTTTTGTAAATTGTTTCAGCACACTGGAAAGCTTCAAACTGTTATTGGCAATGTATTAATTGGTAGATACTATACTAATCTTGCTCTAGTAAGAATCAAGAACTACCAAGAAATTTTATTTGGGGGGGGAGAAGATGGTTAAGGTTATTTTCCACATTTTTCACTAAAATAAATACATCCAAGACCAATTCACATATTGCCTTTGATTTTCCAAGGATCTAGTTATATTTTGGTTTCTCCAGCATCCTGGATACAGAAGAAATGCAAAACCCATACAGAAAAGAAATGCAACTAAAACATTTTCCTCATAGTTTCTTGATAAGCAGTATTAGCTTCTAGAAATAACAAAGTTTTTCATAGAGGAATTAAATGTTACACTGTTTACCAGACAATGACAAATAATGCACTGACAGCAACCCATACAACATTTTGTAGGCTACTAACAGAGACAAGAATAAAATTAAGCATTTTACAATTTACTTATGTTTCTTGGTAATTGTACCTGTCAGGTATCTCTTTACTTCTAAGAATAAAACTTGTTCAATTTACATATAATTTGTGCATAAAAATGTGTAAAATAATCTGTAATATTTACACAATGAAATCTAGCAAACAATTTATGGAAATAACAGGAAAAAAATAATCAAAGTGTAAATTTGGCTATTCAAAGTGAATTAAGCGATTACAGATTTATTCTGTTATTACCTACTTTCAATGTTATGATCTATTCCTATCTTTTCTCATAGGTGTAGAAAACTTTTCATAGACTATAACCTCTAACTACAGAACTGATTTAAATATGGATTTTCAATGATTTTTAAGAAATTACTAAGAGCTTTGGTTCTTAAATAGCTATTGAAAGGCAAGCTAAGGTAACTATAATTTTGATGCTGAACAGATCTTCTGATCCTTTAATCTAAATCCCAGCCTTAAAGTGGAAGAACATGTAACTTCTCACAGGAAAACTTTTATATTAGTTGTTTTCAAAAGGAGAGATGGAAATATCTCTGAGAAGAGTCCTTACAATGCAACAACTAAGACCATTGAGAAAACATGAGGTCAGATCAAGCAGCTCTTGTAACGGATTCACTTAATCAGAGCAGATGCTTATTGCCATTAGCCCATTAAAGCTAATTAAAGAATGTATAAAAATCTTATTTGCTCTAAATAGGAAGTAATGGATAGGACTATGAGTAGGATGGTGGATCTGTAGGTGTAAGGTGACGAAGTTTCATATATACAATAATAATATTTAGAAACAATTTTTCAAAGAAACTCTGAAGGTTTTTAATTTTTTTTTCCTCCTGTACAAGCCAGAGAGGAGGACAAAAAAAATAAAAAAAGGTTAGTCAAAAATGTCTTACTTATTTGTTTTTAAGGTTAAGGTGCTTAAACCAGATCTCTTATACTTTTGGGTTACAGAATCACAGAATGGTAGGGGTTAGAAAGGGCCTCTAGAGATCATCTAGTCCAACCCCTATTAAAGCAGGGTTACCTAGAGCAGGTTGCACAGAATTGTGTCCATACAGGTTTTGAATATATCTGGAGAAGGAGATAATCTTCTGGGCAGTCTGTTCCAGTGCTCTGCCAACCTCAAAGTAAAGAAGCTTTTCCTCATGTTCATATGGAAGTTCCTACATTCACATTTGTGCCCATAGCCCCTTGTCCTGTGCAGGAAAATTGGGATTATGAATCATAGTTCTGTGGTGGTTGATTGTCATGTAGAGATTTTTTAGTTGCTGTGTAATTCTCATTCATTCTAGCAAAGTGATGTCATGGCAGAATATTTTGTTAGATCAAAAACATAACATAACATAACATAACATAACATAACATAACATAACATAACATAACATAACATAACATATGGCCTTGTGGGAGTGAGGTCAGCGTAAATTTTTCTGACCAGTTACTATCACGTCAGCACTTGTAACAGCAGAGTACAATGTTATGTTTCAGCAACTCCATCTTTCCTATATTCTGATAACCCAAAGGCCCTTTCACTTGTTTGGGATTTCTAGCTTGCTAGAGAAATGTAAAAATGATATCTCATTGTCAATGCCTATGAATCCGTAGCTCACTGAAGTACACTAAAACAGAGGCTGTTAGGACATCATTGGCTTGGGAAGCAAAATAGTGGAGGAAGCCAGTAGTGGTAAAATCCCAAATTCTCTTTTCAGTTTTCAAGAAGCTTGAAATTATAGAATAACTGTTCTAGGTGGCCTAGAACAAGAGACACTTATTCCAAGTGAAAAATCTTTATCATATGAAAATGCTTTCATTTTGAAGAAAACATCAAGTTTGTTTACAAGTTATAGCGGGTCACAAAGCCATTTGGGAAAGGGTAGTTTAAGAAGATGCATTTCAGAAAAAAAATATTTTCCTCAGTTACTACTTTTTGTTTAATTTGATGAATATTGAATTATAACCACCAAATATTTTCATATTCAAGCATTGTGATTGCAAGAAGAAATCACAGGATAGCTTATGGATCACAGCCACTGTTTTATAGAATACATTTACTGTTTGTACAATTTATTCATTCTGAAGGGCTCATAAATATTCAGCATATTGCAAACAGTGACTCTCCCTTATGACTAGAGCATATTGATTTTTATATTTAAGCTATAGATCCTTTTCAGATTAAAGAGAGATTTTCTCCATTAGAATGTAAATGGTTTATATGTCTATTGACTTATATTTTAGAAGTTTTTCTAAATTTGTATATTTGATCCTTGACAATATAACAATGGCAGCAACATGTTGTAACTATCATAAAAGGTTACTAAAGTGAAAATACTCTTCTCCAAACACTTTTCAGATGTCTCCCCTTTTTGTCATTACTCTTAGAAAGGCAAACATTGCTTAAATTTCTTCCTTGTCCTCCAACAAAATTTGTACATACGAAGAAATTTGCACTGAAAGACAAGCAACTTTTGTGGTGGTCAGTGGCACGAAGCCTAGTCAGAGGCCAGTACTGTACTCCAGGGGTCGATATTAGTTTTGATCTTGTTTCACATTTCATTAATCATCTGGATGATAGGGCAGATGCTGTGCCCTTAGCAAGTTTACAGATAACGGACAACTGGGCGGAGTAGCTGAAATGCCAGAAGCGTGTGCTGTATCTGAGGCTTAAAAATGAAATAAATTTAAAAAAAAAAATTCTGTAACAGACTAAAACTGAAAAATGAAAATGCAGAGATAAATCTTGCAGAAAATAATTACCTGGATTTTTATGTCTTCCCTTTTGAAAAAGTAGGTATTATAATATTTTCTGAATCTGACATTGTAGATTACAGCAGATTTATTATACCTATGCTTGGTCTTCAAGATGTTACAGCTTTGTCCGGAGTAGAAGGCAGAAAGAGTTGTAAAATATTGGAACAGATTACTCAGGGAAGTGATTGAGTCACCGTTGCTGGGGGTGTAGATGTGGCATTTGAGGACATGGTTAAATGGTGTTCGGTTAATACTTGGACTCGATTATCTTAACAGTCATTTCCAACCAAAATGCTTTTATGATTCTATCCTATGTTTTTGATATTTTGAACAAGGTGCTGTTACCTTTACCAGATTTATAACAATATCAGACCAACACAAAAGAGGCGGTAATGAAAAAAAACAACAATCCAATAAATCAATCTGGCTTCTTTTCCCAAAGAATCCAACAGCCAAACAGCTTAGAGGCCTTGTAACAGTCTTCTCAAAACACATCTTGGCAACATTGAACAGGTAGCTTTAATATCAAACGTAATCCTGAATAAAAATAATTAACTTCAAAAATGATTGATGATTTTAAAAAAAAATCTCTATAATCAACAGGCTACATTTCATTATCAGGTTTGCTATTTTTTTCTGACCACCGTCTTCATTCGAACAAAAAATTATTATTTGGAATAACTCAAGGAAATGCTTGGTTTCCATTTTGTTCTGAGCTCTCATCTACTTTTTATGTTGTCCTGAAATAATATTTTCTTGTAGACCAACTTTTCTTGCTTATTCATTGTACTAGCATTCTCCAAACTCCCACTGCTATTGTATTGGTTTCAAATGTAAGGGTATATGCCTGAAAAATCCTACTGCTCTATGTTGTTTATCATTTTGCTTGTTAGAAACAAAATTTCAAAGGTAGCTCACAGCTCTTGGATTTGGCAGCATGGAAGTATTAACGTTTATATTCCAGGAATTGATTAGATTGTGGGAAAGCAGTTATTGGAAAGAAAAAGGAAGAACTGGAAAATGAAAGTGATCGTAGGCAGAAAGATACCACTTTAACCAAAGAAGTGTGATGAGTTTAATTAAAAAAAAAACCAACCAACCAACAAACAAACAAACAAACAAAATAAGAGGAAAAAGTTTCAAAAGCTGGGTAAAAAGAAAAGTTATAGAGCATTAGTTCACAGTTGCTTGGGAGAAAAAAAAGGGTCACCTTGTTATACAGATTAAATATCGATTTAAGTAACCAAACATGGAAATATTCACCAGAAAATTATTCCTGTAGCAAATGATCTTATATTTATAGAAAACAGGTATAAATGTGATTACAATAAAGTCTACTTTTTTATTTAAAAAAATAATAATTCCTTTCTAATTCTAAATTATAACAATCACATTTTGTGTAGATCTCTAATTCCTGTTATAATATTACAGTTCATTTCTACAGTTCAGATAAAATATTACCATCCAAGTGACTAATGATATTTTTTTAGAACATGGTCGCAATGTACTCTGAAATAATGAGAACTGGTTTACAGCCAAGGAAAATGAAAGCAGAGAATCATTTTAAACACATTTCAGAATTACTATCCTGATTGCACCAGGGCAAAAAAATACCTTCCTTGGGTTGTGTCAGCATCAATTTAAATTGACACTGCAAAGCTAAGAATCCATCTGGGAAGATGGAAAAATAAGTGTCAGCAGTCCCTTTTGAACTGGGGAAAAGCATGTAGTGCATTTCAGAGAAATGGCTGATCATGACATATCTGTTGTAATACTGTTTTATGAAAGGATGAAAAATCCCACTTTCATTATTAACTTTTTGATATCTTCTCTGGGTGGCAGGACAGTTATCCTATATCCTTGTACTAAGCTGTGAAAGGAAAGTAAAAATGTGTTTTCCCCAGCAACAAGCAGATCCAGCCATATCTGATTTATACCGAAAAGCATTAGATAAGAGCAACCTCCATGACAATAATGTTTTCCTGTATGTATGTTGGGTGTATAAACAAGTTGTATTTATAATCAGCAGATCATTGATGATTTCATTCTGCTTACAGCTTATAATTAACATTTTCTAATATTCTATAAGCTTCTTATGCTCAAAGTTTGTCATAGTCCCTGCAGTCATGAACCATTTTAATTGTTGAACCATGCAGAGAGATGAATGGTGTGAAAAGGAAATCATAGTGGTAAACTATTGCACCTTAAAGAGCTCCTTCCCATATATCACTCTATACACAAAAACCCTGCAGATTAGCCTTGTTTAAATATTATTTGCATTTAAATTGCAGGATAGGTTATTGACTGTATTTTATCAACAAGGCTAAATGCTAAAACCAGCAGTCACATATTCTTTTAAACAGTGAAATTCACTAGTGCATTTTGAAGCCACAATTATAAGCAGACTGCAAAGTAAAGGACTTAAGAGGAATATCTCTTTTGGTATTTGTAAGGTTAGGGGCTAAGAGGCGGTGCAAAAATGCACTGACTCTAAATCCTGAATTGCAAATGAAGGAAAGTATTACCATGTTGCAAATAGTGCCTTTGTAAACACATCTTCATTCAAGTATTGTACAGCCTTAATGGATTTTCTACACACTGAATCATTTTGTTATTTTGCAGTTAAACTTCAAAATGCTCTGCAGTATGGTAGTATGGTAATAGAGTGCTACAATGTCAGTTCTCTCCGTAGCTTAAGTAACAAGGACTCTAACTATATGTTAATGCTAAATTCCATTGTTAGAAAGACCAATTATATTTTTTTTCCATGCTCAGATTGAATAAGTGCAGAAGGTCAGTCATTCTGAATAACAAATAAGCTTCTTAGCATTTCCCAGAAATAATTCATTATTCAAAAAATCTGCTGTTGATTTTCATTTTCCAAAAGGTGGTTGAAAGCCTTATAAAAGGACACTTTTCTTTTCCATGGCCTTTCAATATTCAGGACCTATCCGTTTAATAGAGTGCCAAGAATTTATCTTACAGAAAATTTTTCTTATGTAAGAGGTAAGAAAATGGAAAAATAAAATGTCTCTACATGGGTTAAAATCTGTGGGGTTTCACCTCATTGTGCAACAGTCTAACAAAATGCCTACTGAAGGGTTAGGGAAGGGTATGGCAATGTGTTTAGGAGACTAATAGTATCAAAGATCTCATTTGGTATCAAAGAATTCTGCCAATTCAGAGTATTATTGGTGAGATCCTGAAAAACACTGGCTGACAAAGAATCTGGTCCTAATCCAGAAAATAATGAAAAAAAAAATAGAGTATCTATTCAGAAATCTAGTGGCATGGGTGATTACTGAAGGACTTCCTCAAAAGAATGAAGCTTGCTGTGACTTCCAGGTAATCAGGAACACAGTTTGGTAAATCATTCATAATGAATGAAGAGTTCAATTGAGAAACAGGAAGTCTTTTGTCCATTAAGTTAGAGAATCATTTATACTGGATGTTCAGCTGCAAAATCGTAGTAACTCACGAACAGCTCAATGCAAGTACATTACATCAGACACTTTAAGGGTAGAGATTTTATGATGAATTTGCATAGGTCATTGGGATGCTGCTCTTGATTATAGCTAAAAAAGAAATTAAGAACAACATATATTATATCTCTCTGTGTAATATACACAGTAGCTCCAGTGGACTGTGGCATGACTAACAGTGAAACACTCATATTCTCATATTTTCCCCTTTATATTTCTGTATGTGTTAGCTTTCGATTTATTTAGGGCCTGAACCTTTTACTATTCCCACAACTGATCTTGGTCAGTTTGTAGTCACTGCAGTAATTAAAACTAATTCATTTTGAACACATTTGAAAATGTGAGGATCAAACACTGGGCATTGCATATCAAAGAATAACAGCAGAGACTAGAGCTGGATTTGAGATCTGGTGGGAAATCAAGTGAGCCAGGATTACTGAATTTAAATTTAATAATCCCTGCTTCTTCCTACACCGGTTGCCTTCACCTCATATCCGAGGCCCCTCATACTATATGTTTGGAAGCACAGGCAGAGTATCTGGAACAGGGTCTGCTCCCCCAGGTAAGCTGCACATGCCCACAGCTGCTATTGATTTAGCAAATATGATTATTTATGATTTCATGTGTATGCTTACAGTAGGTGGGGGAAATATTTTGAATAATACATGTGAAGTATTTGGATAACTGTTGAGACTCAGTGATTATTAATCCTAGTGGTTATTCCAAAATTTGTCTGCTCTTTATCTATATCTATATCTATATCTATATCTATATCTATATCTATATCTATATCTATATCTATATCTATATCTATATCTATATCAGCACCCCAAGATAATAGGTTATAAATAAAGTCAAGGTCACTGGGCTCACTGATGAACCAGCTGCGGTCTCAAGTGGAATTCTCTACATACAGCCAATAATTTGGTCTTCAGAAAGAAGTTTATAGCATATTTTTCTTAAACTAGAAATGCTAGAATTCTGGTGAAAACGTATCTTCTGGTATTTCATTAAGGTTACTGACCTTGTGTCCAGGGGAATAATAAAATGCCAGAAGGCTGCAAGAGATGCAAATAAAAATGACACATTGTTCTGGGACTGTTATTCATAGTACTACATCATTTTTAATTCTGTAAAGCTAACATTGGCTTGATAAAGGAGAAGCTGAGCATTACTGATAAATATCATCAGTCACAGGGAGTTTTTTTAATGCACTTTTAAACTCATTTATCTGATAGTTTATAGCAAGATGGTATGAAGTAGACATTCATATTGCCAAGATTTAGACTCCTAGTATATGAACCTCAGTTAAGAAGCTAGCATCTTAAAATACATGAGTTAGCTTCCTGCTCCAGTTTACACCAAAAGCCAGTCTTTCTCCTTTTTACTACAAAAGGAATAGAGATTTCTGAAAAAATTAAACTTGGAAATAATTTTGTTCTTCTCTCTTTAATTATTTTACATCTGCAGAGTTTAGACTTCATCTTTTGTGCTGTATATTTAAATAAGAACTGCTGTGTGTCTTGAGGAGAAGACTATACTGGCTGTTTTCAGTTCATTCCAGCACAGCATATTCAGGATGTGGCCCAGCACTGTTAAGGCAAAAGTGGTTATTTTAATCCATGATGATTGTCAAGAGCTTTCATGGTCAGTTCCAGTAGATAAGAAATAGTGAGATTCTCTTGACAAATCGCATTGTTCAAAGGAATCTTTCTTCTATGCATCTTTCAGTAACCACTCAAGACACCAGCAGGACAGCTCTCTGTTACACAGAGAACTGTGTAGTCAATATGTCAGGCTGCAGGACTCATCTCCAAATGTAAGTTAGTGTTAATTTAAAAAATATTGTGTAACTGATTTCAAGATAATAAGATGAAGAAGCAACAAAAATGTTTCAAATATTTTCCAGGGAGACTGTAGAAGCTATAGTCCATGCAAGGCTATTTTTCTCTTCTTCATCCATATTATCATCTTAAGGGAAGTGTCATGCTGTTAAAGTGTTCTTAAGAGTTGTGTTTGTTAAGTAGAGTATATGAAAACTGTGCATGTGATCAGTTACAAGAAAGCACGCTAATAATTAAAAGATCCCTTCTAAGGTTTTTCAGGTGGGATATTATTCCCATCAAAACTACTTTCACTTTTAAACAGCAATATGATTTTTGACTGGATAAAGAGTCTAAATAATCACAGAATCACAGAATGTTCGTGGCTGGAAGGGACCTCTGAGATCATCGAGTCCAACCATACACACAGACACACACATGCACACACACACAAAAAAACCAACCCCAAAAAAGAACCACAAAAACCCAAACCCCACAAAACAATAATCTCGGCCACTAGGCCATATCCTGAAGTGCCACATCTAAATGTTTCTTAAATACCTCCAGGGATGGTGACTCTACCACCTCCCTGGAAAGGCTGTTCCAGTGCCTGACCACCCTCTCAGTGAAGTAATTCCTCCTAATAGCTAATCTAAACCTCCCCTGCCACAATGTCATACCATTTCCTGTGGTCCTGGTGACTGGCTGCCAACTGGAATTCACTCCATTATCTGGGTACGGCCATTCAGGCAGTTTTTTACCCAGTGGAGACTACACTTGTCTATGGCATGATTCACCAGCTTGTCCAAGAAAATACTGTGGGGGGCAGTGTCAAAGGCCTTACCAAAATCCAGGTAGTCAGTGTCCACAGCCTTCCCTGCATTGAGAAGGTGGGTCACGTAGTCATAGAAAGAGATCAAGTTGGTTAAGCAGGACTTCAGCACAGAGGAAACTAAAGGAAACTTCAAAGGAAACTTCAGAGACCTTGGAGAGCTAATAGACCACAACAGCCCTGGTCAGCCCCATTTGTGCTGCCTAAAACCCACCCCTGGGCCAAAGACTTAATGTCAGACTCTGTGGAATACCCAGTAATGTCACTGGTCTCCACCACTGCCCTTTCTGTGCTGGGCCATGGACGCTGCTGAGATTGAGGGTCCTGCCACAGCCCTAGTCGGCTGTCCTGGACACTGACACGTCTCACTGGGTAGAATCCCAGCCCCTGTCCTCTGCTCATTCCTTTTCTTAAGCATTAATGGGATCTGGACATAAAGACCAGTTTATTTTGAAAGTTGACACGTATATTCCATACTTGGAAACAGTAACCAAATACACATTTGCGGATTTTCCCGTGGCCTATCTGGACAACCATCTGTATGTCCATCTGTGCACTCTTCCAAGCAGCTGTGAGCATGCAACACAGAAACCCTTCAAAGGTTACATATTTTAGTCTCGGTACCTAATTAAAGTGCATTCAGGGGGTTTGGTATCAAAGGCCATCACTATTTTATGTTGTGATGTAGCCAGCTTTTCCTCTGTGTTGCGCTGATTGCTCTCTTTCTGAATGTCTTGTTTGTTGTATATTTTTAACTAGTTATGACCTTGACAGTACTTACGCGAATTCTCACCCTAATGACATGACTATAATACACTTTCTTTGGTTATTGTGCAGTAACAGCAATATGCTGCTCAATGGCATTTAACTCAGAAATATTTTAGTTTATGTTCTGCTCCATGCCAGCAAATGCTATTAAAATGTGTGCACCCTTAATAGTTCACTGGAACAATTGTTTTGCACACGTATACACAGGGAACATCTGCTCAAGATATGAAAATAGATTCTTTTAGGTATGTGTTTATCAAAACAGTGGGGGAACGAAAGGTCACATAAACTGTTATGTAAAATGCCATCTGCAGTATGTGTCAGATATTTTTTTAAAAATAATTTGATTAAGAATTCCACTTATATTTATATTAACTGTAAACCTTCTAGTTTAAGGTAATAATTTGAATTTCTAATTTGCATTGAATTAAACAAGAAAAAACATTCACAAGACTAGACATGCAAAAAATTAATATCATTATATAATATAATGCATTTTATTATCATAGAATCATAGAATCATCCAGGTTGGAAAAGACCTCCAAAGGTCAACTAGTCTGACCTCCCCACAGTCGCAGGGACAAACAACTAGACCAGGTTGCCCAGGGCCTTATCAAACCTCACCTTGAATACCTCCAGGGAAGGGGCCTCAACCACCTCCCTGGGCAACCTGGTCCAGTGTTCTACCACCCTCATAGTAAAGAATTTGTTTCTAATATCCAATCTAAATCTGCTCTTCTCTGACTTAAATCCATTGCCCCTTGTCCTACCACTTCAGACCTTTGTAAACAGACTTTCCCCAGCCTTCCTGTAAGCCCCTTTCACTTTCTGGAAGGCTGCGATTAGGTCTCCTCAGAGCCTCCTCTTCTTCAGGCTGAACAACCCCAACTCCCTCAGCCTATCCTTATAGCAGAGGTGCTCCAGCCCCCTGGTCATTTTCATGGCCCTCCTTTGGACCCGCTCCATCAGGTCCATATCCTTCCTATAATGAGGGCTCCAGACCTGCACACAGTCCTCCAGGTGGGGTCTCACCAGAGCAGAGTAAAGTGGCAGAATCACCTCTCTGGATCTGCTGGCAACAC
>VZRU01011507.1:2998-24256 GCA_013398155.1 Pedionomus torquatus
GCAGGAGAGGGACTCTTTGTCAGGAAGTGCAGTGACAGGACAAGGGGTAATGGTTTTAAACTGGAAGAGGGGAGATTTAGATTGGATCTTAGGAAGAACTTCTTTGCTGTGAGGGTGGTGAGGCACTGGAAGAGGTTGCCCAGAGAAGCTGTGGCTGCCCCATCCCTGGAGGGGTTCAAGGCCAGGCTGGATGGGGCTTGGAGCAACCTGGTGTGGTGGGAGGTGCCCCTTCCCAGGGCAGGGGTGTTGAACTGGATGATCTTTGAGGTCCCTTCCAACTCTAACCATTCTGTGATTCTATGACTCTCTTAATTAGGAGACTTCCCAAATAATCCTTTCCTTCCTCCTAAGTATCTGAGCTGTCAGACAAGGCAGCCACAAAGCCCCACTGGTGCTGGAGATCACAGATGTCCTGTGAGAGCAGTGACAGACCCTGATCTTACACAACATCCCTTTTTCCACACCATCCAAGCACAAGGGCCACAAAGGCGGTGCAACTACTCCCCACCTGGCAGCTCACACACTTACGTTCTCCACCAAAGGCCAGGATACCAACAACTCCATGTTGGACACTTTTCTGCTTTTATTTAAAAAAAAATCCAGAAATGGATCCAGTAACAGTTTTATTATCAAGGAAATTGTTTTACTATAAGCAGAGAACAGACACAGGACGGAGCAGAGGGCTCAGACAAGCGAAGTGTTTAACCGCCGCACAGCCTCTTCCGTAAGAAAGAATGTTACAGCTAAATTTGAAGCCACCCCTTTCCTGGAGAAGGCGGGTACTAACCTAGCTGCAGATCCGAACGCTCTCTAGCGACACAACCAGCCTTTTCAGCAGGGTTCCCAGGCCTCACCACCCGCTCCCAAGCCCTGGGACCTGCCAGGAGGGTCCATACAGGTGTTCTTCTCCTCCCCGGTTCCAGCAGGGCTTCCATCTCCACCCTTCGATTCAGTGACATGGTTTCTGAACTGGGGTTTAGATTTAGTACACCATCGTTTCAAGTATCACAAATGAATGATCGGCGAGTCCCCAGGGTGCCTCAGTTGAATGCCACAGGGCGAAACACTTGAACTTCATCTGGCATGAATTAACTTTCATCAAGTGACAATTTATCTAGCAGATACATCACTAAGTTTATACATTAAAAGGATTTTTTTTTTTTTTTAATATATAGAATACTGCAAAAACACAGTAAGTCTGAATTCTGCCCATTGCTGCTCAGGAAGGTCCCTTCTCTCCCAAGCGTCAAGAAATCGACCTCTTCCTCATACTCTAGTCGTGGCACGACAGAGACTTCTTATTGCTTCTCTTCCTTCTGATCCCCCGGACTTCCAGAACCCTCTCGCTCGGAGGCCATCTGTGAAAGAGTCGCCTTATTAGTCCTGGTAACAACAAAAAGCTTCTCCGAGACGTTGGGGTTGCTTGTTGTTTTGGGGTTTTTTTGCCTAGTTTGCTGTTTCGGTTAGTCCTAGACTGAGGAAACCGTTTTCCTTGAGTGACAAGGGTAACTGGAAACCATCCCCACCTCTGCACTGCTGCTAGAGGAGGGAGGAAATTATCTTCCCGTTATTTATGCTTTCCCAGTGGATGTTAACGGGCTTACGCTGCAGCACTGGGCATTTCCAGTTAGACAGCAGAAAAGCAGCTTTCCACAGTAAGGAGAGCTTAGCCACCACCAAGGTCACCCGGGCAGAGAGTGCCACTTCCATCCTGGGACACCTCCCACAACAGCTGAAGCGCAGGACTGCCAGGCGCGGACACGCAGCCTTTCGCCGGGAAGGAGATCAAGATGAAACCCCCCGACAGCCTTACCACTCTAATTTTAATTAATTAACCAGGAAGCCTGTTATACACATCCTCCAAGCGTATCCCGGTGATACGTTAGTACTTAAGGCACTCCACACACCCAGGGGAAAGCCCTGTCCACATTCTTCTTGATGCTCCTGTCCTGGTTTGAAGTAAAACCACCAATGTCCTGTTTCACAATTTTACTTTTTTTTAGCTGGGCCTCTTCTAACTCCCCAAACTCCGAAATTAACAGCACATTGATCAGAAACTGCTCACCCTCACAGTGATGAGACCTGGTTACACCAAGGGATGGTGCAGAGAGGCCCTGGCTTATCCTTATTGCTGGAACAACCAAGGGCAGGGAATTTTGGGATTTGCCCTGTTGGAGGGTGGGAAGTGGAAAAGCATCGAGGGGTCACCCCTGTGGGGAGGAGCGGGCAGGACAGGGGACCCAAACCTGACCTACAGGGTATTCCAGCCCATCCACATCATGCTCAGCAGAAAAGCTGAGGGATCAAAGGATCAACTCTCTTTCTTCGATGGCCAATGTCCAAGGAGGACCCTGCCTATTTGTCTGCCTTCGACCCTGATCCAAGTATTCCTGACTCCAGAGCTGGAATCCAGCTCCTGTTGGTCACCAAGTCCGGTCTCGGACTTTTCCTGATGCCTGCTGGTGACGTGATCGTCATCCTGGGCGCTCAATACGATTTTGTATATATTGTATTTATTTCATTATTTTCTTCTTACTTTAACTTTAGTAATTTACTTCATTAATTTAGTTCGTTCTAAATTCCTAAATCTCCTTATCTCTTCCTCTCATCTTTTTTGGGGGAGGAAGGGCCATCTGTCAATCTGGTTTTGGTAATTTCAGCAGAAACCACAACAGCTCCTTATTAAGGATCCAGTGCTTTTTCATACAACGCTGTATGGAAATGCAACACGCCGCTCGGGAAACAGCCACCCATGGCAGGATGGGCCAAAGTTTCAGCCTTCAACTCTACCTGACTTTCTACAGCAAATTCTACAGTTCCCTCACTCAGGGGGAGCTGCTCTGAGACTCAGCGGCACCTTCAAGCACAGCTCGACGTTTGCCATCTCCACGCACCCAATCCCTTCCCATCCCATCCGAGGGCCATGACATAGAAATGACCATAAACTTACCTTCTTGTATGCCATTTCAAAGAGTTTGAGGGAAGCCTGCTGCAGGCTGGTTGCTGCCTGCCTGATGTTTTCTCCCGTTTCGCTATCTTTACGAGCCAGAAGTTCCCTCATTTTAGCAATTTCTTCCTTCAGTTTGTTGCACTGCAAATAAGTCACAAACAAATCATGAAATCCTGCATTTTGTTCATGGAGAAACAAGTTCCTGTTATTTCACCCACCTCCTGGCCACAGCCAAACTGGGGTTTGTTTTGCCAGAAGCTGCAAAATTAAGTCTGAAATCGAGCCATATGGTCTACGGGGACTAGGGCTGTGTACAGTTCCCAATGGGCACCTGGCCACTTCACTAAATATGCCACAGTTGGCATTAATTGGTCCCCTTGTTTGCCATCTCAGCAGAGGCGCCGAGGACAGAAAGCCCTGCAGCGACGGAGCAGCCTGCCAAGGATGAGAGCTGCTCTCCCTGGCACACCTCACCAGCCAGCCAGTCACCCCAGGAGCTGGGATGAAGGGAAAATACAAGCTGGTTTTCAACTATATCTAAGGCATGTCAGGAAGCCAGTGACTAAGTGCTGTTCACCACCCTGGTTTAATCCCTTAGTGCACGTGGGAGAAGGAGCAGGAGGCAAATAGCAGCAACACGCTCTCATCCCAGCCCCTGTAGCCATCTGTCTCCACACAGTCTGGCATTTCTCAGTTGGACTGGCACGCTGCTGGAGAGGTGGGCCTGGGGAAGTGAGGTCACTGGGGGACAGCTGTGCCAGTGGCACTCTCTCAGCAGCGTTTCCCAGTCAAAACGTGGGCAAAACTCTCCTTCAGACCCACAGGAAGGGAAAGGCAATCGATGTCTTCCCCGTGTCAGGCCACCATCTCCACCCAGACAGCACAGGACTTCTTCCAAGCTCTGCTACCCAGTTCCCCTAGGTATTCCCCAATCGCCCCCACGCAGGGGGGAACAGGGATTGAGGCTCTGTGCTCCTGAGGGACAGAACTCCAGCAACCATAATCCCTAACACACCCTAGAAGAGAGGAGCTGGGCTGAAAAACAGCATTTGAACTGATGAGAGGCTACTTCCCAACACACTATACTCTTGTTCCCTCAAACACCTCACAGAGGAACCCTTTCATTCTGCTTCCAAGAGTTGTTTTTAACTTGAAGATTCAGCTATCCATTTTAAATTCAGCTTTTGAAATTCATAATGCAAAAATGGAAGTCATTTAGAAAGGTATGACAAAACACTCTCTCGATACCAAATACCCAATTCACCCCAAAGACAGAAGAAAAATTTGGAGTTGAGTGGACACAGTAGTTTTCATTGCCTCCAAGTTCTTGGGTGCTGGGTTTGTACAAGTGCAGCTGCCAGGTCTGCACAGCAGCTTCGCCTTCGTCCCTCAGCTAATACACTGGTAGCTCTGTCCATAATCTCTAGCTTTTGAGTAAAACTCTCCTCTCACACAAACCACAGAACAGTTCTTATCAAATCACGGCGAGGCCAAGTCAAGGACATGATTCATGAAGAAACCTTTCATTAACAGCTTCCCAGGCTCTCAGATCTCCAGTGAAACTGAACTTGCACTCCGAAATAAGTTATTTACTATTATCTAAACCATGTTCTTTTAAGCATGTCCTCCCATCCTCCCATCAGCCCTGCTCATCCCACTCATCAAGTGCAAAAGCGAAGGAGCTGACGACTGTGCTGTCTTTCCACAGCATGGATACACACCCAGAGTCAGTGTCTCTGGCCAGAGACAGCTAGGAGTTCGGTGAGAATTTGAGCCCAAGGAATCTCACCTCCTGTACTGCTACGGGAACAGAAACCACCCACCTCATCCGCTGGCAGCTGATCCTTGAACTCCTCCATCTTTGACTCCGTGTCATGGATGATGCCTTCAGCCATGTTTACAGCTTCCACACGTTCCTGCGCAAGAGAGAGACAGTAAGTGCTCACTGCAAACCCTACTTCCCTGGAAGCAGAAGCAACTAATACAGCACTACCGAAAGAGCCAGCAACTGCAGAGCCAGGACAGCACACTCTGCTCCTTGAGAAAGCCACAGAGCTTTTGGAAAATATGCGTAAGCTTCTTCAGCCACAAGGACACCAGAGAAAACGAAAACATTCATCAATGACCTGGACCAGGGGACAAAGCTTTTCCTCAGTAAATTTGCTGATGATACCAAAATGGGAGGGAGGGTGGCTGACACTCCAGAGGGCTGTGTCACCATCCAGAGTGACCTGGACAGGCTGGAGAGCTGAGCAGAGAAGAACCTAATGAAGTTCAAGAAGGGCAAGTATAGGGTCCTGCACCTGGGGAGGAAGAACTCCAGGCACCGATACAGGTTAGGGGTGGATCTGCTGGAAAGCACTTCTGAGGAGAAGGATCTGAAGGTCCTGAAGGTAGATAGTCAACTATCCATGAGCCAGCAATGTGCCCTTGTGGCCAAGAGGGCCAGTGGAATCCTGGCCTGCACAGGAAGAGTGTGGCCAGGAGGTGGAGGGAGGTCATTCTCCCCCTCTGCTCTGCACTGGTGAGGCCACAACTGGAATACTGCCTCCAGTTCTGGGCTCCCCACTTCAAGGGAGACAGGGAACTACTGGAGAGAGTCCAGTGTAGGGCAACAAAGATGAAGGGATTGGAGCATCTCCCTGATGAGGAAAAGCTGAGAGAACTGGGACTCCTGAGCCTGGAGAAGGTTGAGGGGACACCTCATGAATGCTCACAAGTATCTAAAGGGTTCGTTCAAGGAGGTTGGAGCTGGACTCTTTTCAGTGGTTCCCAGTGAAAAGATGAAGAGCAACAGGCACAAGCTGGAAGACGGGAAGTTCCACTCGAACATGAGGAAAAACTTCTTTGGGGTGAGGGTGCCAGAGCCCTGGCAGAGGCTGCCCAGGGAGGGTGTGGAGTCCCCTTCTCTGGAGACCTTCAAGCCCCTCCTGGATGCAGTCCTGAGGGATGTGCTCTGGGCAATCCTGCTTTAGCAGGGGAGTTGGACTGGAGGATCTCGAGAGGTCCCTTTCAACTCTGATAATTCCCTGATTCTGTGAAAACACCGAGTTGTTTTGCTCATGTCTCCTTATTACAAACACTTGTAACATCTTGACAGTGGAACCCCTGCCCCCTTGTGCTAGGTAAGAAAGACCCGTTTTTAACAACACTGTTGCAAAAGACAATGAATGGGGATAGAGTAAGCTCTAGGTACAGAGGAGCAAAATTCCCGAGCTATAATTCAGTCCCAGTGTCAACAGGAACTATTTCACCAGCAGCAGTCAGTCTCTGGGACACCCAAGCCCCTATATCTGGAACAAAACTCTGCCTGAACAAGGGTGTGATAATATTCCCAATAGGCTAAGCACTTACAGTAGAAAGCTGATGGAAGTTATAATTTTGTTTCTACACTACGTCTTCACTCTTTGTGGGATGTTGAAGTTCACAGCGGGTGCCAAGTCCGGTAGAGTGACAACTCTGTTTTGCATTCATGATACTGCCATGGAAGTAAAACTACGAACAGGAAGGTGTAATGAGGGAGTTTTGACAGTCATAGTTATGTGTCAAGTAAAGAAAAGTGTTAAGTTAAGAAAGCAGCCTAATTGCCTTCCTTTGATAGACCACTCGACAGACGCAAGTCTCCAGGACTACAAGAGGGAAGAACTTATTCAGTGATTTAAGTTAAAGTAAGGCAACAGGAAGAAGTTTTCAGCGCAGCCTCTGCAAATGCAAGGCTACCACCTACACTTCATGGCACCGATTCAGTTATTTAAACACTGGGACTTTAGAGGTTCCCTATCTAACCTAGCAATACTAATAAGCCAGTGTGTTGTGGCTTCAGAGCTTTTGAGGCAAGATGATGCTGCTTCACATGAATTTATTCCATGAATTCTCTACTTTAGTCCCCTCCTGATCCCTTCAGTGTTGAGGGTGATTTACAACCCTGCCTGAACACTCGAGATGGGTTTCCACACACTGAATATATCTACATTGTGTCCTCTTAGTGTGCCAGTGTCAGCAATCACTGACTACAAGCTGTTGTCATACCCCAGGAGCAGACCTTCACTGAATCTGCTTAGAAACCAATGCTCTGTATTTAGTAGCATAACTCATTACTACTACCCTCATTAAACCAATTAGTTCCAACCATTAATCCTATGTATATCACAGGTTCAGTCACCCAACTATGGCAAGTGTCAGTCCTTTCTTGACCAAGTCAGTGCGGCTTGCAAACACCTCCTGATGGCTTCACCTGCACTGAGGGCAAATACAGCTTTCAAGATACCAGTGAGGTTTTAAGCTCTATGGAGAACAACTTCTCACTTAGGAAGGAAGGGGTCGAGGTGCAGCTTTGCTTGCCAAGTTCTATAAATTAAGTTTTAAAATAAACTCACAGAAAGTAACTTAATATCCCCATAGTTGTCCCATTTAACTGGAACACCACTGTGAGAACCCAGTTGCAGTAGGCAAGCATCCAAAAAATGGCCACGATAATGGGCAGATGGACAGTAAAGAGCACTGACAACAAAAAGCATAACTAGGATTGCAAAGCTGTGCAGATATTTAGGTAACTGTACAAACAGCTGAAGACAGCAGAAACCAGAACCCACAGCTGCCTCAAAAGGTGAGCACAGAAGAGCAATAACTGGCAGGTATTATCAACCATAAAGATCACATTACCTTTCTTCGCCTGTCTTCCTCTGCATATTTCTCTGCATTCTTCACCATGTTCTCAATTTCATCTTTGCTAAGGCCACCAGAAGACTGGATAACGACTGTGTTAGAGAAGAAGCATTAATAAACACTGTGCTCTCATCTTTGAAGACAGTATCCTTTCCCAAACCCTCTCAGTGGCGGCAGCCTTCCTCAGGGACTCTGCAAGTGCAAAGACCCCACGGACAGTACAAAGACAGACAGTTCTTTGAAGATGCAGTGATGCTGCTGGCAAGATAAAAGCCTGGTATCTCAGATCTATGGACCCTCCAGCTCTGCCAGACACCTCAAGTCCACTGGTCTGTGAATCACTTTGACCATTCTCCACATACTCCTGGAAAGTGAGTGTGTACACAAAGCCCCCGTGAACCAAAGGGGCATTCTACCAGATTAAAACCACCAAACCAAAAAGAAAACCAGCAGAAAAATAATCAACAACAAAAATCCAAACAGAAAGAATTGTTTTATCAAGGTATAGAGACTCCTTTCACTGTTTGGCAAGCAGCCCAGCCCGGTTGCAGGGTAAAACAACGCTCCCCACCCTATCCTTAGTAAGCGAATACGGTGTGGGATTCTGTGGGCAGGCTTCTAAAGGTGTTGTTCCCCTTGCCCTTTTTTTAATTGTTTTGTTTTTCCTCTCCACTGGTGGCAAAAAAGTAGGGTCTAGACTTAAGCTCATTTCTGCAGTAAAGCACAATTTCATTGCAAGAGAGGACCCAACACCCAGGATCTCAAAAAAAGTCTGCAAAAAAAAGGGGGATACCAAGATCCTCACTAGCAATAAGTTGCTTTGTACATAATATTTCTCAACGGTACAAAACCCTGACTATGGACCCTCATCCTTTGGATGCAGGTGTGGGCCAGGCTGCTCAGCTTTAGAATCAGGACCACACTTGCACACAGAGGCAGCTAAAAAATTCCAGTTGCCCATTATCGGGAGATGGCTGTTCAGTGGTCGAAGGCAACCACACAATGAAAATCTAGAAGGAAATGGAAGTAACAAGGGAGGGTGGTTTTGGTAACAAATTTCTGCCAAAAGCCAAGCAGCACGATTAAGAGCATGTACTTTGAAGTTGCCAACACAGAGTAAATGGTATTTTTTTTAACCAGAGCATGCTTTTGATTGCTCAAGGGGTTGTCTCCAAGAAACAAGTGAAGGGCAGTATAGAGACTTCCCAGTTAGAGCCACAAAAGAGATATATTTTCTATTGGGGGATCCATAAATGCTTCAAATTAATTTTCTGAGCCCGCAACAGAGTTTTAGAAAATGTCAACTGTGCCATTAATTACCCCAGACCAGCAGGCCTAAGACTTCACGGCACTGCAGAGCAAAATATACTGACAGCTTGAAGTCCCCAAGCCTCCTGCCATTTAGAGACAATTCCAGCCTAAAAGGCTATAAATTAACAAGGTGATTACACAAAATCACCTAATGCTTCAAGACACTTGAATTTCAAGGCCTTTGTAATGAAGTAATTAGAAACAAAACAGGGTCTCAGCACAGGGATGATGCATTCAGCTGTACTTGACATGCCTTGAATTCAACAAATATCTTCCTAATTCGATTTCTCCAATAAAAGCCTGCACCTTCAGGCAAGCAGGCTCAGACAGACAGCAATCTCGCCCTAGGTTAGCAATAGGGCACTCCTGAGAGAACAGTGTACCCAGGAGAGTCAAGAACAACTCCTGCAAGGTGCTGGATTTCCAAAACCCAATTTCTGTCCCTTCAGAGTAGCAGAATGGCACTGCTCTGAGCTCCTCAGTCACACAAGACATCCCTTGTAAGCTCCACAACATCTGTTAGCCCTCAGGTAGCCAACCTCTAGGCCCCACAGCTCTCTGGGGATGGAGGCACTGCTGATACGGACAGGAAACACTGGGAAAGAGCTGCAATCCACTGAAATGTGGCTGCAGCCATCACAGCAGAGTGCAAGTTCAAGAAAGGACTGTCATACAGCGCAAAGCGACTCGGAATGTGATACAACGCTGCTAGTGAGGACTTCCTTGACCTTGGCATAGGCAGATGCTTCATCTCTGCCTAATGTGCAAGGAAAAGCATCCATTAGAGTCTGTTTACAAAGGCCTGTAGTGACAGGACAAGGGGCAATGGCTTAAAGTTGGAGAAGAGCAGATTTAGATTGGATATTAGAAACAGGTTCTTTCCTCTGAGGGTGGTGGAACACTGGAATAAGTTGCCCAGGGAGGTGGTTGAGGCCCCTTCCCTGGAGATATTTAAGGTGGGGCTCAATGAGGCCCTGGGCAACCTGGGCTAGTTGGGGTGTCCCCGCTGACTGCAGGGAGGTGGGACTAGATGACCTTTGGAAGTCCCTTTTGGACCAGACCACTCTATAATTCTATGATTGGTGGCAATCTCTGTTGGCAAGATAAGAGAGGACAAGAGAGTTCTTTGTGTTTAGAGACTTTGGCTCCTTAAAATGAACATACAGGCCAGTTGTCATTTCTACTTTTCCCCGTTTCTTTTTGCAGTAATCCTTTGACCCCTTTCCAGAGGAGACATAGGCTAAGATGCAGGCTTCAACTGCATCTATGCTGCCCTGGCAACAGAGGGCTTGTGTCATCCTGATGTTTATTCAAGTGACAGGGTCCTGACTCCTGAACTGCAGGATGCCCATGAGGACAGCACTCCGTTACCTCTGGGGTCACCTAGTGCCACCCTCAGCACCCAGCAACTCCACACCTCCCCTCCTCATCCCCAGGCAGCATCCCAGAGCACTCACTTTGCTGTTCGCGCCCGGTGCCTTTATCCTTGGCTGACACGTGAACGATACCATTAGCATCAATGTCAAAGGTGACCTCGATCTGGGGCACTCCACGCGGCGCTGGAGGAATCCCAACCTGAGAACGAGAAGCGATTAACCATTAGCTCCCACACAGACGTAGGCTCATGGTACAACGCTCCAGCGGTGGGCATGTTATCTTGACGCTCCATCAGTTGAATCAACTATTAATTAACCTTAAGAGCCAAGTTCTTTACATGTCTGTTGGCACCAGCCGTATCTAGATTTAACACGACACAGATTTCTATCCAGAACAAGTGCACTGAAAACACAAGAGGTAGCCCCAAAGTTTGGTTGGGGAGTGACATGGGGTTCTGGAGAACTGCTTAACTCTCCCCTTCCAGGACATGGTGGAATACTCTGTTTCCTCAGTTCTGGACATGACTGGACTTCAGCAATTACCTCGAGGCTACCATATTAAAAGACAGTGATCATTACAGCTTCCTTCAAAAGCACAAAAGAAAGACAAAGCCTTTGCTAGAAGGATGGCTTCTTCTAGCAAAAGCAAGCTTGGGCAAACAGTTAAAACATTGCCAAACTCTGCCAACACTGCCTAAACCAATTCCACACAGGGAGCTGGTCAGGTAGCCCCACACCACACAGCGGAATCCCTGGAGCACTTCTGTTCTCCAGTAAGCAGGGCAGTTCCACAGGCTTTCGCAGAAAAGCAATACTGGGCTTCTCTGGGACTGTAGGTATGGAGCCTGCTCCAAGTGTTGTCTTTGCACGAAGGCTGCCTGCTACACATCCCTTATTACGAACAGGGTGGGACATCTTCTGTGAGAGGACTCCCCCCCCAACACCAGGGGTTAACTGAAACGGAGAAGGCTTTGACCTTCTGAAAGACGGTCAAGTCTAAACTCATGAATACTGAGTAGCCAACATACCAGTGTGAACTGGCCAAGAAGTTTGTTGTCACTAGCCATCTCTCTCTCGCCCTGGCACACTTTAATCTCCACTTGAGTCTGCCCATCAGCAGCTGTAGAAAATACCTGTGCAAAAGGAACAGAAAGTTACTGGGTAGGTAGTAAGTTAAAACACATGAATAGATGCAGTTAAATGTTGACTAAATAACAAGGAAAGGAATAGAGAGAAGCTACTCTAAAGATATAAAGAATCATTAAGTGCTTGTTGCTGCCCTGTTCCTCTGACAAAACACTGAGGCACCAAGACTAGCAATGGTCAAGCTCAGTGGCATCTCATCCTTTAAGGACTTCAGCTCAGAGAACCAGCGATGTCAGGCTAGCAGCAAGCTCCAGTGGCAGCCACATCACAAGAACATTTCCTCCTGAAGCAGCAGGGCTCCTGCCCCAGCCTCACAGAGAACAAGTGTTATCAGAGCACACACCGGCAGACCCAGACAAGGCAAAGCCAAAGAAAGGGTCACACCCAAGTCTATTAGGGCTCTACAACAGAAAAAAAAAACCACCAAACCAACAATAAAACAATCCCTTCTGAGGTGTGCAGGCTAAGAAAGGTGGTCTCAAAGGGGTGCGGTGCTCAGTTATAGAAGGTGTCCACAAAATTCTTCTTCAGAATGATGTGTTGATAGTTACATCATAGCACACACACTGCAACTCTGACCAGGCCACAAAGATCCTGGGGTACTCTGGCAAACATTAACCAAACTTACCTCCCTCTTGGGCACAGTAGTAATAGAAAAATGCAGTGGCTGACACAAAATCCAATTTCTACAATGCTTCTCCTTGTCAGATGCAGAGGAGACAAGTCTATCTACTGGGATGCTTTGTGTAGGCTTCACTGTGCTTTTTGAGACCACCACAAAAGACTCAACCCCACCTAGAGTCATTTTGTACCTGGCTCTTCTTAGTCGGTATGGTAGTATTCCTGTTGATGAGCTTTGTGAAGACGCCTCCCAGTGTCTCAATCCCCAAGGAGAGGGGAGTTACATCCAGCAGCAGCACATCAGTAACGTCGCCAGCTAACACGCCACCTTGAATAGCCGCGCCAATAGCAACGGCTTCGTCAGGATTAACTGCTTTGCTAGGAGCGCGGCCAAACAAATCCTGTACAGTCTGCTGCACCTGAATGGAGAGAAAGCACAGCTTGTATGTGAACCATTACTGCCCAGTGCCACGGCCATCAGAACATGCCAGCCTTGGCTCAAGGCCTGTATCTTTCTGCTCCTGCTGCCATGTAACCCTGCAGCATGAGAGAAATACTAAACTTCAGCCTTGTGACTGCTCCCTCATTCCCCTCAACACACTCATTTCAGTCTAGACAACCCCTTCTCCGGAGACTCTCTTGCAATCACCATCACCAGCTGCAAGTCAGCCTACATCAGTCCTTTCATGTAGCCCAGCGATATTCAGAAGGGATCACTCCCCGCTTATCAAGCGGGAGTCAAGGACTGCTCCCTGGGAACTCGCGCAAGCCAGCAGCAGGCAGAACACAGCTGCCAAGGACAGTACAGCTGCAGAGGCAGAGCACGGGGAAGGGGAAAATAAATCCAGAGCAGGACAGTTCATTTTGTTTGTGTGCAATAAAGGAGAAGGGGGGAGAGGAAATTGTACGAAGTACAGTATTTCCAAACCCTTTATTTAACAGGCTGCTTTACCAGAGAAGTACATTTGCTATGTCAGCAGTCAGTCTGTGCTGCATTACCAGCTTTTGACTGCTCTGACCCTTCAGAAGGATGTGCTCGCCACTGCAACAGATTTCCTGCCGAAGTATCCAGATGAAACCAGGTCTCTGCAACCGAGCACAAGCAGTCTGGCCCTCTGCCTTACTACAGAAGGGTGCAGGGCTTCATTTCATTCACAGGTTCCTTCCCCATGTGTACACCCATTAGACACACAGCGGCACAGGTGAGCCTGGAAAACTGTGCTGTAAGTAAACATTCAACTCCCCTGCACTTACACCAAGAGACACCTGCCCAGGGCGTTCATTACACTGGAATAAACTTTCGGTATGAGCATATAATTAAGTGGAATTCTTTTTCCTCCAGAGGAGTATTTTACATAACAAAAGAAAGGTTCCCTCTAACCACACACTGGATGTTTCCTGCAGCACTGGCCACGTGAGTGCTCCAAAGGCAGGTCCCCTCCTAGCAGGGGGACATGAACACAACCATGCACTCGCGGGGTGTGACACAGGCACTGATCTCAGAGCCGACTGTAACTACAGGCACACAGGAAAGCGCTCTGTAAGCTCAACGCCACAAATGCTGGGGGTTATAAATAGGGAGTAACAAAGTAAAAATAATAAGGTGATTCTGCCACTTTCCTCTGCTCTGGTGAGACCCCACCTGGAGAACTGTGTGCAGGTCTGGAGCCCTCAATATAGGAAGGATATGGACCTGATGGAGAGGGTCCAGAAGAGGGCCACGAAGACCATCAAAGGGCTGGAGCCCCTCTGATACGAAGACAGGCTGAGGGAACTGGGGCTGTTCAGCCTGGAGAGGAGGAGGCTCCAGGGAGACCTAACTGCAGCCTTTCAGTACCTAAAGGGGGCTACAGGAAGGCTGGGGAGGGGCTGTTCACAAAGGCCTGCTGCAATAGGACAAGGGGTAATGGACTTAAGTTGGAGAAGGGTAGATTTAAGTTGAATATTAGAAAAATTTTCTTTACACTGAGGGTGGTTGAGCACTGGACCAGGTTGCCCAGGGAGGTGGTTGAGGCCCCTTCCCTGGAGATATTCAAGGTGAGGCTGGACGAGGCCCTGGGCAACCTGGGCTAGTTGAGGGTGTCCCTGCGACTACGGGGAGGTCAGACTAGATGACCTTTGGAGGTCCCTTCCGGCCTGGAGGATTTTATGATTCTATATAAAAATAAAATCAGTATTTAAGTACCGTCTCCCACCCATAAAGGATATATGATGTGTCATGAAGGGCCTCCCTACTTTTAGAAGTGTTTTTTATCACTCTATACGTAGTTAATCATGACATTTTCCCCTTTATCCAGTTAGAACAGCAGCAACTTTGGGAAGGTATAGCACAGTTACTCCACTTGAGCTTTGGCCAGAGCAGTCGCTTCTGTTTATCTTGTTGCTCTGGTTCCCCTGTCTGAGTGACCTTCTGCACACACCAATATGACCTCCAGCCACCAGACACATTTAATACCTGGGGAAGAAAAAACAAACCACCCACCACCAAACCCTAAATCAATGCTAAGCAGGACCAGGTACACACCTACAAACCTAGAAAGGACCTGCAAAACACAAGTGTTTACAGCAAACAAACAGTCCAAGCCTGATGGATCGCCATGGAATGAGATTTTGATGACCTCTCTAAGAAAGGACAGGCTGTACCCTGGAAGAGAGCATGTCCATACGTGTTCAGTTCTGACTTCAAGGGAGTGCAGCAGCAGGCCGCATCGCTACACACAAGAACAGTGAATCGCCATCAGAGAGCACCTTATCTGCAAGACTGTGCATGTCTGCAGAGCAAGCTTTTAAGTTACCTGTTGGTGCTTATGATCATGTAACACACAGGCCAGATATTTGGTAAGGAGTGTTTGGAACAGCCAGTTCAATACGCTTGGCAACACCCAGCCTCACACAGGTAGCCAAATACAGGCAGCCAGCAAGTAACAGAGCCATTTGGCTTGTAGGGTTTCCTCACAGCTAGTTGTGAAGTGCTCTACGCAGGGGAAGAAATCCACTGGAAGGCCAGGATTATTATCCTTGAAGTATACCTTTGTCACACAACAAAGTCTACAGTGTAAAAACATGAAAACACCCTGAAGAATGCTGCTTAGCTTTGGTCCAAATGAGAAATTCAAGTTGAATTTTCAACTCCTGGTAACTCCTACTTGTCTTTGTAAAGCTCAACTCAGCTACAGCCCACAGATTCGAGCTAATTAATCAGGACAGGAGAGCCCCTTACCATTGCTTTCACGTGACTACTTTGCACGTCTTGCTCTGCTCCGAGCAACCTTCAGCTGCTGGAGCTTTGAAGTTAGCAGATTCCCAACTTTTCTGTAACAGAGCATCACCTGTGCCGGCTTTGCCCATAACAGAGATGGATCTCATACCTTTGGCATTCTGGTCATGCCACCAACCAGGATGACTTCACCAATGTCACTCTTGCTGACTTCAGCATCCTGCATGGCTTTCTGGCACGGCGCAACTGTCCTTTTGATCAGATCAGCTACAATGCCCTCAAACTGCGAGCGACTCAGCTTCATGTTCAAGTGCTTTGGTCCAGAGGCATCCATAGTAAGGTAGGGCAAGTTAATATCGGTCTGCAGCACAGAAACAGACAGGGAGTGAAAAACAAGAGTGGAAAATAAGGCAGCCACACTGAGGTTTTCGATCAAGCTACAGGTTCTCTTCTGCCTGTACTGAAACATCGATGTGCCTGCTCACTGCAGCCCAGCTTTTAAGTGGCAGCAGGCACACCTTTATGTTTGACATTTCAGACGAGATAGGAAAATCATTTTGTTACGCATCTCATGGTTACAACTCTTCAAGTTCCTGTTTTAATACTGTATCATCACGAGGTCTTTTACTATTAAGAGAAACAACTTAATTTCTGTCATAGCCAGGAGGTAAGAGGCTAAACATTCGAAGTGACAACCTTAATCCTCTTCCTTTAGCACAACACAGCAGAAAGCCCACCTCCAGAGTCACAAAAGATTTTGCCAAATGGCCAACACTTCACACTAAGTAAGCTACTTGAAGGAAAAACTCATGACTGTTTTCTAAATACAAACAACTTGTGTCCAACAGCTAGTCCATTGCCATTTAACACAAAGTTCATCAGTGCCAGGCACCGTAATCCCCACTTTTCATGGCTATTTGTGAACGACCATACAAATTCACATGCCGGATTTCTAATAGAAATCTTATACTGAAACCTTTTTATTCAAGTGCTGAGTCATGCTGACATCAACAGATACTACAAATCAAAGCAATTAAAAAACTTAATGCTTTAAGCTCTGAAGACAAAGCTTATAAAAGAACCAAAGCCCTGTTTCTGACCAGAGGTGTTCATTCACTTTATAAACAGCACAGTCAAAAATATTAGGGGAAAATAGGGCCAAATGCTAGTTGCTTTCCCTTCACTGCTAAAGAGTTAAGGAACTCAGTTTTTCCTGATATGAACAGACATTTGCCAAGTCTTGAGCTAGTACAACAGAGCCCGCTATGTTTCTGGCAGAACTATGCAGCCATTGTGACTGGCCTAAACTCCTTGCTATGAGCTCCCCACTGGCCAACAAAAAGACCACCATCAACAACAACAAAAAATGTTTATTCAGAATCTAGAAACTGGCAGAGGCCCCATTTCAATTACTATATAATTGACCTTAATTTCACTTAGGCAAGACTATTACACCCCCGACTTGCTGCTCCTCCAGCTCCTTATTCAGTAGCGAATGAAGGACAAGCTCAAGTACATTAACATACAAAGCAGATCGAAAATAAAAAAGGGGGGAGCAACATATACTCCCTTTTCTCTAGACAACTCTTCTATAGGCAAATGAGTACAGATTTTTATGGAAATTATTTCTTGTTAGATAAATCAGCTGTTTCAGTGGAACGAGTAGCACCAAGGTTTTGGAAGTGCTCGCACAAAGCTGCTAGTGCTTCCAGCAACCCAGCAGTACTAGCCACAGCTAAATTCCCTGGTGCCGAGCATACTTCTGAAATATAGATTAAGTTGGGAACAAGATCGCATTCCCTGAAAGATCAGAAACACGGTGCCAGAAGAAAGGCAAAACCCAGCACCTGCTAACATTCTCAGCTTCCAACAACTAATTGTGCTCTTCATGTCTACCCTGCTAAAGGGCCTTCTGGTAAAGTGATGCCATTTGGTTATGCAGAAGCTTGTTCTGCCACGAGAAAAAAAGAGCAGTGATTTCAGAGAGCTTTATAAACAAAACCCATGCAGAACTCAGTGCATCAAAATGTTTTACTGGACTGCTTTGAACCCAGCCACCTACCTGCACAGACGATGAAAGCTCACACTTGGCCTTCTCTGATGCTTCTCTCACCCTCTGAAGAGCCATATTATCTTTCATGAGGTCGACACCCGTCTAAGTGACAAACAATAAGCGTTAAGAGAGTCACAGCTTTTCCACAGGAGTCACGGAGAGCTGTTCTTCATTGCAGTTCACCTTCCTATCACTCTCAACTGAAGATTTGCACAGAAAGACAGCCTGATACACGGACTTCTGCTAATGTCTCTCACTTCTGGCAAATATATTCAGCATTTCAAACATATCTGCTAGCCTTCTCTATTCTGGAAGTGATTATATTGTAAGCTTTTTCAAGCTTTAACCTGTAACTGATGCATCACAGAATATAGAGGCACAACTGAAGTAGCAAAGGAATAGGAATTACAGATGGCCAACCCTGTAATGTAAGTATCTGTGCCGAGACATTCAATTGGGCCACAGTTTTTATTATTAAAAATAAACAGACTATGTATAGGATAGTCCTGCTACACTGACTGAAAGGAAAAAAGCCAGAAGTCCGGCTATTTTCTGTCTTCCAGGAGAGGAACAGTCCACCTCAAGAAAACAAGTGTAAGAACTGGAAGCCAGGCTAACAGATGTCTAATACTCTTGAATTTCAACTGCGCCAAACCAAGATCCAGAAATTTAAAAAAAATTCCCACTCTTCAACAGAAGAGAGGTTGAGAAACATTGTAACGTGAGATGGAATTTTAAGGAGATACCTTACCTCTCTCTTGAACTCTTTAACAATATGCTGTAGCAAAGCCTGGTCAAAATCTTCTCCACCCAAGAAAGTGTCACCATTGGTGGACTTCACCTCGAAGACTCCCTTCTGGATTTCCAAAATGGAAATATCAAAAGTGCCACCACCCAAATCGTAGACCGCAATACTGTAAGAACAGATGCAGAGAAATGTTGCTTTCTAGACAAAGTTGCGTGGTTCAAAAATGGTTCTCCCCAGGAAAGGAAGCATGCAGAACTCCTGTTGCTATCCACACAAGTGAAAAGCCTCTCTAAAGAGAGCAGTAAACAAATAACACATTCCTTGAGCACCCTGAGTCCATGAGATGCTGCACAATGTTTAACCTTGCCCAGTATTTCAGAGGGCAGTTCCTCCCTCTTTAAAAAAAAAAAGACATCCAATGACAGAGACACCAAAACCATTATGAAACATGTCTTTGAAAATGCGAGGCTTTCAAATCACTATAAGAAATACAAAATCTGTCACAAAAGCCCCGCATTTATATAACCACCCTTGATAGTGACAGAAAGCTGAACAGAGTCAGGGAAGGAGATGCAAGCTGTCAATACCAGGCCCCAAACCTCAGCACCAACAGTGACAGCCTCTTGCCTACTTGTCCTTGAACACACCTATCACTGCTACCAGTAGGTAAGGTCATTAAATTGTCACTCAGCTTTGATAATTAAGTTGTAGCTGCAAGTTACGAACTCGCTTTCTTTAAAAAGTATGGTTGGCATAGAACAGAGGTGACATAACCTAGCCCTGACTCACAGCTGTGAGGCTACTTTGGCAGAATTCCAACCAATGATTGTAAAAAAAAAAAAAAAAAAAAAAAAGACCANGAAGATGCTGAGGAAGCTGTACAGAAATCAAATCCTTCCACGTAACATGGAATAGTCTGTAGGCTTCTGAGAGAAGAGCAAAGCACCTCTGCAATTCCATCAGTGGCTGGATGTCACTAGCGAGAGAGAACTTGTCTTTTAAGTGTCTGAGACCTCAGACTTTCTTTGGAGTGTTCAACATGATACACTTAAAACCTAGTTGTTTTCATCCTACTTATAGAGTCTGCTGTGGGTACCGTTTATATGGTGCAAATAATGCACATATACTAACTTTTTTAAGTATCTGAGACAGCAAGACAGGAAAAATATGCATTATACCCTAATTTAAGATCATAAGTTTCTCTCAAAAAAAGAGAAGGATGCCATCAAATGCAGATTCTGACCTGCTAAAAATTAAAACTGCGCATGACACAGTGAAAATGCAGAGACAGGGTTTATTCCTGTGCATTAGCCCTGCACAGACCTTACACACCGCAATGAACAGTGTTGCCTGCAAAGTCAGATCATTCTGTAGTTGAATTCACGTAGCTTCCAGGCCAACATCTCACAGACCTACAGGAAGCCCACCCCTGCTTACAGCAGAGGAACACCACCCCCACAATATGATTCATTCCATCTAGACCCTCACATACCACACACTCGTATTTTATTCTTGGGTGGAACTTAAGAAAGTGTCGTGAACCTAACACTGGAAAAAAAATAATCTTTGGATGAAGCTTCAGTAACAACCTTTACTCCTGCCATCCAAACACTCATCACTGGATGCATAATGTTTACAAAATGAGGCTGGGGATGGCAGCTACTATTATCTCCATTTATTACACACAGAAACCACATTAGGAATTGAAAAGGAAGAAAAAAAAATTCCCCATGCCAATGGATATCTTCCCCTTGTGAAGATTTAAGCTCACTACTGGTTAAGAAGCTATTCATTCAGCCCAAAAATATGGTCCCTTGAACACTCCTCTTCTTGCTATATATCCAGCAGCTGAATGACAACAAAGCCACTCAAAACCCTAGCTGCCACAGCCTGTGTTCAGTGGCAGCCAGGGAGGCACAAGGACTGCAGCTTATGAGGAAAAGGAGCTCCCCCTTCTGAGCGAGTGTGTGTTCCATTCGATCAAAACTGAGTATCATCTCAACCTATATTCAGTTTTGATAAGAGTATGTTTTAAGTCAAGCACTACCTTGCCAAAGAGCTGAGACCCAGGAGCACTCATCTTCCTTGTGGTTTTACAGCAGCCCATCACCACATACTTCCACAATCTGCCCGTGTAAGGGCCTGCCACACAAAGATTCCCACACCAAAAAAGCCCCCTTTATGGCTGCTGTGCTTCCATTTATGAGGGCCCAGCACCAAGGTCACACCTGAGTTCACACATGGCAGATATCAAACTGTTACCAACCTGCAGTTTCTTTCATCTTCATTAGTACAAAGGCACCGATCTGGCTCGGAGAATAGAGTTTCCCATGAGCCTCGACCCAGGCGTCACCATTGGAGGCACGGACAATTTTAAATGGAACGTTCTTACTGAAAAACAGAAGAATTCCACACTCATTTTCTGTATCAGCATACTGCACAAACTCCCCTAAAATTAGCATCAGCAGATGAACATGTAGAAGGTCTAAAGAATACTGAACTTGCCAAGAGCAGCCTCAGATCCAGGGAGTCCCAGAAGTACCAATATATTGCTGGGGCTTTTAATCAGCTATATCATTTAATCACAAGCCTTAAGTATGATCATACGGCTTTGATTTTAAACACCCTCAAGAATGAGAGAAGTCTTCATTGGCAGATGCTGATCATTCTGCACAGCATCAGCAAGACCTTTTTCTTCTTTGTTGAAAACCTTATGATGATCAGCAACTAACGTAGCAAAATACAGCTCGGAATATAAGCAATGAAGCTTCAAGACATGAGGGCATAACTATTTCACCCAAAAGAGAGTTATATTTTAAAATACAGCATGGCACATCACACAAAATGATATTTTATTCATTCCTGCTGGTAGAGGAATTGCTCTCCACCCTCACTTACATATCCTTCTTGACTTCAGAGTCATCAAAGCGCCGCCCGATGAGGCGTTTGGTAGCATAGAAGGTGTTGTGTGGGTTCGTTACCGCCTGCCGCTTTGCCGGCATTCCAACCAAGCGTTCCCCATCAGCTGTAAACGCAACAACTGAAGGCGTCGTCCTGGCACCTTCGGAGTTTTCTAGCACCTACGTAAAGAACATAACAGGACGCCATCAAAGAACACGGCTCTGAAAGCTCATTTGGACATTCAGCTTCTAGTAACATTACTAGAAGCTG
>VZRU01011511.1:2608-18515 GCA_013398155.1 Pedionomus torquatus
TTAAAAGTTGAGTTAAACCCCGCTGAAGAGAGCAACATAGATTTTTATTATTTTTCCCCCCGCATTGGTTTTAAATGCCCGTTTTGTCACCGCTTCGTGGTGGTTTATAGTTCCATTAAAAAGCTGCAAATGTCAGATGGCAAATACTGAAAATGTAAATCCAGCTTGTCTAATCCAGAGTTTAAAATATTCTTGTGAAGTCACAAAGTGATGGCTTATAAAATATTTTCATTTAATTAGGAAGCACTAAGAGGATTTCTGCAAGAAATAATATATATATATATAAAAAGGCGAGGAAACTCGGTTTGAATTACTTATGTGCTGTGAACTATCACGATTGCTGCTGAAGCTTCTCAAGTACAAATGAAAAAACCCAGGCTTTGCTAGCTTTTCATTTCTAGGCCCTAATTCCTTAATTATTCAGGCATGCAAATTCCTGTGAAGGGGGATTAATTAGGCAGGTAATCAAGGTTTTAGTCTAAGTTTACTTTTAAAAAGCAAAGATTAGCTGATGCCGTGTGTAGTGTTGCTGACACAGTGTTCACGTGCTGAAATACTTCTTTAAGGTATGATAACGATTTGGGATTTTGTGGAAGTAGGAAGGGATGTGGGTGGATTCGTCCCTGGGGTGAAGCCATCCGTGGCAGCAGCCCTCTGGCCAGCTGGGACTACCCGCTGTCCTGCGAGAGAGAAAGATGAGGAAACTGGGGTTGCTCAGCCTGGAGAAGAGGAGGTTGAGGGAAGACCTTGGCGCTCTCTCCAGCTACCTGAAAGAAGGTTGTAGCAAGATGGGGGTTGGTCTCTTCCAAGTAACAAGCGATAGGACAAGAGGAAGTGGCCTCAAGTTGTGCCAGGGGAGGTTTAGGATGGATATAAAGAAAAACATCTCGTCTGAGGGGATTATCAAGCATTGGAACAGGCAGCCCAGGGTACTGATTTAGTTGCTGCCCCTGGAGCTATTTTACAGACGGGTAGATGCGGTACTGAGGGACATGGTTTGGTGGTGGCAGCGCGAGGTTAACAGTTGGACTCAGTGATCTTAACAGTCTCTTCCAACCCAAACAGTTTCACTCCATTCTGAGGATGTCTTCCACCAGGATCAAGTGCTTATCGCCCCCTTCCTTTTGAGGTGGTGTGCACAAAAAGATGTCCCACAGCCTGCACAGTGAAGAAACAGGGAGGTCAGAGGCTGTTTGGGATAGCAAGGCTGAGGTCCTGCCAGGCTGCCACCATCCTGCCCCAGGCCATCCCACCGCGTCTTCGTGTGTGAGGTGGCCAGGGGGGGAAGGTGGCCGGTGCCTATTTCAAGGGTCGCTTGTGAGCTGTCGATCACTTTGGTGCTTCTGGCGTTGAGATGCCAGTGAGTTAGAAAGTCAGGATTTGTGGATTGGCCTGTTTCGGATGCTGCTTAATCACAATCAGTCCGTTCAATCAGTTAAAGAAATAAAGCCATACCCCACAAAAGGCCCTTTTAGAGTTGGAAAACGGGAGTAACTGTTTCACGCTTCTGTCAAAAAGAGTTGGTTCTGAAGAGTTAAGGAGTAATGTTACTTTATTTGTGGTCCAAGGAGAAGAAAGTTTGGTTTATTTTAAATGCCAGAGGATTATTTTAAAGCGTTAGGGCGAGAGTTAGACGTCTGTGGAATGGGTAGCCCAAGTTGTTTGAAGGCCTCATGTCTCTTTCATCTTTTCCCCCACATTCCATGGAATTCCCATTTCGCTCCAGTTGTTCAAGACACCCTCTGGGCTTCAGGGAGGGGTCTGTGCCATTAAAAAGCTGTTCTATTTCAGACTGACATAAATGGGTTATAGCATCTGTCTCATGTGTGCAGAGCAACTAACAAAACCTTTTAGCTTCTCCCTGCCAAAGCAGCTTCCTCAGGCTTCCCTCAATAGCCACTCCTTAAAGCAGGAAAAGGAAAACCTAAACCCTACCCACCTTTCGCTCCACCAACTCATCAACTGGCAGATATCCAAAAGGAGAAACGGACCTCTTACTTTCATTGAAGTTTCATTTTTTTAAGTGGCTGACAAGAGTGGTGATTAAGGAACATTTACAGTGTGGCAGTTCTGGCAATGTTAGAGGGAAAAGACAGTAGGGAGGACAGCAGGGAAAAAGTCTACACATTTTATAACCAGTCACATTCAGCTAGATGAATATCACAATGCAATTAATTACATAGAAAATTGTATCGAAAATATTCCTAGTAAGTATAAATTTACTACTTAGAAATAGTAAAATAGCCTTCTCAAAGAACAGAAATAGTAATGTTCAGACTAATGAGTATTAGCATTAGTATTAACATAGTAGTTTTCAGCCAGCTTGAAGGAAGACATCCTGTTATGAACAGAACATAGAAAGTTCAAGCTCATTCTCTGTTCTGAAGGTAACTGATGGAATTTACAAAAAACTGCTTAGAAAAGGAAGATGATTAAAAGAAATCATGACTAGAGAAGCTGCACGCCTGCATCTTCTGGTGACGTTTACTTGAGATAGGAAAGGAGAGGAGAGACAAAGAAAGAAATTGAGCTCACCAAAAATCTGATTCACCCCCTTATTTTGTCAAAACATGCTGAAATGCGAAGAAGGAAAAAAAGCCCACCATAAAAATGCATGCAGAGGAGAAAACCATCAGCACTTAGTAATGGGATTAAAACATTTTATTTAATTCACTGTAACAATAAGGTATCATATATTGTCCTGCTTTTAGGACAGTGTACAGATGGTTTATAGAATGCCCACACTTGGGACTTGCAAGTCATAGGGTTGCATGCTGTGCGTTAGCTACATCAACACAGCCATCACGGTGCAAATCCTTTGTAGATACTGTAGTACTGGTGTGACTTCTGAAGAAACTTCCTGCCTAGGGACAAAAGGGAGGCGGGGATCAGACATCTCCTCTTTTCCCTTTTGTGCATTCAGTTTCTCAAAGCATTGTTTCTCCTGCCCTAGGGGTGGAAGCCACTTCCAGATTTGGGTGGCTGAAGACAGAAGGCCAAGGAGCCGATCTTCAATTGTATGGAGTTAACAGCAACAGATGGAGAAGCAGGAAACATGAATTGTTCCTTCCCTTCCCTTTCTGGATCTCTCTCTGGATTTAATTATCCAGTTATTTTTTAGCTGTCAACTGATGGATGTGCAGTTTACCAGTGTCTGCTGGCTAATCCACTTTTGGGCTATATTAGATTGGTTGAAAAATGATTGAATTAGAATAATATTCTGCTGTAACATAAAACAATAGTGGGAGAATGAGGAGGTCTATGGAAAACATATTATTGGTATCAACAGAAGAAACTGAGTTTTAATTTCTAAGGGGTAAATCTAAGTTTCAGTTACATTATTGCAGCACAACAGAAAGAGTTGGGCTTGTTCTTCAGAGGCAGAGAATTACATAAAAGAAGAAATAAGAGATAGAAAAAATTAGCAAAAAAAAAAAAAAAAANAAAAAAGGGTCTTGTGGTTTGCTAGGAATCCAAATGGAGGATATTAAATTTGGTTTGTGTGGTCAGTAGCATCTTGTAAACCCAGATGCAGAAGACAGAGTGGTAAAAACTAAGAACTGGAGGAAGAGAAATGGAAAGTTGTAAACCCATCAAAAGAAATACAAACGAGCTCCTTTAAATGAGTACTTGAGGTTTACGTAGCTGGAGTTTTCTCTTATGCCGTGAGGATTCTGTGTGTGAAGATTTTATTCAATGAATCATGCCTAAATGGAAAAAAAAAATAAAAAAGGATAAAGCAACACCAAAACCCAGAACAGTGTGTGAACCTGAGTGGGTTTTGACACTGTGTGTCTGTTCTCATGCTCTTACCTCAGAGTAATGGTTTACTCTTAAAGCAGTGATTTGGAGTTGATCCTGGAATAAAATGAGGGATCCTCTGTATATCTTAAAGTCCAAGGAAACTTGTTTAGTATATACTTCTTTTTAATATTTTGTGCTTAGTGCAACAAAAACAAACACACTGTGTGAAAGCTGTTTCTGCGTAAATGGTATGACTTTACCACCCTGAATTGTTTCCTCTTAGATGTATCTACATACCAGTGTCACTATTGTCTTGGCTGAATTGAGTGTGACTTAGTCTACTCTTCCACTTTTTCTAAGTAACTGGGAAAAAAAAATATTTTTTCATACAGACTGTTTGCATACTGAGAAGTAGAATGGCACGGAATAGAATAGAGTATTTCAAATGGAAGGGACCTTCAATGATCATCTAGTCCAACTGCCTGACTACTTCAGGACTTACTAAGAGTTGAAACATGTTGCTGGGGGCATTGTCCAAATGCCTCTTAAACACTGACAGGCTTGGGGCATTGACCATCTTTCTAGGAAGCCTGCTTCATTGTCTCTGGAAACTTCAGTGCTCTGAGGAAAGACAAGCACATTGTTATTTTGTGTCCAGTGTTTATGAAGGAAGTAGAAATGGCCACTAAAAGCAGAGGCCTTGTACTAGCATTAAATTCCCTAAGGGAGCAAACAGTATATCTCAAAAGATACTTATGATGTCTTCAACAAGGTAAGCCAGATCTCCTGACTTGTTTCTGTCCCTGGGAAGAAATGGTAATTTTTTCCTGCTTCACCCATATTGATAGTTAAACAGATAAAGAAAAGAAGGCCTCTTAGGTGAGAACCTACCAGCAATATTCCCTATGAGAAACAACAACTGATGCAGTCACTAGCATCTGCAGATGACATCTTCAGAAGCACCTTCATTACAAGTTGTGCAAGAGTGGCCAATACCCACCCTTTATGTAAGAAAGTGTGTACAATCTTGTCAGTAATAACATCAAAACAACCCTGTTGCTTTTTGCAAACTATGAAGACCAAGGTCTCGCTCACAGTTTTGGTATTTCCCGTTCAGCAAAATTGTCTCTAACATCCAAAGAAGGTGGTATATTTACATCCTTTGGTATATTTACATCCTTAAATGACTCTCGAGCTTGTTTTGTATTGACCAAAGCTACTGTGATCGTTTTAGGTTTGCATCACTAGTAATGCCGGTGCTGACACTCATAGTACAATCAGTAGATAGAATCAGCAGGTTGAGAAGGAACTAGTATGAATGTCTCCATCTCCTCAAAGGCAGGAGGCACAGGGATGGAGATGACTCACATGAAGTCATTCAGTAGGCCAGTGATTCAGTGAAGACTAGAACGAGGCATATAAAATTCATTATACTCAAATTTCCTTAATGTTGTGACAAACTACATGAACAATGACTAGCAGGAATAACCTGTGACAAAGAACTGAAAAGCAGAAGGCACCCACTTGCCAATTGTTAGGTTTCTATGGTTGAGGTTTGTGTTATTTCACTTCATTATCAGCAGGATGCCTTGACAGACAAATAATGTAATACACTTAAAACAACTGGAACTGAATTGGTCTGTCAGCATCTACAAGGAAGCCACATTAGTTTGAAGAAGAGAGATAACAGATTCTAAATTCAAAAGGGGAGCTATAGGCATGGGAATTATTAGCAGAAACAGGGTCTTGTGGATTCCAGAAATATTACATATGCTATAGGATTACCCTCTTGAACCCAGCTTTTCTTTTTATTTCCAAAATATAGTTGTTGAGTTACAAATACCAAAAAACCTCACTGTATTTCTGGTATGTTTTTTGTCCAATGGTCCATTGTACCAAAGTGCTTCTCTTTCATTTGGTTCCAAAATCTTTTCTTCACTCTATCCCAATTAACATCTTTCTGTTACCACTATCTGCTGACTCTCTTCTGCACAACATTTCTCTCTTATGTCACTGTTCTCTCCCAATTTCTCTGGCAGTTACTACCTTACATTTTCTGTTCTCTTACAGTCTGTATTTGTCAATGTGTAAGTAGGTATAATAGCCACCCCTGAAGGCCTTTGAACACTTATTGTCCTGTATGGAATTCTTCCAAAGCAGATTGCTCTGTATTATGAGACCAAAAAGTGAGATTTATTAATAGGGCAATCTCTACAAGAGCTGACAGAATGCAGTTCCAAGGAATGACAGACAATTAGCGTTTGGTTTCCAATTACAAAGGAAAAGTACCCATTCGACAACAGGAAATGTATAGAAAATATCTGGTTTTATTTTTTAAATTGCCAAAGGTAAACGGGCACCTACAGCTGCCTGCTAAAAGAGGGGGTTCCCCTCTTGCCTTTACTCCCCGTCGACTGCGAGAGACAATGCAGACAAAGCGAGACATTGCCTATAGAGCCAAACCAAGTTGTGACTTTAAAAGAAGAAAGGGAGAAAAAAAATGCAAGGAAGCATCTAGCCAAGAGCCTGTGTTTGGTAAAAGCAATAAATACATTCTCAGTTTACGCTCATGGAGACTCAGTAAACAATAGCGTTAACAATTAAATGTTGGGTGAAAGACCTCTGTCATACCAATCAAAGAGCAAAAGGCAGAAGATCGTATTAGCTCCAGCACGCACACAAACAAGCCCATAATGATTCTGTGAATTTCTATCACTTTAGAGGGAATAATTTACTCCACATAAAACTCTCTTTCCACCAGAGACCCCGCAGAAAAAAATGTGAAGAACATCCCACAGAGTGGTACTGAATTTCAGGGCTATTCTCTGTATTTGGAAGGTTATTGGGGACTAATCATGTAAAGTTGGTAATGGTTGCAGTGCCAGCTTGGAGAGAAGAACGATTAATAGATAATGGAGGAAACAGGAGACAATTTAGCGCTCAGGATTCCTAGATTCTTCACTGTGTTTGTTCTCTAGCTAGTTCAGACAATAGACAGCCATTACAAATAGGGAGAATTATTGTTGGCTTCCTTGCATTGTCATATATAGAGAGAATGTTTCCTGATGTGAGTTATGTTACATTTATATTGATGCATTTTCTTTTTTAGGAACCTGTGTGTGAACATGTCTACTTTACAGCTCCTCTTTTTTATATAAAAAATCTCCATGGGCAGATGATATTGCCCCACCATTTCCTAATAGCACCAGTAGCGTTCATTATTAATGTTTATGTAATACTATCATGCAAAGGTCACAAAGTTAGTCTGCAATTTGCTAACTCTTGTAGGAGTGTGTAGAAAAAAAGTCATTGTACCAAAGAGGACTGAAAGAATTTCTTTTATACCCTCCTTTGAAATCAGTCCATCCTACAGGAACAACTTATACTTCCTCCAAAGATGCCCCAATTCTTGACTTTTCTGGAGGCACAGGTATGTCACACAGGTATATGCAGTGGCACCTATACTTATTTTCCCCCTTCTTTAAAAAAAGCAGAAAGAGAATATGATTTGAGAAGCCACAGAGGATCAAAGACTTTGTACTAAAGCAGGGTATGAGAGGTATCATGGAGAGGTATCATGGAGATTTCATTTGCTGAAGTCGTTAAATAGTTGATTTCTGCTTCGGTCTTTACTTGCTTTGCCTCCGTGGATGGTAGGTATCACAGGAGCCCAGCACCTGCCAGCCCAGTGTCTTACAGGATTTGTTTTGCATGCTTCCTTAGGTAACCTGTCCCTCCTGCTTTGCAGCTTTCAGGGAGCACACTGTATGGGAAGAAGGACAGGGGCTATGGTGGCCACATGATGGTTTCAGATAATCATAGAATGGTTTGGATTGGAAGAGGCCAAATGTCATCTAGTCCAAACCCCACCCAATGCAGGAGAACAAATACCAAGCCAGGAAGGCATAATGGGGAAGCTACTGCCCTTTTGGGCTTTTGCTCAGTGAGGTCGTGCTTGGTTGGGAAAGAATTTTTTTAACATCTTTTATAACACATGTTAGGTACGTTCAGGCTACATCTAAAAATGTTGGGAACCTTTAGCTCCAATGAAGGTGATGAAAGAGTGGAGGCAGTCAACAGCACTTAGGATTTAGACCCTGATCTCTACAGAAATCTTGTACTGAGATTAATCAGAGGCTGGATTCGAGCAAAGAGTTAAATCTGAAAACTAAAGTATGCACTTTTAAACATCTCATAAATTGCTGATAACTGCACAAAATACCGCAGGGTGCATGTGAGCACCCCCATTTGGAGCTGAATTGCAGCCAGATAAAATATCCTGCAGCTTTTGCTGATAATCCTGATGAAAGAGAGGCTTATTGTAATAGAAAGAAAATGTAGAAAAGATTTGTAGATAAGTGATCATTATAATTCAGTGACCTGGGGGAGGACATGACACAAACAACATTATTTGATGAATCGTTGAAAACTGCAAAGGAAAAGAGTGGCAAACCTTTCTAGATCATTTCCAAAGTCTAGCCATTTCTGTGTAACTAAGTTAGTATATCCAATGCAATTATATCGTAGAACTACAGTGAGACAAAGATTAAAATATCTGTGTAAAAGAGACAGATCTTTTGGAAAATGGATAAAGGGTGAATGAAGGGTAAACTTAGTTGGACACAGTCTTATAAAACTACTCAATAAGCATCATCTTCACCTGAAAACCTCTTTAATAGGGCAGGCTTTTTTTAGATTTAAGACACTAGCAATAGATTGAACTCGTAAGAAGTAGGGTAATGAATGGACATATATCTCAACACTGTCATTTCTGTAGCTTTAAATGAAATGCAGTCCCTCCTAGGTAAGAGCAGTAGATGGTCCTTGATGATGGCTGGGTGGAAGAGACAGGAAGCTAAACAAACCAATGGCCTCATGTTTAGGTTGGCAACATTAGTGTCATCAATCCTGGGCTTTCAAAACTAATGCCTGGAGTCTCCCTCCCACACACCCCCATTATTAGATTTACTGTAAAACTCAGGATAATTTTAAAAATAACATTTCTAGGTGTGTTTTCTTTTCTTAGAAGGCCGTAGTTTCTGGGAGGAGGGGAAAAAAAGTCACATGTAGGAGTTTTTTCTTGGCATATCACACACATGCCAAGAGGTTCAAAAATCCAGAGGTTCTCATCTCATCTATTTAAAAACATCAAGCATTAGAAGGCATGCAATTAGCTTTTGAAATCTGGCAATGATGTGCTGTCAAGTGTATATAAATATGGATCATCAGATTAATTTTTAAAAACATACACAGAATTGATAGCTGATACTTTTATTCCAAACAGGCGGGCATACTTCCATACAGATTTATCCCAAAATAGTAAGCAGTATACAATAAAATAGATTAATAATTTCAATATGAATAAAGCCTATAAAGTCTTGTATTTTTATGCAGAGATGATTATCAAGTCCTTTAATGAGTTATTCTTAGGAAAAAAATGAACGTTTTAAAGCTCAATCACAAGATACAAAATACGACCCAAACATATGACTGCTGTTAGAAATTTTCTTACTCATCGCTGAAATCTGTTAATTTTTGGGGGGGAGGGAACAAAGATGCCATTATATGGTTTTATGCACTCACTGTTCGCCTTTCAGGGTGTTTCCCTAATAGAGGAGGCTGCACCAGATAGCTAGAGCTGTTATAGCAAGAAACGGATGTGTGCTTTGACTCTATATCTGAGATTTCTGGGAAATGTAGTTTAGAAATCAAAATGGAAAAATAGCAGAGTTTTTATATGGTTATTTGCAATTTGTGACATTACAAGACTTTTGTATTTGCAATTAGTGAAATTACAAGGTTTTTGTATGCTTAAATCACTGGTCTGGTGGCAGTACTACAGAGGCATGTGCTCTTCTGATGACAGATCTCTGAGAGATTATGAGTAACACCTTTGAAAGTAGTAAGATGAACTGCTGAAGAGTATTCACTTATTTAAGCTGTATCACCTGTGATGTACTGATAACTGAAAAGAGAGGTAAGGTCATCCACATTGTGGTCAAGCCAAGGGGAAGTGAATAGTCTCCACACCACTTGAATTAGAAATGAGTAAATCTCTCTCACTGTCCAGCAGTGAGGCAGGGGCATGGGTGGATGGAGATGAGGCAGGGTAAAGTGTAAACCTCACTAAACCTTAGAGCTCCAAATGTTGATGTCTGAGTTAAGTGGAAGAGTGAACCATTGTACCATTTTATTTATCGCTAATGCTTTTTCCCCCCTACATTTCTCATACTTCTTTTTTTTTTTTTTTTTTTTCTTAAATGACTGTTCCTACTATATACCTTTAATGATGCTTGGCAAGTGCTTCCACTTTTTACAATGAAAAATACATCTGCAGAGGGTTACCTGAAGAAGGAATCAAAAGGACCTGCAACTCTAGACTCACAATCTAGCCACACATCATAGGGATGAAGCCTACATCAAAAGAGGGAAGAGCTGCAGTGGTGGAAAGGCTCCAGTAGAGCCTGGTAGAACCTTCTGTTTGGTAATTAAAAGGGTAAGAATGATTCTTTCATACTTATGCAGGGAAGCAGTATACCCTTAGCACTGGTAGAAGAGTGGGGGGATCCCTATCTACAATCTGATCCCATAGTTTGGCACTGTGGTCCCTCTGGCTTTACCTACACTGGGATTCTGCCCTAGCGACAAACACTGTGTGTCTCATGGTGTCCAAACCAAGACAAAAATGCTGTTTGCTGGAGCAAGATTTCATGGTTTGTTCTTGTGATGCAAATGATAATTTCTAAGTCATATTTGAAATCTACAGTCATGTAATTTCACTGGGACAAAACATCAGGCCAAATCCACAGGGAAGGTACAGCTTTAGCCTTCACAGGCTGATTACCAGCACTTCTTGCTTTGCAAGTCATAGAAGCCAAAAATAATTTTGCATCAGATGGTGTAAGGTTACAAGAGAAGAAGATCAGTTAGGAAAAAGACCCTCCTATGGACTGCTTAACAATGTGTAACTTCCCTTTTAATATTATAAAAATTCTGGCACACAATAGGCAGCCAAAAAAGTTTAGTGTGTCACATAAAACCACGCAGTCACCTAGCTGTTGAAAAGAGGATTTTAAGGGGTATGTGTAATCTACAGCCACCATAGTATCTTTTCTACTCATTATTTGAAAACACAGATGTTTGCCCACCAAGACATTTCTGATAATATAATTAGGACACATGACAGGAGCATATAAATGACAAATCACTTCTGAGTTCTAATTTTCCTTTGTTGCATCATAAGTAGTTGTTAACCTAGAGACCTGTAGTGGCTCCTAGACAAAGGGGGAGAGAAGGTATTCCTCTTTAAGTAACATAAAAATGACTGTAGAAAAATGTACTGATTACAGATTAAATTACTGGACCAAATTTATTTTATTGTGGTTCCAGGATAAACCTTGCTGGACTCAATACTTGGTTTGCATTCATTTGAGCTGCCCTAGTAGGGCTACCTTAGGCAGACAGCTGGCTTGGGTTCAGTGAGATTGTCTCTCTTCAGCGCATTACCTGAAGTATGAAATGAAAGTTGTTCACAGACTTTCAAAACCTAAAGTTTCAATCTTAAGCCTCTGAATCGCTCAACTGATTAGAAATGTGCAGAAACTCCTTTTATTAGAGATTTTCTTCATGAGGCCCAATGAGAGCACTTGCTACTGCAAAATTAGGATGAAATGGGCCACCTCATGAAATACACCCTAGACACAACTGCTTTGGGTATTCCTCTGAATTCCTGGATACAAACCACATCTCCTTTGGTCAAGCTAGATGCTTTCTGAAACTCTTTCAAGCAATTTGGGAAGGTTTATTTTGCATCTCCCCATATTTTATGAAGGACAATAGAATTTTCACAGGACAGTGCTTAAAAGCAGTCACAGAAGCAGAGGCATCATGTCTAAAAGGGACCTTCATGCTTGTAGCCTGAGGTAGGATCCTGTACTACTACTAAATTTCTGTAGACATTTACTTAACCTGATCCTAGATCTTGGGAAGATTTTTCCTAAATCTTAAGCTAATTTTGCCTAAATGCTGCTCACATCCATTTATCCCCTCTGCCTGTGTACAACAATTCCTACTTTGCCATCTTTGTGACATGTTTTTTTCACATTGGAAGACTATTATCTTCTCTCTGCTCGGTCCATATTTCTGTAAAATAAACAAACACAGCTGATTCAACTTTTCTTTGTGGATCATGTCTTCTACACTTCTTTCTGTTGTTGACCTCTGAGTCATCTCCAGTTAATCTATGTCATACTTGACGCATACTGCACAGAAAACACAGTTCATCCATCAGTTTAGTCTTCTTACTGCTGCAAAGAGTAAAAGGTTTGGGTCACACGTAGCACATACATACAACATACAAGTTTATTCAGAGAATTTAACTTCTTTTTTTTTTGCAGCTATATGATATTGCTGACTCGTGTTCCATTTTAACTGCTAAACCTGTTTCTGTGGAGAATCTTTCAGACTAGCATAGTCAATGGACTAAGAAGCCACTTCATGAAGAAGAGAAAGAAGGATCTAGAATTGTATCAAGTGCAGTGCAACAAAGACAGCAAATATCCACTTAGGGAATACTTGGTGAGAAACTCTGTTAAAATCGTATAATCATAGAATGGTTGGAAGGGACCTCAAAGGTCATCGAGTTCCAGCCCCCTTGCCATGGGCAGGGACACCTCCCACTAGACCAGGTTGCTCAAAAGTCCCATCCAGCCTGGTCTTGAACACTTCCAGGTACTTTCAAGCCATGATTTTCCTGAACATGTGAAATCTGTGAAGCAACTGATTATCTTATGTATGATTATGGGCAACCTATGTTACTCATTAATCTAATTTGGTGTCTGTTAAACTGGTGAAATGTTAACAGGCTTAGGAATTACAGGAAGACAGATACCCTTGAGAAGTAGAACATATGGCTGGTAACAAGGTGTAAAGGAGAGGAAAGAAGAAGAGATAAATAAGTAGGGAACAGAAAAGAGCGAAGGAAGATAAGTGAAAGCCAGTGGCAACCAAAGATGTGGACAAATGCTGTTTGGCAATAGCCTCAAGTGCAAGAACAACTAAAGTAGCTATGGAAAGTTTAGTTACTATCTAAGACCAGATTCAAACCTTGACCTTGGTGCAAACTTTTCTATTGCCATTAGTGGGTGCTGTGATGGACACCTTGCCAAATGTATGCCCCAGAAGCATAAACAGCATATAGATTGCTTGCTTCCGTCAAGTGAGTTCCATGCCCTTCTGCTGAAAGAAAGCTCAAAGACCAGGTGACTGAGAACAAGGCTTGGCATGAGAAATCCACTGCAGGACATCCTGAGACTTAAGAAAAGCTCTAGAGGCAGAGAGTGGGTTTGGTAATCTTGCAGAAAGAATGGACATCTTAGACCTAGGAAAAAGTTGGATAAATGACAGAAAAGACTTAATGTGCAATGGCCTAATCACATACATACAAAATATTAAAGACTGGTAATAAGTATCTCTCTCTTTCAAAAGAGATATATACTCTCAGAATCACCTACTCTCACATATACTCTGCATATTTTCCCTGAGGAACATTTTCATGCTTTTATTTTCATAGTGTTAGATGCGGCCTTCGTCTACAATTGTGTGGAGCAACAGTGCCAGACAGTGGCTGCCTGGGATAAATGCAACTGGATTTTCCCTGCGGTTGAGCCTGTGGGACCTGTTAACAAGCATGCTAATTACCTGTGATTGATCTGACCAGTGCAGAAAGAAGAGAAAGACATGAAAAGCATCCTGTTGCAGAGGGATGATCCCTAGAGACCGCATTCCCCAGAAATTTCACGGGATTTGTTCTGATGCTTGGAAATAAGCTCTAGGGAAGATGATGTGGGCTGTGACCAGCAGTTTAAAATTCCTCTCCTCTTTGGCACCGCTTATACTTTCATTTACAGTATTTACACTTACATCCTCCTCACAGTGTGAGGATTGCTCCTCCTGCTGGGATAGAATCCTCTGCCCTACAAGCCATAGTAGCCCAGGTCAGACTACCAGCACTGTGTCACTTGTGGCACAGTGCGGGTGATGAGCCATCTGGAATAAAATGAGACCCGTGCCTTGTACAATGAAACTCACTACCTTTTTAGAAGAGACTGACGCCAAAGTTATCCTTGAGTAATTGCATGTCCAGTACTTACCTCCTGACAAGTACGCTGTCAGACAAATTCACAGCCTGACTGGTTACTTATGGAGGCCAGCAGGGTTTTCCTCCCTAGGTGTATGAAAAGCTTCTTCAGTTGAAAAAGGGGAGGTAAGGGCACTTGTGGCAGATTGTAAAAGCTGAAGTCCAATAGGCCATTTTATCACAAGAGTAAGGGGGAGTATGGGGACAGGGCAGCCATGTGGTATAGATGACCCTTCCTTCTGTGGGTTTAGAGGAGTGAATGTTAAGCTTTGCCAGCAGAAGGTCAATGGTTGGAAAAATGAGTTTTCATTCAATTATATCACCTGCCATGCCAATTCTTGTGGAGGAGTGAGAAATAATGACTGTGTACTAGAAGAGCATTCAGCAAGTGGTTTCAGCCCACATCTACCAATTATTTTGTATTTATCAATAGTGCTTTATTTTCAGCATTTAGCATTACTAAGGGGGTATTTATTTAAAGAAGTTCAACGAGCATTACATATTTTGCCTATAAAGTTAAAGTAACTCTGAATTTCTGAATGCTAATGTGAGAATTACCTAATTTAATATTCTACTTTTTTTTTCCCCTAAATCACAGTATTAGTAAGCTTCATGAAATCTTCTTATCCTCAGCCTAAGCTTTCAGCAATAGTTAAACCAATATTTGAAGGAAAGAAAATCTGTCATTTTTCACCAGTCTGGCATCTGCAATTCAATTAGCTGAAATAACAGGGCAGCAAGGGTCAAAAATACAGAAAGATTTTGTTCTGAAAGTGATGCAATCTCCAAGTATCTTGGAGGCTAAACTCCAAGTTTCTGTTGCTGGAAGTTCTTTGGGTTTGCATGGAATTGCTAAAAAGGCTTAATAGTTCAAAAAAGGAAATTGGATGAACTAGCCAGATGGTTAGCGCAGTCATTCAAGAGATGAAGGTCATCTGAGCTGCAGTACTAGTTCCATGGGTTCTGTGAGGAAAACACCAAACTGCTCTGTATAGGTAATATTTAGACAAGTAACAGAGCAATTAACAGTTGCTCGCTTGCTCTTAACCTCCCTGGCCCAACATAAGACTCATTCCTGTATACAAACTGGCACAGCTTCGCGACAAGAGGAAGCCTGCCCCTCCACGGTGGTTTTTCATGCCCACCCCCGGCTTCATGCGCTGGTGGGGATGTGCAGGAGAAGGAGAGGCGACACCCAAATTTTGCGCTCAAAAAGCCAGCAGCCCTGGTGGGGATGGCCTGATCAGCCCAGGCTGGAGGGCAAGAGTCTCAGGAACCTGTAGTGCTGAAATGTGTCCAGAGGAGAGCCACCAAGCTGGTGAGGGGTCTGGAGAACAAGTTCCATAAAGAGAGGCTGAGGGAACTGGACATGTTTAGTTTGGAGGAGGCTGAGGGGAGACCTCCTTGGCCTCTGCAGCTACCTGAAAGGAGGTTGTAGAGAGGTGGATGTTGGCCTCTTCTTCCAAGTGAATAGTGACAGGACCAGAGGAAATGGTCTGAAGTTGCAGCAGGGGAGATTTAAGTTAGATATTAGGAAGAATGACTTCACTGAGAGGGTGGTCAGGCACTGGAACGGCCTGCCCAGGGCGGTGGTGGAGTCTCCATCCCTGGAGGTATTTAAGAAACACGTAAATGTGGCACTTCAGGGTATGCTCTCGTGGCTGAGGTTGTTGGGTTGGGTGATTTGCTTTGTGGGGTTTTGGTTTTTTGTGGGGGGTGTGTGGTGTGTTTTGATTTTTTTAGGTTTTTGTTTGTTTGTTTGTTTTTGTTTGTTTGGGGTTTTTTTTTTTGCGTGTGTATGGTTGGATTCGATAATCTCAGAGGTCCCTTCCAACCATGAAAATTGTGTGATGATTCTTGTGAACTGCGACTTACTATTCCGGCCCTCTGCCCCTCCGAGTCCCAGGCGCCGCCCGCCCGCCGCCCCTGGGTGGCGGTGTTACCCCGCGGGACGCGGCCGCGCCCGGTACCGTCAGCCGCCTTTAACCCCCCGCTCTCGGCGGCAAGGAGCCGCCGCGACCCTTG
>VZRU01011511.1:28986-97520 GCA_013398155.1 Pedionomus torquatus
GCTGGGCTAGTCCGTGCGGGCTGGAGAGTGTCCGCCGTCGTGCTCCTGGCAGGTCCCCCCTGCAGGTCTCTGTCCCCGCCAGGCGACGCGTTAGGGGTGCCGGGGGGAGCGGGCCGGGGTCCCGGTGCCGTCCAGCCGCCGTGCCGAGGGGAGCCGGGCCCGGCCGGGGCTGCATGCCGGAGCCCGGGGTGGTGGTGGGGAACCGCCGTGGAGCTGTCAAGGGCTTCTGCTCTCCCCGCACTTCAGGCGAGACCTGTCCACGCTTTGGGGGCAGCCGTGGGGAGGGGAGGGCCCCGGGGGCGGCAGGTCCCCCGGCCGGTGGAGACGGTTTAAAATCGGGACCCTTCTTCCCTTCTTGAGCATCCCGCCGTGCCCCGACTCCGTGATCGGTCCCGGGAAACGCCGTCGGCGGTTGGGGTCAGGCCCGGGGGACCGTGTAGACGGGCTCCCCTTCGGCTCGGTCTGTGATGAGCAACACCCGCCTCGGTATCTGCGGCCTCGGGATTCACCTCGGCGGTGGGGGCCAGGCGGATTTCCCCTTCTCTCCCACGCCCGTGCCGACCTCGGACCTTTTCGCACCCCGACGGGTGCAAAATTTAAGCTCCTACCCTTGAACTGTATGTGGATTTATATATATCTATGCATCTTACTGCGGTTTTTTTTTTTTTTTTCCTTGAATGTTATTTATTCTCTGTATGCATGCACGGGAGCACATGCACTTCAACAAGCACGTGTGCGTGTGTTCCTCTGCTCTGTGTCTGTGTGTTTTCTGTGGGCTATGGAAAATATATAACCCACTGCTATGGAAGAAAAGGAGGACTAAACACACCCATAAAAAAAAAGAAACTAAAAGCCTTTTTTTTTTTTTACATTCTTAATTCTTAATGAAATGCACATGCCCTGGCTACCGATTTTTAAAGGCGCTTGATTTATGGAGGCACGTTAGGTTTAATTCGTTTGGATGCTATTGATTAAACCAAATAGCCAGAGCTGCCTGTTTCTGTTCACAGGCTGGATATGTCTGATGGTAGGTGACCAATAGCTTGTAAAAAAAAAATTGCAGTGCTATCTTTCTTTATTAAACAGGAGGAAGGAGTCGTAATAAATAAATAAATACACCCTTTTAATATAAGCATAGCCATATTTTTCTCAAAACCGTAGGAAATTACTATCCTACAAAGTTTTCCTTCTATAAATAGTTCAAATCTTGAAACAAAAGTTTTAAACCGCACACCAGATGCTGGGATGCTGGCGGTTTCCCTTGCTGTGTGACATAATTATAAGGTCCGAAAGCAAAAGCTATAGAAGTATAATAATAATACTAAGGCGACTGCTGAGGGGAAATACAAGGGAAGCAATGCCTGCTTTATTTAGAGCCAACTGCTTTGGGGATCTTTTGAGCGCTGCCCCGCGACAATGAGAAGTTGTTGCGGGTAAATAATGCTCCCTCGCCTTTCCCTGTGCCATCCCCAGTTCATCCCCTCCGCGGCGGGTCACTCGGAGCTGGACCCGCGGAGCCGGAGCCGAGGTGGCTATTGCAGTCCAGCAGAGCAGAAGGGAAAGGGATCAGGAGGTGAAACCCAACAAAGCGGAGCCCCGAAGCAACGCGCACCTCCCTCCCTCCCTCCATCCATCACCCCGGAGGGACGGAGCCGCCTGCCTCCCCGGGGAGACAGCACAGCGCCCGGGGTCGGAGAGGTTGCCCCGTCCCCCCGCCTCGGGTCACCCCCGGCCCCTGGGTGTCTCAGCCTTGTCCCCAGTAGGTGTCCCCCACTTCGCTTCCCCCCAGTAAGCGGCGGGGGGGCGGCAGCAGAGGGGAGAGCCGGGCAGGCTGCGATGCTTCGCTTCGCTCCCGTTTCCCAGTTAAAAGAAAGAGGAGTTATTTCAGTGCTTAATGGATAGTAGCCTAGCGAACTTGTGGTGTTTATTTTGTGGGTAAATATACTCCTTTGGCTTACTAATGGTAGCTTTTGAAGATTAAAGCATAGTAGAGCCTGTTCGAGCATTATCTTCTGGTGTCTGTTTCTGCTACCCTCGCACTCTGGAGGGGAGGATGTTTCCCAAGCTGCTATTTATTGAGCTCTCACGGACTGTCAATGGTTATGTTAATTTTGCCCGAGATCTCTATCATCTTTTGGCTATGGGAACAATTTCTTGGCCTCGGAGTTGCTGGTCCTTAAGGGATAAAGAGGATCCTTTCGCAGTATGTAGCTGTGGATGAGCTAACCGAGCGCAGGGTTGTCCCCGCTCCGTCTCTCAGTGCATATGATTTGGGGCAGGCGGCACGATGCAGCTGGTTTATTCTGCTAGAGAAGCTGTAAAGCACAAATCCCATGGTGAGGAAATGGGATTTTCAGAATGAAGAAGGTAGTGATGAAATTTCATTTTCAGAATGAGAGAGGCACTGTGGCCTCTGTTTTGTGTGCTTTAGCTGGGAAGAAAATGAAGTTATAGTAGAATACATCTAAAATTAAAGAACTAACTCCTTTATAAAATTGATTTGTATGTTGTAAGTATGCTACCTGATAAAGTAATCTTCTTTGGCATGCTTGCCTATTAGCCTTTGGCTCTCTGAGACACTGTAAACATTTTTACAAGCAGAAGCATTTAGTGACTGACTTTTAGAAAAAGAAAAGTGACCGCAGCTAGAATAGCTGGTAGTGGGATGATTGATGCATTTTAACACTCTGGTCATATTTTGGTAATCCAATTACATCTATAAAGTATAAAACTGACATATAATAATATCAATGTAATTAGTATAAATGTCTAAAAACCAGGATTATATATAATACTATCTGGCACCGTTTCTTGCAGTGTATGTCTGAGTGCGCATGTGTCTGTACACACGCACGTATTTAGCTTCTTCTAAAGAAGATGGTCCTGGTCTAACTTTCCATTTGTGTACTCCTTTCACTGTTCATCTTCTTTAGGGTTGGATGCATTCACTAGCAATGTGAGAGTTGGTTCTTAAGAAGCTTATTCCGGGGATTATCTGCTGCTACACAGAGTTAATTCAGTTATTTGCTATAAAGTGATTGTGAATAACTTCCAAGAGAGAGTGTGTATATGTATTAATAGCAGCATAATTTTTCAAAGCAGCTACATATTCCAATAGCATAATACAACACATAATTTATATTAGTGGGTAGATATTACCAGCTGGTTAGGAAATGCAGAGGAAGAAAAATTCTTTGCACATTTTTTGTGTGTTCTGCTGATGCTCCCATGTCCTTACGATTCCACATCCTTTACAGCAGGGCTTCTCCACACTTGTGGGGAGTGAGTTAGAAGCACATATTTTTCATATGCTTACAGGAGAGTACTCATGCCTAATCTCTAAAGATTAGGACTACTGGAGATAGTTCTTGAAGTTTGTTCCTTAGTTTGTGCAGTGTGGGAGGCAGCTACCCAAGCAGAGAATGGCCAGCCTGCTCTGTGGCACAGACCCTTCAAGGGGATGGTGGGCATGGCTTCACTGTCAATAGCAACCAGTGTGACTGATGCTCCCACATTAGCTCATACAGTCAGGTCTACACAATCAGGCTCACTCTTCCCATCCTGGTTAGATCAGGGCTGTACTGATTTCTGTGATAAAACCGGCTGCTATGGGAACAAGATTGCCCCTGGCTCAGTCACTAGACCATGGTGTAAGTCTGTCATTTCCCTCCATCTTACTCATAACTGAGACTGTGCACCCTTTAGGGCAAACTCACGCTCTCAGCCTCTATTTGTGAGAAGTCTTGTGCCCGAGGACAGCTCTGTAGAGATCCTTAGGTACTCCTTTTACATGGTACTATAATAATAGTCATCTATAAGAGGATTTGGAACGGACTTCAACTTTACTGTCCCCCAGAGATGTGTTGGTTTAGAGACAGAACAGGTGAGCCTCCAAAGGATATTGACTGTTTTCAGGATCACCTAAAGGTGATGCTTTTGCTCAGTAGAAACAAGAGAGGTAAAGAAGGCTGGGCTGCCATAATCACCATGAGCTTGGTTTACCTAGTGGATACAGGCTATTTCCATACACTGAAGCTGACACACAAAGATGTGAGAGTTATTGTGAAATGACTTCTTGGTAGCTCTAGAAGATAAACTTCACTATTTTCTCTGAGACTAAAATTCCCTGTCCAAAGCTGCAAAGCTTTGGTAAATCTGTGACTTCCAACCCCTCTCCCTGCCATCATCTAGGCCAAGTACCCAAGTTCCAAATATTCTTGAATCCAAATATATTTGGATGCAGACACCTCTCTAAATCCTTTGTGTGAATTAGATGTCTAACATGCCTTAAAATGGAAAGAAAAAGTAATTATAAGGAAAAGTGGCAGTGTCCAGAAGTGGTAGGATCACAGCGTGGCATTATTACATGTGCTGCATTACTGACATAACAAATGGGTATAAAGCAACATGAAGTATTCACATGAGTAGGTAAGATTAAATTCAGATATGCTTGCATATTAAACAAAGAACAAGGCTAATCCCTCAGAAGACAATCTTTCAAAGGAGATGTTAATGAGCTAAACAAAGAAAGCTGCATTTATTCAGTTAGACAGAAAAACACATTTTATGCAATGGAAAAGATGTCCCACGTGTACCTGGCAATATGGCAGGCTAAAGGCAGAGCAGTGCCAAGTGTTTTCTCAGTGCATGGCGCTGCATAATTTGGACTGAAATACTGTCAGAGAGTCCTAACCCCCAAAATACAGCCTAACCGTCCAGTTCTCCCAAGCTACCACAAGCAACAGAGCTGGGGCCAGCTGTAGATCAAAGGAGTTCTGCAGACGCGCTGACACCAGGCGTTACAGAACTGGTTAATGTTGCAAGCCTGATTTCCTCAGCCCATAACCTTTGCATGTCATTTTACCCTCAGTGGACTCTCATTGCTGTCTTTCATGAGTGCTGGCAAACCACCTCTACTCGCTAACTACCTGTCAGGTGGCTTTTGGCGACCCTGGGTTCTCCTCTCTGCTGGATTCTTATTATTTTTGCTCTTTCCTCCTTGATGTTTCACTGCCCTCCTGTATTAGCATTAGCCCAACCTGCCATGGGTATAGAACGTGGACAATATTACAGTAGCACTCTGCATGAAAGAGTCATATGGGAACTGGTCAGGCCTCCAAGTCATGAGAACCATGATGAAAATATCTATGCATGGAAGTAAAACCTTCCAGACTTTTGGGTTTGGGGATTGTGCCATGCAGATGTGAATACCTGGGTGATGAGCTGAACAGACTTGTTGCTGAAAGCTGGAGGCTTACAAGCCCAGAATTACTTGGGAAATGAAGAAAGACCAGGAGCTCAGGCACAGGAGTGCTCTGGCAGAAAAGCCAAGGCAGGCAGGTTCTTGGAGAATATCTTTCAGTGCTTTTAGGTTTATTAGCTCCCTCTCCTTCTCTTTTACTTTCCCTTCAAACCTACCCCAAAGGTAAAGATGATACATTTTCCCTCCATTGTGTAGAACTGCATAGGACTTACTGGCTACTTATTGTCAAGACATTTCCTATGTATTTGTTTTTCCTGAAGCACATGTGTAAGGAGGATTGTAATACTCCAACTGGAGCAAATGGGAAGACGTTCTAGATACAGAGACCTAAAATATTTTCTCAGTAGTTTTTTCTGTCCACATGCAATATATTTCTATGACTTTCCTGTTGCTACCTAAATGTTGCTAGGGCAAACCTTTTGGCAAAACACTGAGTTGTCTTTTCCACACTTTCCTCTTGGGCTTGCTTTCTGAAGGGCAGTTTTCTTGATAGTGCAAGGCAGCTAATGAAAGTTAGCTGCCTTGTTCAGTTCTAATGAGTATAGGCAGCTTTTCTAAAGTTAAGACAGCGAAGGCCAAATGGTTGCTCTCATCATAAAATAATCTTTCTTCCACTAGGATATGACAGTAAGATGATTATCACCTATTAATTATTTTACAGCAAATCATATCTTCTTTAGAAAATCTGAAGACAGGCTAAATTAGAGAGTTATTGTATCTTTTTTCTGGAAATAATTTTAATAGTGCATGCAGTTTGTACCCATGTCCTAGTTACAGTTTTGAACATTTATTTTCTTTTCAGCCTATGCTTGTGGATCAGATTTCCCTCGTGGCAGCAACCCACAAAGGATAAAATTCACGTTTATGCAAAAATCCCACTTAATCATCATGGTGACATAGTCTTTGTTCCAGCCCTTTGTCCAAGGTCAGATTTCACCCTGAGTTTCTAAGTAATAACAAAAAAAAGGACATCCAGTGGTACAGCAAGTGTATAGCTGAGGACAAAAGCTAGCCTCGGATCTTTTACATGTGGCAGAAGAATTTTCCCCTGTGAAGTGGCACCAAGTCCACTGGTTACCAAACTGTATGTCCCAAATTTTTTATTTAAGGTAGAGCCACCCTGTTGCTAATCAGGAGCGCCACCTTCAAAATAGACTGAACTCTGGGGACTTGTGGTTTGTGGTGCAAAGATCACGCTGACAACTTACTTCTTTCATTATCCCGTACCTGGAATGCAGAACAAAGGCATTCAAAAATATTTTCTTCTGCATGGCCACCACTATAGATCTATACGGCATTTTGGGAAGCTCTTATATCTTGTTTCTTCAGCCCCGAGGGCCTCAAACTTTTCTCCCCCGGGCTTACATCCACAGCTCAGCAAGTTAATAAAGCAGGAGTGATTATGCCGCAGTCAACAGAGTGACTCTGGTGCAAGTGAGAGGAGAACCAAACAGAAAGCCAGCACAAGCCGTGTTCTTCCAGTATCCATTAGAGTACAGCTTTGGCACAGGCTGCCATATTACGCAACTTAAAGGGAATGTGGCCATATTTCCCAAGAACATGCAGCGAAAGCAGTATTAGTGGGAGGCCATGGCAGATGAAACCCCAAATCAGTTCTATGGGTTATTGAAAGAATCATTAAGGCCTCTGGTGCCAGTAAGAGCTGACAGAAAAACAAAACATTATTTATTTTTTGAGGGGAGAAGCAGTTCAAAAGCACTGCGGCATTTGCTCATTGTGCACAAGGCTCTGTGGGGCAGCCCAGCTTTCAAAGCTGGAAGTGAGCATAAGCCATAAAGTTCTAAATCACTCTCTGCCTGCAAGTAGGGCCTGGAAAACAATTTGAGGTGTATTTAATTTAGAATTGTTCAAGTGCTACAGTACTAGGATTGGATATCATATCCACCCTCCTAATCTGGCTGAAGTGAGACATAATTATGAAAAGTGACTACTATTTAATAATAGTTTCTTTCATTCAAGGATCATAAGTGAATTAATCCTCCCAAGATTCAAGTGAACTGGGCAAGGATCGTTTCACTCGCTGCTGGGGTGGAATGCAGCAGCTGCTATGTAGCACCCAGCAGAGTTGTACGGACATGCAGGACCAGCACCGGTCCTAACATCCCTGGCAGAAAGGCAAGAAAGCATCTGAAAAAGCCCAGGTCCATCTGTAATTGATCTGGACCCTGGCCAGGGCAGCGGGATAGCCTCTCTAAAGAGTATGCTTTCCTATGGTGGGTTTTGCTCCTCGCTAAAGACAGGCCAAGGCCCGAGGCTGGACCAAAGCCCGAGATGCTGAATAGCAGTATCCTGACTTCCTCCTGCCTCAGTTTCCCAGTTAATAGGGTAACAACAACAACGCTGGCACAGCTTGGAGGTAGGGGAGGGGCAGAAGAGCAAAAGCTGCCACAGCACTTTGAAAACAGAAAAAAATGGCCTTAAGTGCCACATTGTTACTTTCAGTGATTCTCTTCTGACCACAAGCAGCAGAGAGGGCACGATGGCATCTCATCCTGAAACACGGCATCTCTTTTGCTTACCTCACCACCAAGTGCATCGTGGCCTTGGGGAGAGGGCAGAGGGGAAAGCACCTCTTATTGAAGTCGTAAGCACCGTTTCTGGCAGTGAAAATCACCTCATTTCTCCCCTTTCTATGGGAGCCAGCCAGCCACCCATGGGCACAGCGGAGCAAGGCTTGGCCAAGGAGAGCTGCTGGCCTATGGGTGGGAGGTGGCTAGTGGCAGGCTGGGTAGCAGGCAGGACATGGTTAAGGGAGTGCTGAGGAGAATGGCAGCATCTCTCATGACTCCTTTGGCTGCTCGCCAGGGAGCCATGTGACTCCTTGGTTAAAAGAGTCCTCTCAACCATGAGACACTTTTTTTTCCCCCCTCTGGTTGTACCTTTTCTTTTCTGAACTTAAAAGAAAACAAAACGTACCCACAAAACTTTCCACATTAAAGTTATATTGTAGTCTGATGACTCAGGGTGAGAAATTCAAGGGGAATGAAGAGGAAGGGGAACATTTCTGAATCAGACCTGTTGTGCTGAGCCTTAAAGGAGAGGAGGATTTTGTTGGATGGAGAACAGCACTGCTGTACAGCACAGTGAGCAAGGAGCAAAGGACAGGGCTTAAATCTATTCCCCACTGCTGTGGGCTACAGCTAAGCCTGTCAGGGTTGCTTCAAATGCAGTGGACCTTGATGCTATCAGAAGGGCCAAGGGTGGGAGTGCAAATAAATATGGCTTCATCTGATTCATAGTAAATTCCTTTTTCTCCACTCCCATGGCCTAAAGGGTACATCATCTAGCTTCACGGTTTTTGGTTGTTTTCTTTTATTGGCACCTCTCATTGCAGTATCTGAGTGCCGCCCATAATAATTAGATTGGCACATCCCTGGTAGACTTCCTGGAGTCTTTTGTTCTTCTCCCTTCTCTACCTCTGGGGAGCTCTGCCCAGGGTAGGTGCTTCTGAAGGGAGGGATGGGGTCAGGTTATTGTTGTTAATGTCACTCTGGGTATGTTGTAAAAGATGTATCAAAGAGGAAGTTCTTGCACTATGACCTAAAGGTCATCAGACTCTGGATTAGTCTAATCTCTGAACGTTTTTCCCTAGACAGATCCTTTCGAGCGAGAGTAACTTACCTTTGGGCTCAGAGCTTTGTCTTGTGTTTTATGATCTTCCTTGTTCCAGAGGAGCTCAACAGCCCTGGCCGAGGCAGAGGTTTGGTCTGTCTTCTCTTGCTCTGCCACGATCCTCTAATTGCAGTGCCAGAGGTTAGGCTTCACACCTTGAACTGGGGATGAAAGAGAATAGGAGAGATGGCAAGAACTTGCATGCAGAGGCAATGTGCACAGTGTAACCTCACCTGGACACATTCTATCTACTTTGAAGTTGGCATGCTGTTTCCATGGTCAGAGCACTTTGGAAGTCATAAAGTCCACATCTCACTTTGGCTTTGCCCTCTTTAAGGAGAAAAAGGGCAAAACATTCTGAAAATTGCCAGCCAAGCAATTTTCCAGGCTCATCCATTTGGGTCTCTTGTAGGCTGCACTGAGTGGTTTGAAAAGCTGTGGCTGGAGAATGGCAAGTACAGGGATGTCTATTAACCAGTAACATGCAATGCAAGCTGTCCGAGGATGTGAGGGTGCAGGACAGGATTTAGAAATAACAGCAGGCTCCTTCGTAACCCCCAAACACAGCTGTGCTTCCAAGCAAAACCAAGGCATAGCCTCAGTGTAAATACTCAATTTGAAGGAATGCACTTGGGACAAGCATGTGTGCCTGCCCCTATGTGCTCCTCTCCTCTCCCCACCCCAACTATGCAGCTTGCCAAAGCCAGCTCCTCAGCAACAAGACTTGGCAGGTGGCACCTGATGAGATAATCATGCCCCTGGGACATTAGGAGGCATGAGGTGCAGCCAGGTGCTCCTAATCTGTCCATGGGTGTGATTTTCTGTGGTAACCACACCCTCAAGTGTTGTCTTAGTGCAATTAGGAAATTTGTTCAGTTTAGGTCAAGTACTTCTATTAGGGTGCTCTTCACATCTAACATGTGTTGGCATGGCAGGAGCATGTGGATGTCCAGGGTCAGGCAATACTCTGTGCTGAGTGGTGTTTCTGCAACTAGCAGAGGAGAGATCCTACTTCTCACTACTTTGCTCTCCTCTTATTTCTGAATCTGGACCTTCCCTTTGTAAAAACCTGGTAATCTGAGCATTAATTCCGGTGTAAATAAAAACAAATGGGAATGGCTCTATTTCATATGTCACAGGCAAGGAACCCTTTAAGAGTTTGCCCCTTTCTCTTCCTGGGGTTTCCATTTTGCAAGAGGTGCTTGAAAACATATAAGGGCTGTACTGCAGCAAAGATCAAATGGCAGTTCCTTCTTGTAGGTAGAAAATACCTTGCTTTCACAGGCTGGCTTGTGTTTCAGTTTCACTATAGGCATGTGTCAAGTCAGACTGGTAGTTAAAAATACCAGACAGATACACAGTGTCCTACCTTGTTACTAAAAACTTGGTGTAATGACATCCAACACGGCTCTTGGCTATTACAGGGGTGAGTAGGAAAGGGGGGATTCCAGCTGCCTGCAGAATTCATTCCCCTAAATCTTTCCTCCGACAGAGCTGTCATTGCTTCCCATGTCTACTGCAATGCTCTAAGAGGTGTCAACCGAAACAGCACCAGAAGTGGCTTCAGCTCTTAGTGTGACTTTGAGGAAGGCTTTCCTGCCTGTATGTTGTGGTTGCTCTTCCAGTCTTGCCTGCGTGGGCTGCAGGCTGGGGGAGATCTCTCTGTTCCTTCACAGAGGGAAGCACGTGCAAAACTTATGCTATTTGCCTTTCACTCAACCAGCCTCGGTGCTGCCTCATCTAAATTTCGGCTCCATCCAAGCATTGCCTGAACAACTGCAGGATTTAGCTCACAGTATTTTGTTAGGATGGTGTTGTTTATTGGAAAGAAATCATAAAATCCATCAACTCACCAAGGAAGATCTATGTTGGGTAAAGATAAATCAGAGGGACCGATGTCTTCTACCTCTCCAAAAATGAAAAACGCTTTCAGTACTAACAAAAGCCTTGCTTTTCTTCATTTGCACAGATATGTTTTTTGAGGTGTATCAGATCTTTGCTTACATGATAGTTGCTGTTGTATACCTAATTAGAAATCAGCTTTAGCTTTCTGACAATAGCTGGCACGGATTATGTTCACTCTAAGACATCTTGTGAGATAATTAAAGCGATGACTGACAACATAGCACAGCAAAAGGAATGTTTCTCAAAGTAGAGCTGCTTTACAGGTTGCTTGTATGCATTTTGTTAAACGCAGGCGCAGTATTAACTACACCGAATTCCCCAGAAATGTATCTGGCCCCTTGTTTTTTTGAGAGATAATCCTGAAATTCTCTTCATTTCTGACTTCTTTTTAAATTCATGTTTAAACACATGTATGTGAATATACTGCTTATGAAAGGCGCCTGAATCACAGCCCTGGAAAATGAATTCCTCTCCTTACCCACAAAACCAGTACAGCACAAGCAGAGGGTGTGTGAGCTTCCCCACTCCACCCCATCCTTGTGTCTCATCCATGACCTAGAGGGGCAACCTCTAGCTAGGCAGAAGCGGGTGGCTCAGTCTCTGTACTTATTTAATCCTTGGCCAACCTGCTAAGGCTGCCAGTAAGGGTGCCAATTGTGGTGGTGGTTTCTGTGATGTGGATAGTTGTCCACTGGGAACTGGATTAAGACCATCAACTCATTTCAAATACTCGAGGCCACAAAGCATCTGCCAAACGGTAACCATTTTTTTGGTCGCTACTGACTTGGGTCATGTTTGGATCAGCGATGAAAGGCTCCATATACCAGTACCAATCCCCTGAGCCATACAGTTTCCCAGAATAATTTTTTTTAAAGAAGGAAAACATTATTTATTTTTCTGGATTCTACTTTGATCTACTGATTTTTAGTGTGCATCTTGGCCCTTTAAGGTGCATAATTTTCATTACTTCACTGCAGAGGGTTCAGATGTTGTGAGGGATTTTGGAAGATGGCAGGTGGCAGATTCGTGTGGTGTGCTCCAAAATGAGCTCTCAGAGATAGTGGTTACACACTCTGGCACCTCAGTTGGCATTGTATTTGGACCTAAAACTGATCTTACACCTTTGAACTTATCAAACAGTCCTTCAGCAGGGAAAAAGCCATTAAAGAAGATCACATTGCTTTCTTTCCTCTTGTTCTTTCAGAGATATCTAGATATCAGTGTTGGTTCTGTGGCATCAACTAGCTTTGCTGGTAGCTTTTCCAGAAGATAATTATATTGTCAGTGGTCCCTGCTGAACCCTTCACAAACTTTCATGTATGCCAACTAGCAGCCTGTGTTGTCGGGAAATGACTTATTTCACAGATGCTGCAGAACTGCAGCAGGCAGAGACTGAATTGTTCAGCTCAAATCATGCAGCCCAGCAGGGCAGGGAACTGGAGTGGAGTTTTTCTAATCTCAGCCTAGCCCCCAAACCGCTGGCAGTCCCTCTCTTCAGCACACCTCAGAGTGGGGCTAGGACCAGCTGAAATTCTTAGTTTAGTTGGCGATGCAAAATATTGCTTCTTATGTCAGCATCTCTTGCCCAGAAGAGACCCTTGTCCCAGAAAATTGTTAGGATGAGAAGCACATTGTCAGCATGCTCGAGAAATGTCTTCTGTGAATAATACAAAGCTGTGCAATATTGCCACCGGCTCTCCCTTGAGATGCAGCAAATCCTAAAATGTGACCAGGTTTTTCTTTCCTCAGGGTAAGGGTAATTTACATTTACGCTAGCATTAGTTCCTCAGAACTGTGAGTTATCCATCTTTCTCTTCTTTGTTACACATGAAAATGAAGCACGCTGTGATATCAAAGGAGTGACTATTAAGATGATAGAAAATTCTGAGCTGATTCATTACAGCTACAGATGTTCAGAAGCAACAGATAGAGGGAAAAATGATGGTACTGATCTGATGGTGTTGTGAAGCAGAGGTAGAATCTGCTTTTCATCACACAAGAAAAGTGTCAGGAGAATCATACCAGTAGATATCTTGCAGTGGTTTATTGGTATTAGACTGTGAAATGTGTATTTTGCATTTCCTTTTATTTTTAAAGAAAAAATTATTTTATTCAATGTATCCTTCCACTGTGAAAAATTGTTTCTGTTAAGAGAAATAGAAGAAAATGGAAAAAGAAATGGAAAAGATTGTGTTTGCAATATTATATACATCTTATATACAAGATGTGTATAGAAATCATAATTCTTTACTTNTTTTTTTTTTCTTTCCTTCTTTTTTTTTTTTAAAGTTTCCCTGCTTATTTGGAGCTCTTTTATGTTTCTCTTTTCAGGATAGAAGTTTTCTTTTCAATAGCAGCTGAGGCTTAAATTCAAGAAAACACATGGAGAAATGTAAGCATACTGGCTTAAGACAGCTTGTGGTTACATGCATATATTCAAGCAGACCATAGCCCAAACCTAGAAACACAGGATATATACAGCCTTGTACCCTTGTATGTTCCCTGAGTACAAAGGGATTCTAGCACATGCTCAACTCTTTTCTAAACTAAGTTCTACATTGGGGTGAGAGCTCTCAGTTTGACTTTTTCACAAGCAAAGCCACAAAAAGTGAGCTGAAAAAGTACAGTGTCAGAGCATCAGTGAAATCTCAGCTCAGGACATACGAGTTTATATAAGTCAGATTCTTCCTTTCAGCCTGTTGACCAAACTTACGTCTCAGGAGTCTTGAGATGAAGAGTGATGTGGAGCAATGGTTAGCAAGGGAAGAGACAGCAAGGACAAAGCCTGCACACTGTGCATGAAGAAGGGAATGGAGAGAAGTGGGGTGGAAAACCCAATGGAAAGGAGAGTGAGTGAAATAGGAAGAGAAAAGGGGAAAGAGCCCAGCAGCAGTAAGGAAGAAATTGGGAGCTCAGAGGGGCATGGAAAACAGGAAAGATGGAGCTAGAGAACAAAACAGTCATTAGGATGGTTGCAATTGAGAGCGAAGCAGTTCTTGGGAGGGTCAGCGTTTAGCCAAATCATTGTTCAACCCATCTTGTTGGTCATGGCCCCATCAGTTCATCAAAAATTTAATCCCGTGAGATCACCTCTTTTGCAACTCAGCATGAGGACTGCAGTCTGAAGACCATCATCTGGAACCAGGAGGCAGGAGTGGAGTTAGGAAGTAGTATCAGAAAGGGCAAGCAGAGCAGCTCAGGAAATCAACCTCAGCCCAGAGACAACCCTCTGTGCTGCTGAGGCTTGTTTATCCCCAGAAAGGATGTGACTGACCATCACTGGTCAGGCAGAGAGACAACAAAAGACAGAGCACAACTTGTAGCTGGTGAATTTCAGCTAACAGAGGATGATCCCCATTTCAAGGAGGGGGCAGGGGGAGAGGTGCAAAAGAGGGAAAGTAGAAGAGGTAAGAGACAAAGCGCAGTTTACATCAATAAGAGAATTTGGCTTTGGAAGAAGATTTTCTGCATGGCTGCTCCACATAAATTGTGCTTAGCTCTACAGTTGCAGGATTTGGGTTTTTTTGACCAGGGTTTTGAATGTAGACTCCTAAAGACAAATTTACTCTTTAGCATCCCATTATGCTACAGCCACTAAACCTAAAGACTTATGGGGGTGCACTTTTAAGTTTAGAAATTCAAAATGCTGCAACAGTATTGGTTAATGACGACATGGATTAAAGGCTCTATTTACAGGATTTAATTTGTGAGTTTTGGGGTAAAGGTACTGTTTGGCCTTAGAGTCCACAACTGCAGTGGGGAGGGCAATACATAACGTTACAGTTCCTTAGTCAGCAAATGCTTGTGTGCCATGGATGCAAGGGTGAAATGGGACAGTCACTGCGGAGGGGAAGCTCAGCTTTTCTTTCCCCTAGAACATGAATTGATTTCAAAACCCAAGCTTTCAGGGGGTATAGCATTGTCTGTATGCAGCCAAACCATGAAGGATTTTCTTCTGAAATTAAATTCAGCTCCTTTCTTCCCGTCTCTAGAACTAACTCTTTTCAATATTTCTGCTGTCTGGGATCGAGTTTTTAACAAATATATATAAGAGCTATTGCTTGGCAAAGAATAGAGACTTTGGCTTTTATAGCATCCATGCACTACCAGAGTCTAGTTTATTACTTTATGAATTATTTTTAGGATATATCTGTGTTTATACAAAGCTGAGTCCAGTACCATGCATATTTCACAGAATCAGGGAATTGTCAGAGTTGGAAGATATCTAGAGATCATCTAGTCCAACTCCCCTGCTAAAGCAGGATTGCCCAGAGCACATTACTCAGGACTGCATCCAGGCAGATCTTGAAGGTCTCCAGAGAAGGGGACTCCACAACCTCCCTGGGCAGCCTGTTCCAGTGCTCTGCCACTCTTATTTCACATCTTTTTCTTCTTCTCTGTTGTTTTCTTCATGAACACAAACATATTTAAAGGGTTTATAAGATAGAGAAAGACTCAGGAAAAGGTCCTTTAGGAGAAGGAGTGTTTTTGAGAGCTTCTTTTTAGCTTTGTTTAGAGTTCTCTTTCCAAAGTTGCACGCAGTTTGAGTGAAAATTGGTGCCTCAAACATACATACATGATTTTAATATATATATCTCACAAGCCTGATTTTCAAAGTTTCACTCAGCAATTTTCACTTAGGACATACATGAGTAGACTTAAGACCAGAGAAATATTGATCTAAGTTGACTATTTTATCTCGTCCTTCTGAGGAGATCATATTAAAGTCCTTGAGATGAACAGTGAGATTGTCATGTGAAGTAAACTGTCTCTTCAAAACTAAACTCAGTGTAGCTCTGCCAATTTCAATCTTGACTCCCATCATAAAATCACAGAGCTGTATTTTTCTCCCCCACCCCCCACCCCCCCCACTTCTACTGCCTCCATTGTTGATTCTAAAATAAAATGTTTAAAGAAGGAGGTAACTGATAAAGAAACACATTAAACAGAAAGGAGGCTCAGAAACCAACTATGATCCCCATCCATGGATTCTACTCTTTGGAATAAGCCTCAAGTCACTCACTTTCCCTGAGCTGTGAACCCAAAGATGTGCTTCCCAGGGACCAGGAAGCACATGGCAAATACCTGGAGAGAGCCTGGCTCACGTGCTCAGTGACACACACTGGCACACATGCAGTCACCCAGGCAGAAGAGTGAACGCTAGCTCCAGTGCTTCCAAGCTGAGAACACATATCTGGGCAAACATAGGTTATTATAACTCTGGACAGCAAACCACAAAGGCATTCAAAGAATCACCACCACAACATTTTACAGAATATTATTACAACTGTCACCAGCAGTTCTGTCAGAAATCTGAAAATTGCAAAGGACAAAATTTAACTACTGAGAAGCAGGAAATTCTCAAAAATTGCCTGGCAGTGTGCTGGCATATTTCAGATCAGAGAGAAAAATGCTGGGCTCTGCTGCTAACTATCCTGCAGAGCACAGGGGGAAAACTAATATCAGAATGATAGTTGTCTACACCTCTTCCTCTAAGATCCAACACGCTTCCTCATTAGTGTTTTTAAGTCTGCTCTCTCTCCTCCTCTGTATTGCACCACCTCGGGAGCTGGACTAACTCCAAGGACTCACTCAAACACTGCTCTTCATCAAAAACTCCAATTTGACTAGAGTTGTGACTTTGGAAACAGGTTTGAATTTTATGAGAGGAAAAATAAATGGAGCTGTGCTCATCTGGCCCATAGTTGTACCAGCAGAGTATGTTACAGTAACACTGCAGTTAAATTATACCTCTGAAGCCACAGAAGACACCCTGTTGGGCATGATATCTTGTGCTGTTAAAAGACTTATTTTGTACATTTATATATTCTGATATAAAATGCATGGCATTTTGTGTTGCTCCAGATTTTAATGATACAATATTAATCCTGCCCCTGTACTTCCTTAATGCAAGAGGTTGTCAGAGGAGAAGTAGAGACTTGAACACAAGGATCTGAGAGTTGGAGCTTCTAGAACTTGGGAAGCTTCTCCAGGAAGGGGGTTTGGTGGCTTGAACCCCTGTGATTCTGTTGTCTAGGCAGAGGGTGGAGCAGGGCTGTTGTGCAAAGATTCAGACCTTGAATTCCTTCTTTCAGTCCCAGAACCTCCAATGGCTCTGAGGAACCTTCTCCATGTGGCATATCTTTCAGCTGCTGCTTCAACCAAAAATGATCCATGAGCACATTGCCTAAACACTTCTGACTAAATGACTAGTAGTTAAATGGTTAAGCATGCTAATTTCTGTTTTTGCCAGATTTTAGGAAAAACGGGTTCATAGCATGAACTGTGCAGCTTGTGTTTCTCTCTGAGTTATTGTTTCAGTCTCCTTGTGGACTGAGGGGAACAGCAAGTTACAGTAGTTTGTATGTTGAAAGGCTAATGAATTAGTGAAGAGAATTTTCAGGATCAGAATGGTGCTGCAGCTTCAAATAATGAGTGAGGACATGTTAATATAGTCGGCCCCAATTACTGTCTGTGTGAGAGCCTGTCAGTATATGCGCAAAGAGCTGCTGTGTGTGCAGACTTGTGTCACCAAAGCCTCGTTGCCTCTGTCGTAATGTATTCCAGGGATGGCTTTCCTGGAGTAGGAGCAGTCCTCGGGGGTGCTCTTGTATGCTGGGATATGGTTGCAATCAGGCAGTGCCCAGAGTGATGTGATGCCTGGCAGTGTCTGCCTGCTATGTTCCTGTGTGATGCCCTGTACAGAAGAAGGATTTTCCCTAGGAATATCTGAGAGAATTATAAAACATATTATTTTTACTACCTGTCATGTCCATATGCCTCTAAAGCCAGGTGTTTTTAATACTAAGAGTTCAGGGACTTGCCTGCAACACGGTGCCAGAATGGTGGAGTTGTGAAAGTGTCCAGTTGTGAAAAATCCCTTCAGCTGACACTGCCCTAGTGACCTGGCAGTTGGTGTAGATCTGGAAACTGAAGCATCATGTCCTCTTACTTTGGCCCCAGTGCTAGATGGGCTCTTCTGTTAACTAGTGTAGTTGCTTGCAACCATGAGTAAATGCAATCGTATTTTTGTGCGGGTAAAAGGGCTCCTACTTTGCAGGCCACAGGGCGAATGAGAACGTGTCACAACAGGAGTGCTTTTTAGGCATCTGGCGGCCACTCTCTACATAAAAGTGTGACAGAAGATAATTCCTAGCTCCTCAGTGGTACAACACACTCCTTTCCAGCGGGAAAGACTTAAGAGATATTACATATGAAGCCTGTCAGTCATCCAAGGCTGACTGTTGCATCTCATGTCATAGGAAATACCGATTCTAGGGGGAAATATGTTTATTTATGCACTAGTGGTTTTATAACTGCTGCTTAGGTTTGGAGCTTCAGAAGTGGCTCCAGCAAGGCTGGGTTAATGGACTGAGAGTATGAGAGGTGCAGGGTAAGTAATGTAGGAGGCATTTCCGCAGCTTACCAGCTGATATCACCACAATGTAAGTGATATCAATGTATGTGCTGAACAAAGCAATCTGTTGTATCGGGTTCCTGCCTAGCTCAGTTCAGCAAAAGGCTGATGTTTTGTGGCCTAATTTCACCAAAGTACTTAAGCCTGGGAGTATCCCACTGGCTCTAATTCGAACTCAGTGGGAACGTATGTGTGTTTAAAACTTTCCACATGCTCTTAAGAGCATGTCTGAAGCCCATGCCCAGTGTGCTCCATGGGACAAACACCAAAAGGTTGAGTGTCATCAGCAGCCACTGGTGACGTGTGTGCTTGTGTCACAGGACATTCCCTCGGGTGGTCAGTTGCTTCACCAGATTGTTTTCAGTTACATTTTTTTCCTGACTGGGGTCGTTTAGTTTGTCCCTCTGCCCTCGGACCTTTGCTTGGACAGTTTGCATTGGTTTTTAAGAGCTGCCTTTAATGCAGGAGCTCAGATCTCTTTGGGAAAGTTGCCTGCTGCCATCAGAACTGAAAGGGACAAATGTGCATATGGAACATGCTGAATGTGAAATGTCACGTAGGTGCCTAAAGGAGATACGAGCTCTTTAATAGATCAGGCTGCTCCTCAGCTCTTTGGCAAATTGGAGTACTGGATGGACTTCCTCTTAATTATCTGTCTCCACTGTCATCGCTAGCACTGTTAAAAGCTTATTGTGGGTAATCGCCTTCTCTGAAAGCCTGGAGAGCATTCATTTATTTGCTCACACATGTGTGCTGGGGTCTGTACATCCAGCTGAAGATGCACGTATTCCCTGGCTGTGCATGTAGCACTGGATCCTTTCCCAGTGCCTCTTCTCATAGAGCTGCACTTTCAGGTGCCTCACCACTCTATATACAGAGGTGTACCATGACCCTTTATTTCCAGTCTTCTCCAGGTCTGCTCTAGGGATGATCACTCCTCTCCCAGCATTGTCCTTTCCCACTCATTGCTATTCTAACACTTGCTGTTTATATACTTTTAAGCTGGATCTGTGCTCTATCACTGCCCATACAGAGTAGCTTTTAGCAGAGCTGGTCACAAGCACCAGTGGAGTTCATTGCCTACCACATATTCCTTGGTCTATCAGGGAAGAATAAGGAAAAAATCTGTGCATGGGTGAGGTCCTGTGCAGGACAGGAACAGTATGGTGACATCAAAGAGTGCTGATGTTGATCCCAGTTTCCTGTATAGATAATGCCAGGCAACTGTTGCTGTGAGGACAGCCGTTTCTTTGGAAACCTCAGAGGCTCCTGCGTACTTAAACGGACTTTGTCTCGGGCCACCTTAGTTTGATACAATCATTTGATTTAATTGGGTGAGTCAGAATATTCCAGTTCCCTCCCAATTTGAGACACAGCTGATTGAAGGGGAGGGTGTGGAGGTTGCGGCAGGAGGGAGACAGGAGGGAATAGTCTCCTTTGAAAGCAAATAGGTGCTACCACTTTGGCTAATTGCATAAAAGTCAAAAGCTAAGCCATAAATGGTAGTGGCAAGTCTAAGATTACTTGACAGCCCTGTTATTCAAATACAGAATGCTGCATGAAGCAGATATAGAAGAGCTTAGTGTTAGAAAAGGCTCTTATCTTCACTTGTTAAACCACTCATGTGTTATGACAAGTCATCCCCAGCCTAACAAATGAAGATTAGTGCACCACCAGCAGCGTTAAAAAGTGTAGATACTAGAAACTGTAACAGTGGACCCAAATGGCCCCTGATCTTTGGAGAACTGACACCTCAATCCAGTTGGAGCTCAGATCCCTTTCTCATGAAACATCCAAACCCCACCTGTCTGTCACATACTGATGAACATGCAAAGTATTCCTTTCTTATATGAGAACTGACTTCCCAGTCCAATTAATCTAGTGAAAAGACTCCGGCTGGTTTCAATAAGCTTTATATCGAGCACAGGAGTGGCTGATAATGCACACCAAGTGTTAACCTGTGGCCCAGAAGGATGGCAGATATCGCAGCTTCTGCTCATATTTGGTAGCCCCTGTTAAAGCCAAGGCATACCAAAGTGGGTCCTCAGAGATGACTTGCAGCAAAGTGTCAGAAAATTGGCCTCAGCGTTAATATCCAGAGTTGTTTTCAAAGTTAACTGGAATACATATTTGTGTGTAGAATTTTTCCTTTCAAAAATTCAATATGCGGAAACCACAATTGCTCCATGATAAGAGGTAAACAAAGATAGGAACAAAAGGAGCCGTGAAAGACAGCAGTGTGTTGCAATCCATTTGAATGTTTATCTGCACCAACATGCAGAGGTGGATTCATACAACCAAATTTAGGCAACAAGGAGAGACTCTGAAGCTAAGAGCCTGGTCTCCCTGGGTGCCTCCTATAGTTAATGGAGAAACTGGTAGGTCCATGGTCCACCTCCATTCTGAATCATCCTGGGAGGTGGCTGTCTCTTTCCTTGATGGTAGAAGGAACCTGGGTACCTAACTCAGGCACCTCTGGCAGCACTGTGAACAGTAGAGAAAATGGGGCCCAGTGAAGACTGCTTCCAAACATCTTTGTTTAATTCCCATTAAAATTAATTAGACCTAGCCCAGCTGCCTGAATGCTGAGATACAAGATGGGATGTACGCTAAAGAGGCAGAGGACCAAACTCTGCTCTGTATGCATGATCCCATGGTGGTATGTGTGGGCCACAAGTAGTGTAAGGGAAAACGCAGTGCTGACAGTCTTTGTGCTGTATGGATTTTTGGACTGATGAATGGGAGCTGGCAAAGCCCCTCGTTAAAAGAATCCTGAGGTGTTTCGGCAGTGGCACCCTTCTTCAGGCTGTTGGACTGAGTCAAGTAATGGCACTGATAGACTGCAACATTTCTTTGAAGGTGGGTTAGTGAAGACCCATTTTCATCAAGACACCGCTGTTCCTGAAGAAAAGCAACTTCTCAGCCTTTGTTGTCGGTTATCAGTGCTGCTGTCAACGTACAGCTGTGGAGGAGGCAGAGCAAACCTGTTTTCTAATTCAGGAAAGGAGTTCAGCAGCAGTTCGGGGAGAGGTAACACAATCTCTAGAGCTGCCAAACTGTGCTTGGGACTTCCAGGCAGCCAGAGTGAGTCACAGGGAGGGTCAAAGAGAGAGAGAGAGAAAGAAAGAGGAGTGAGCTCAAATCTGGGAAGGTAGAGAGTGTGGGTGGAAGGCAAATACCATGAAAGAGCAGAGGGCTGCTGCGTGAGTCAATTGAATCCTATAGATACCAATATTTATCATAAATACCAAAGAGATTTTAGCAACCACAAACTGAGAGAGTAACAAATGAAAACTGTTTCCTGTGGTTAGAAGGACTATAGAAGAAGATGTGAGTGGAGGAAAAAGAAATAGCAGGACTGTGAATGCAATGGAAGGGGTATTGCGGAGTGTGACATAGTAGAATATGGATTAACGGCAGTTATGTGGCATGGACTATTGATGATTAGCTTAGCCAGACAGATGCTGTGTTGGTTTTTCCTTTAATCTCTTATTAGGAGGGTGCTAGAATGCATGAACAATACAAGAAAACTCCTTCTTATTCTAGTGGCTTTTCTTCCCATAACTCCATAAAATTAGCCCCAAAAGCATTGCAAGATACTTTCTTTTTTTTTTTTTTTTTTTTTTTTTTTTTTTTTTTTTTTTTTTTTTTAAGTTCTGTTTTGTTTCAGTTTTATGTGTCTTGCTTTCTTCAGTTTTCAGATGGCACTGAATTGTGAGGCTTATGATCTAAGCAGAAATATTTTTAACTCTGAAGGTTGCTTTTGATGTGGTCTGTCAATGTAGAGATCACCATTTACTACTTTTACTTTGCAATATTACCTCTCACAGGGGCCTACCCTGTGGGGTGCAACAGCTTGTCAATGATTCATTTTTTCTTCTTTCTTCAGAAAATGCACTGGAGGGTGAAGGAGATGATAAGTATTACAGCAATCTTCTTATATAGCATTTTAATTTAAATAACAAAAAAGACATTGGGAAAAAAAATAGAAATACATCTTGGAAGGTAAGGCAGCAGTACAAGGCCTAGGAAAATAGATTTTTCTTTGACTCAAAAATACTTTGCTTTAGACCCTAAACTTTGGGTGTTCCCAACATGCAGAAGTGATTTATTATTTTTTTTTCCTTTTCTGGAGGACAGAATGCAGAGAATTTAAAATTTAATTGCCAATGCTGGACTCTAAACCTTCTCAGATAGTTCCATCTACAGGTTGAGTAGAGCACTATTGGGAACGGATATAAGAGAAGCTGGGTCACAGCTGATATAAGCTAGGACTATACATGCGAGCCAAGGCAGGCAGGGAGAATTTTAATCTGAAATTATAGGGGAGGTTATAATGCATTTAAGTTTGGTATTGAGACATTTCTTGTTCTGTGACTATTTCAGTAATGTCATTCAAGATAGTTCATGACTCTCTTAGAAAGAGGCTACAGAAAACAATACTGCCCTGACCTTGGCTGTTTCTCTCATTACCTCTAGAAGGATTGCTGTTTTCTTGAACTGGAATTTCCAGTTAGGATCCGAGTTATGTCCAAATTTGACATTTGAAAGTTCCAGCTTCAGGTTAAAATTTGAGTTTAGTAATTTTTTTTAATTTTTTTTTCCCCTGAGAACTACCAATGGATCCTCCCACCAAAGTGTGCATTAATATGTGGTCTTTAATTCAGTCACATTTTTCTACAGGATCCCCACCTCAGGAGGGCATGCTCTGGGACATTTAGTTAGATTGAGTTTGAGTCAGCACGCTTTCTTCCAGGGGCTGTGATTGCACATAGGCTGTTTAGGTGAGAGCTGGAGGGTCTTATGGGTCAAGCATTTCTGTGTTGCTATCAGGAACTATGTCCTGTTCCTTCCCCTGGCCCAACTGACTGTGTATTGCTAGCTGACTCTTTTTTCAGTAGTTAGTTGTTTCCCATTTGATTGCTTGATTCAGGTTCCCAGGATGTGTCTTGCTGAAGTGGGAAGCAATCCCAGCTACAGCAGAAGGAAGAAGGACTGGTGTTTCAGACAAAAAAATTATGTTGAAGGCTGGTGTCCTAAGAGTTATCAGACTGAACTCCTTGGATTGGCGAATGCTTCATAGCTAAACCTTGCTAAATTCCTAAGGTGTGAAGAATCATGTCTCCTCTCCTCAAGGGGAGGAAATGATTTTTCCATGATTCACGTATTGTATTGATCAGGACTATACAAAAGCCAAGGTCAAGCTCAGAATTCACCAATAAAATGGAGTTTGAAGAGCTAATAAAGCCTGGGGTGTGCACAGTGAACAAGGAGAAAGCGCAACAGAGCAATTCCTCATCAAAGGAGTGCATCCACCCTGTGCACTACGCTGGGAGAGCATCCTGAGGGAAAAAAGGTTGCGTTGCCATTGAACTGCAGGCTGTATTGCTGTGCACACACAGAGGACAGATGTCTTAAAGTTTTGCTGTCAGTCCTCATTCTGGCATTTCCTAACTTAGAAGTTCTTGAGCTCTTGACCTTAAAATGTTATTGCAGAGTTGCTTTCTATCAGTTAATATTATGTACGTTTACAGAGGTCTAAATGGAAAGACTGATAGAATGAACTAGGACATGATGTAAATTGTCTTCTTTTTTGTGTTTCAGGGAACAATTCTTTACAAATTTGATTTTCTGAGGCTTCCTCTATGACATATAATAGAGGCCAATATATATAATATAATATAATATATTGGCTCAGTCACTTTTAAATGAACACATTAATTGAAGCCTGTTAAATCCTAGAATGTAATAGTCTGGAATTTTAGAGGCATTGCCTAAATTCATCCTTCATATTACTCTAATGACTTTGGCTTATTGCACCCCTTTCATTTTGGAAGGTTAATTCTGCTAGCTGTGCTCACAATGAAGAGATACATAGACTCGGCCTGTTACACTGGACTCCTTTGTGTCAGCAACTCAGCAAATGAAGAGACATATTTGGATGACTTCGCAGGGCAAAACCAAGAACTACTTTGTGTCTTGCCAAAGAAATAGAAGCATTTGACTTTTGAACTTTGCCACATACCTTATGGAAAACTGATAATTGATAATTTCACACACTAGTTTGCTGCACCCTGCTTGTAAGCTTTTGGTTAAATCTATCCCAGCTCTTAAACTGTAGATCGTATTAAAACAAGGTGTATTTTTTAGATAAAGATATTAGAACACACTATAATTCTGTGGCTGATTACACTTTGCAATAAGGAAAACGAGGTGAATGGCTGTGGGTGTGTGAGCATAGATGTATGTGTAGCAAAGTTAACTATTATTTGAAAGGAAAAAAAACGCCCTGGAAATTTCTGGGTTGTTTTTTTTTGTGTCGTGTTTTGTTTTTGGTTTTGGTTCTTTTTGTGTTTTTTTGTTTGTTTGTTTGTTTTTTGTTTTTTCATGATGGCCTAAGGTTGCCCAAAGCTCATGGAAGAGAGAGCTCCCAGCTTCATGGTGATCAGCACAAATTGTGTCTAGAGCAGCATTTAGTTGGAATGCATCACACCATGGCTGCTGGGTGGCTGAGGAAAAAATAGATGTTGTGGCTTGACAGCAGGTTCCCCTGTGGGTCTCACCAAGCCACTTCTGTTACTAGCAGTAATTAACAGCCCTGTTTCCAGTGTGAGCTCCAAGACCAAGAAGAAGGCCTGGAAGGGTAAGAGTTCTTCCTCTGAGAGGCCCCTAGGTTGTGGCTAAACTCATAGAGAGAGCACTGTAGTACCCTCCAGCCTTTGAACACCTGAAAAGTGGACAGCTGGGATGAACCTAAGCCACAGGAAGCAATGGGTTAAACTTACTATCTCACCATTTAACTACCTGGAGAAAAAGTAGTGAGACTGGTTATTGAAGAAAGAGAAAGCAACTATATAATAAGATGCTACTGTCAGCGTCATAAGGCAGAACTAAATTTTGTGCTGCAGAGGTTTTAGTTTTCTTTTTGTCCGTCATTTGCTCTTCTGTGACAAACTTTAGTGTCTGAATCAGTGACCGGAAGCTGAAAATAGAATAATTTAGATCTTTATGATGGCAAACTTTACAGCAGGAGTCACTAGAGCAAACTGCTAAGGGGACTGATTGGCTGTTCAGCTTGGGAAGCGCTCACAAAAAGTTTGGATTCTTTCCACCACATACTTTAGTTCTGGGTTTCTCGTGTGAGTAATTTGTGACCTCTTTAGGGGTCAAAAGAGAATTTGGGTGACATTACAAAGTCTTAGATGGCAGCGTGCAGACACTTAGTTCCTCCAAGGTGGAGGAGTGAGAGGCAGTGCAGGTGTGGGCCTCCCATGGTTGCACCAGCCAAGGCACAGTGCATTGGTAGGAGCTCACCTCTTCCAGACCAAAAAGAATGTGCAACAAGCAGAGAAGGAAATGACAGTGAAGCAGAGAAGAGGTGTGTGATTGCCAAGTAGGAGTCAACATAGTCAGCATTTATAAATTCATGAAACTTCTGCCGTATTTGTACTTGGGCTGCACCTATGATAAGAATTTGGGATACAGTATATTCAGTATGTCCTCCTTGTCTTTAGTAGGAGCTAACTGATACACAAACTACCATTAGCATCTCAAGCATGTAACTTACATGCTAGTTAATGTTAATATGTTCAACACAGCTGAATTTGAAATTGGTTCTTAAGATAGCACTGCTGAGCCACCTGAAGGAGACATTGAAGATTTGCTATACCTACACTCATGGACCTTCTCTGGAGCTTGAAAACACTTACATATGTTTGGCAAAAGTGGAGAGGATGGTTTGTTTTAGAATTACTACTTTGGCAACAACATCAACTTAGTTAGGAAAAAAAAACTGTGGGCAGCTAGAAAGACAAAAGAAAATCTCAACCCATTGTCTTTCTTCCATGCAAATCAACAATCACAACTACAGCAAAAAGGATAATTTAAAAGATTTTGAAAAGGATAATTTGGATGGCAGAGGGAAACACTAAAAATGATGGTATTTACTTTTTTAGTGCCTCCCTTCTTTACTGTTAACTTGTTATTTACTATGTGGGAGTCTAGTATTTTTTCTAGATTAGAAAATCTAAAAATCGGATTTTCTCCTCTCTGATTTTCAACTGAATTAATGCCTAGCAATGAGCCCTTACCGTGAAAGAGATTACAAGAATGGGCAAGTAATTGTCCTGACCCACATATCATATAGGAAGGTAAAACAGATGAATGCAAGGAAGCAGGAAAGAAGCACAAGGCAATGAAGTGTCTTGCCCCCAAATACACAGCAAATCTGAGCCAAGGATCAGATCTTGTTATTTTGATGCAGTATTCAAGCCACTGGAGAAGCGGCTCTCCACCTCTCGTGTGTTGACCTCCTGGAAGTATAGGTAAACAAGGAAAACAAGTGTAGGCTGCTTTTCAGTACCAGAGACTCTTGATATCCTACACCTATCTGATGCATCCCTCGCATAACCTGACTCAGGTTGTGAACATGGGAAGTGAGCTGATACCTTAGATGTGAACGGAGCAGTGTGAGACCTGAGTCAGGTTGCCTGATTTTCTATGAGCCTGTGAATCCAGAGGAAAATCGCCTATGTTTCCATTTCAAACCCTAAACACGTGGGATGATCTGGTCTATCATCTCCCTGATTTTACATTATAGTGCTAAGATCCGTTATTCAGAAAGACAAGAAGACAAACATGGTAAAATACCACAGGAAGTATATGCCGGGGAGCCTACCCATGCCTTTTAGAAGCTGTAAGCCTCTACGATGTGGATGATATTGAGGCAGACAGCTAAACCCAGTAAAATTTAATCTAGTGTCCAGCAGCTGCATGGTTTTGATCCTATCTAAATGTGTACTTCTATTAGAAACTAGAGCTAACTTCTTTCTGCAAAATCCTGTGTGGGGTTTTGATCCCCTCCTTTTACATTATGCTGTAATGGTCAGAATCACTCCACCTCAGAAGGGAATGGGTAACTCTGTAAGTTTCAATAAATACTGAGGAGCTGAGTAAGACTTTGCCTGGCAAATATATTGCATGTGAAAAATTTCACTAAGTTGAGATGGTAGGGTGCCATTTAAGACATTCTGCATCAGTGACAGGAAAAAGCTTTTCCATTAGAGTTCATTAAAAGCTTTGTGAAGAAAAAGATGTTTTGGATTAATTGCCACATTCAAATTCAAGACAGTTTTTTGAATACTTCTGTGCCTCATTATTCACACTTCTAACAGTACCACTTCTCATTTGTTGCCGTTTTGGGGAATTTTCAATCCCTGACTTTTTAAGACCCTAGGCTTTTCTTTATTTCACATAGGACAGGTTAAAAATTGATTTGATTTGCTTGTACAGTGTCTCAGCATGCCCAGAGGAAGGTTCAGAATGTGTTGGATCCCACCAACAGCTGATGCCAATTAATAACAAAGTAATGGAATCTAGCTCATTGCAGCAAGGATAAGTGTAGAGTTGCTGCAGCAACACTTAATTCCTGGATAAAGCTGCTGTACAGAAGCCCAGCTTTGTTTCCTGTCTTCAGTAACTCACAAGATCTTCACAGGGACCTAAATTCATGTTTTCTTTTTAGGCATCCATACAGTGTCAGGTTACAATTTGGCTGCTTTTTACACAACTTTCCTTGTGACTTAATGCAACCTAGGACAGCTGTAAGCTTGCAAGTCAACAGCTTTCAATCAAACCCAAGGATCTCAGCCACTAGGAAGACAATCTGTCAATAAGACAATAATAAATGCTACCCAACAGTATACCATGCTTTGGAACAAGGAGTATTTAATTCCATCCCCTCTAGCTTGAAGTAACAACAGGTTGAAAATATTAGCTCACTTCTGTGGGAGTTCATACAATTAAGTGAAGTGTGGGTGATATTGGTGGAATCTGGACTATTTGGTTCAGATTTTTAAACCCATGAAGACATAAGGGCATTGCAAAGAATCAGTGACCAAGAAGACAAGTTGTTGTAGGCCAATATAATACAGCTCTTTATTTTCACACCATTGATTCAAATTGTGATTAAACTAGTAGTTATGAACGGTGTGAGTTCGACCAGCCTTGGGACAATTTCTGCAGCCCCCAACACCACAGCTGCTGTTATCTGTCTTTGTCTCTGTCAGTTTCTACATACAATTCAAGGGCTGAAGAGTTATAGAAAAGGAAGTACCTTTTCACCCTCAGAGAAGATTTTTCTGGTTCAGGACTGAATACTGCAGTCATTGGGTATGGAGAGGGAAATGAGAGAGGGAGAACATCAGTTTCTAGGGAAACAAGAGAGGGAGAAGATCAATTTCTAGAAACTTAGTAAAATAAATCTGGCAAAATTTTTCTCATCTGCTCATTCTCAAATTAAAAAAATACACAAACTGTATCCTGGAAAAGCTGAAGGGGAATTTCTTCTAACTGGAAAAATGCCATCAAGCAAACACCCACTATTGAATTACCGCCTTTTTTTTTATATATATATATATATCTTGGCTACATAGGACTTTATTTTCCTTTGCAACCCCTGTATTTGTCACACTGTGTCATCTGAGGTCGAGCAGCTCTATCATCTCTGCCACAGCGCATGTCTTTTCTGGGATCACTATTGCCATGTTTGCGTATTGTAGCTGTTGGTATCACCAGACCCTCCTTAGCAGCCCTACCAAGTACAGATTATTCAGATCAGATCACATTCCCTTCTGCCTTTTTTACATTTCTTGGTGCCTTGCATAGACCTTCTGATGCTGCTGTCACAGCAGTGACCACATTATGGATGTGACATGCTAACAACTGAAGCCAGCAGGTTTGGTTTATGAGGTCTCTTTTCCCCAAGATTTCCAGTTTTCTCTGGTCTTTCCTATCTCATTCCTAAAAGTTATTAGCATTCCAGACAGGTCTTGCTTGACTTAGGTCAGTAAAAGTAGCGGGCTTTAGTGGGATACAATGTGTTAAGGTCTTAAAAGGCAAGCTATTTTATTTCTCCTTTGGGTTTACCTTTTCCTTCTGAAAGACTGATTTTTTTGTATCACGGCAAACATTTCTTATTCTTTATGAAATTTCCTCTGTGTTAGAATTTTATGTAGTGATGGTGTGTAGAGATGGAGGATCCACTGAACATTTGGAAGAACTGAGAATAACCCCTTCACCAAGAAACCAACTGTTTATGTTGTTCACTATAATAGCACAAGGGTGCTATTATAACCAAACTGGCTAGAGGACCAATCATGAAATTCATTTTTTAAAAAGGGTCTATGGTATTAAAATGATTGTAAGCTCAAACTTCCTGTTTGAAGTCCCAATTCTGTGAATCACAATTTCATCTACTAGCAAAAACAAGAAGGGTGATCATCCTTTTCTGTGCATTGTGGATTCATTCATTGTCATTTCTAGAAAGTCCCAAGATCCTCAAAGTACAAAATTTTACATTCAAAGGTTCTAAGCTTATTTTATAAATCTGGCCATACTGTAAGCTAGCTCTTTTGCCACCCACAATTCCTCTGTGGTAGGTTATGGCCAAAATCAATTGCAACATTACTTAACTTCTCCAGTCATAGAGCATCCTAACAAACACAAAATTATTCACCTTTTTCTTTTTCCGTTAGAGAGACATACCCCTACTCTCTGTATGCATTGTATCTAACCAATATCATATCTATATCATGAATATACAATACACTTATCCCTTCTGAAGGAGTCCCAAAACAGTTGCAGGCCTTTGATGTCCATGTTCAATTCTATATTCACAGGTTTGTCCCAATGAGCCATAGAGTTAAATACTAAATCATGTCTAAATTCCTAGGAGGAGTCATTCAATTCAGAACTGAAAAATATCAGCCATTCAGCAGGAAACGGTTTTACATTTACTCAAGTAATCAGCAGTTTTCTTGGCCCCAGCTTTACCAGAAAAAAGCTAGGATAGTTGTTGTGCAAACCAAATGCAGGAAGACTGTTTAAACAGAAAAAGGAGAATGCAATACTTAGTTAATACTTAGAGGAATTTTACACAGGCAAGTATAATTATCTGATTTTCCATCAGTTCTCTGACTCCAAAAAATGTTAGAGGATTTTTAACACCACAAGAGATCAAGCCCTCTGTTTCATCTCTGGGAGGCAACATCAAACTGTAAGACATGCGTCATCATCTATCACCATCTATTTTCATTGTGAATTAGGCATTTTGTATCTCCAGAGGAACTGGATTTTGGATTAGCATGAGATCGCATTGTTCTATTCTACAACAAAGACGTTGATTCTTGTTAGCTTTTGGGAATTGGTTTGTGATGTTTGGATTGTATTATCAGGATCATGCACCATATGGGTTAGTTATAAGATCCTTCATGAAGCTATAGTTTTCCAAACACCAAACAAAAAACCCCAAAGGGGTGATTTTCTTACTCTTGTATTTCTGTAAGACAGAAGAATGCTGTGGGTTTTGTTTTTTTTTTTCCTTTTTCTTTCGTTAGACAGACAGTTTTGAAGCATAACAAACAAGATGCTTAAGTGAGGTCTAAAGTATACTTCAAGACGTGGCATTAAGGTATTATTTTATAACATCTTGTTTTTGTGTGCTTGTGTGTGAAAGCATTCAAAACATTCTCTTTATTAAAGTTACTGAAAAATATGCATGTAGTTCACCCACTGCAACTAGTTTTTCCTTTACAAGAATAATTATTACGGCATTCTGTAAGTATTTTTTAGAACACACCAGAAATGAGATTAAAAGCACTTGGTTTGGAAAACACTAGCCATTACAGGAAGAGCCTTGGGAAGATGGATTTTGAACAGCATGATCTGTGATTTTATTATTTTTTTTTTCTGGGCATCTGTGGGGTGGGCTTCCCCACACAGAAAGGCAGTTTGTGTCTCATGGTCAAATTTTCAAAATAGGCAAGATTTTTGTTGACCCTCCGAATGGGTGGTCAACTCATCACAAAGAATTGTCTGTCAACTGAGTAGATTTGTTACAGGGGTGAGCGGTCTTACTTACGGACTGAACCCATGACCTCCTAATCCTACCTCATGTGTAGTGCCTGCTAGACTGTTCAATGGTCATTAGACCTGGGTGAACAATTTGGACAAAAAAATTGAGCCATTCTGGGGATTAAAGATCCAAACAAACCAAAACCCAGCTCTCAAAGTTACTTTGGGCTTTCAGCTTCCATGTAATTTTGTATTACAATGATGTTTTCCTTGTGTTACATGTTAGTTTTGCCATGACAGTAAACTGTTTTCCTGGATCATATAAGATAAGCTAGGAAAGTTTGATGGTACAAGTCCTTTGTCTGTGAGCTAGGGAAATTGGAGTTTAAGGATTCACTTTGAATAACGCAATGGTAATCCAATAAAATTAGGCACTTTGAAATGCTCAGAAGTTGAATTTAAAAATCTAAATCCTGGCTTTTTATTTGAAGTGGTACTGAATAAAATGTTTTATACCACATTCTATTAAAAAATCTAGCAGTGAGAATGTTTGGTGTCTGTAGTTAATACTCAGGGATGGTACACCGGGAGGCTCCTGCATATACTTTTATACTTATTCCTTTAACAATCGAGGTCAGCTAATTTCCATATTTGGAGTCCTCAACACAGGAAGGACATGGACCTGTTGGAATGGATCCAGCAGAGGATCATGAAGATGGTCAGAGGACTGGAGCACTTCTCCTACCAATACAAGCTGAGAGTTGGGATTGTTCAGCCTGGAGAAGAGAAGGCTCTGGGGCAGACTTTATAGCAGCCTTCCAGTATCTGAAGGGAGCTACAGGAGAGCTGGAGAGGGACTCTTTGTCAGGAAGTGTAGTGACAAGACAAGGGGTAATGGTTTTAAACTGGAAGAAGGGAGATTTAGATTAGATATTAGGAAGAAATTCTTTCCTGTGAGGGTGGTGAGGCANCCATTGGATAGTTTGATGAGGAAAAATGTAGAGGAATTGCACCTGTGGGGAGGAGCAGACAGGACAGGTGACCCAAAACTGACCAACAGCGTGTTCCATCCCATCTACATCATGCCCAGTATAAAAGCTGAAGGATCAAAGGAGTCAGCCTGTTTTTCTTCAATGGCTGGTGTCTGAGGAGGACCCTGTCTGTTCTTAGGTCTTTGATCCCAGCCCATGTGTTGCTGAATCTAGTTCCTATCCACTGCTGAGTCCAGTCTCAGACTTTCTCAGTGTCTGCCAGTGATATAATCGTCATCCTGAGAGCTTGAGAAATGCTTTTTTTATACATTTATATAGATACTTCATTATTTTCTTATTACTAGCATTATCTTCTCTTATTATTATTAATATTTCATTACAGATTTTTTAATCTTTTTTTCAACACATATCTCCCTCTCTTCTATCCTCCTTCCCCTTCTGAGGAGGGAGAGAGCATTTGTAAAGAACATCTATTGTTCATTTAGTGGCCAGCCCAGCCTAAAAGTTGACACCACCTCATTTCTCTTAACCTGTTTGCAGATCTCTGATTAGAGAAATTCTTCTGTGCAGTTGTTCTGATTCTCAGAAATGCAATGAAACAAAAATGTGTCAAGCCTACTTTGGCTACCACTTACTGGAAAACTAGTTTCCTCTGCCGTATTCCTACTTAATAGTGCACCAAAACTTGGTTTAGATTTATTCAGACTGCGTATCTGTGGTAGCCAACACATGTAGTATTTCTAACACCATTAAAAATATATTTTTAAAACATGACCTTTTGTATTTTAAATATTTAGTGAGGATACTTTTATTTGCACAGTTTACTCTGTCTCTGATACTAAAAGCCTTAATGTAAATATCAAGCATAATCTATGCAGACCGTGGTTCTGCACTTTTTACCATACTTTCCCTCCATCTGCCCCATGTTTTCAAAGTCAGATGCTGCAGCTCCCCATATCTGCAAATCAAAAGAGTACTGATAACTGGACACTAATTGCACAGCTGCTTCTCTTCCACTAATGAGGAGGTGAGACACAAGGTCAAGGAGTCAAAATATTTTTGCAGGGCCCATTTGACACAGCTGCAAGACAATCTTAACACTGGGTCTATGCAGGAGCTGAAGAAGTCAGAAGCAATGGAAACTCACTCTAAAAGGAGGACTAAATGGTCACTTCAGGTCTCAACTGTTTCTATCCGCCCTTCACGTGTACCTATTTCCAGATGTGCTGGTGTTTTGCTTCCTTTTCTTCCTATACTGCTATGAAGGAAAGAAAGGAAGACCTCACTGTTGAGCCAGTATTTGTTTTGATACACTTACTATATTAAGCTTCACTCTAAATAGGAAACCAACATTTTCTCAAATCAGCTTGTTCCACCTCACCTACAGCTACCCCAGAGCAGGGTGGTTAATCTAATACAGGCAGTCAGGGAGCCTCAGAATTGCAGATGGCCTGAGGTCTCTGGTCCTTAATTAAGTCAGTGGAGCTGGTTATCCCTCCCCCTGTACAGGGCGGCTCTCCGCTGGACCAAACCTGAGAGGAGCAGCAGTTCTGTCTTTTCTGCTGCATGCCTTTTCAGACTGTTACATGAAGGAAGGAGGAACACTTTGTGGTTTGTTTTGGGACATAATTCCTCTGGGTCACATTCCTTTGTGACGAAGAAAGGGTAAGAGCATGATATAGAAGATACCCACTGATCACAGCTGCATTGAGGTATCATTTGAATTAGAGCAAAGCCCAGGATTAGTGTGTTGCAGGCAGCATCTAGAATGGCACTAAATGTGTGGGGCAGCAAAAGCAGTTATCATTGCATTGTATTCTGGTGAGGAGCAGGGGAGCACTTACCTTCCTCCAGTGCCAGCCATACTCAGTTCAGCAGATTCTTTTGCAAAGAACATTTACCAGTGGGAGGGAACATTGAAGAGAGAAGTAGGAATGATCAGAGGTGTTATGCCTGAGAGGAACAGTTGAATGAGGACTGTTCTGCTCTTCAGAAGATTTATAAAAAATGGTGCAAAATTTCTGGGGACAAAATATGTTCTGTTTCCATAGGGCATCAAAGAAGAATCACTGAGATTTAATTGTTGAAATTTAAAGAAAACTGTTAGACTGTTTTTATAAATAGTACTAAGTATCTGTCAGGGGTGAGAAGTGTGTATCTGATCCTGCCTCAGGGAAGGTGGATGTGTTACTGTCTCCTTAAAGTCACTTTCTGCCCTATTTACCCCCTTCCATTGTTAGTACTGTGACTTCCCATCACCACTCAGACAGAAGTGGTTACCACATTGCTTCCTCACAAGACTATCTCCAGGGAATGCAGCTCATTCATTCTGCAGTGTTTGTGGTCTTGTAATATCCTAATGGGAGCCTTTCAATGTAAGCATGCAGTGGCCAGCTCTCCACACTGCTGTACGTACATATGCCAGTCCAACAGAATTCTTTGGCATGTGCTTATAAATCCTTTGACGCATGTGTTCTGCTGGTATGTTTAAGGATAAGCATATGCTTTGTTTTGCCAAGGCTGGGTTAACACCATATGCAAAAGCATGTCACATAATCTGGGAGAAACTAAGGATGCAAGTTGCAGATTTCACATCTTAGAGCGTGCCCATGACTACTCTCAGCTATAATGCCAACCTTTTTTAACTAACCTTACCTTCTGAGTAGTGGGTAAGTGTCACAGGGCTTAATAATATTTAATTTGTGTGATTATAGGAAAAATTATTCGTCGTAAGATTTAGATTATAGGTATGATGATATTGTTAAAGTTTTTCTCCTCTGGCATGGTTAAATGTAATTCAGACAGAAAGGTTATACTTCTGTATAAATCTCCATTGCACTTATGAGTAAAAAGGGTGTAAAAAAATCAGTGGCAAGAGTGGCAGAAATGGGAAAAAATCAGTGTAAGTATTTGTTAGTAGTGAAGCAAGATTAATCTAAGAGTGTTAGCTTGGCTGAAGATGAAAACTTGAGTGTCACCCAGATGCAGCTCTTGGGCCATGCCTAACCCCCTCTGGGTACTTGCTGACTGACGCTGCATGTACTGCACCATCTGCCTAGATACCCTATAGATTTCATACACTTCTTTTTTATGTAGCTGTTTTCGTACCACCTCTGCTGGCTCAGATGTGCATCCCAGATGGTTATTATTACTTGCCTCTTTAAATATGTTCATTCTTTGTATTATGTGCTCATAAAGGGACTTCCTTGAACTAATAGATGTAGAAAGAGAATTGGGGGAAGATGGCTTGTAAGATGCCCTTAACCAACAGCATCTTCAGTTTGAAGGCAGAAAAAAGCTTAATTGGGGTCAATATACAGTGTAACAAAAACACAGGTAAATGCTTGCATAGGTATGATTGCCAGTGTGTGTGATCTTTTGAGAGAAGATTTTAGAAGAAGTATTTCATCCAGCTGCTTTCACAAGCTTACAGCAATTTGCAAGAAGCCAGGGACACACCCAACACGGGCTACAGGGATAATAACACAGATGCATGATTTTTATGGCTGCCTACCAAATTTAGAAACTCCCTCTGGAAAAACAACTTAAAATGGCTTTTGCTAATCCTTCTGAACACCTGGAATAAGCTCAACAAGCCAGGGAACTAGAAAAGTTACTGTGTGGTTTACCATGCCTCTTACATCACTCAAAATTAAAATTTTGAAATAGGCAGCTGAAAGAAACCTTAGAAAGTCATGGATAGCTCTGTTGGGTGTTAGATTGTTTTGCACCGGTGTTGACAGTTCAGATTATAAAACACAGTGTTTCTGTTCACAGAAAGCCCACATGCTGAATACAATAATGTTTTGAATGTTTGGAAATCTACATAGGAGATACAATTTTTATATTCTACAGTTTCTGGGGGGTTCCCACTCTTTTTTTTGTTTAACCGTCCAGGCTTTCTCAGATTACAGCTGTTTCATTGTGTTGTCCAAGTTCTGGGAACACATCTGAAGATCTGATATGTCTCGTAGTGTATTCACAACCAAACCCTCTTCCATTCTCTTACTGACCTGAATAACTTGAAGTACACAAACTGTCTCACAACTTAAATGGTATAATTCACATAAGGAAGTTAAGCACAAATTATTCATCTGTTGGATGAGAATTTATCTTTGCACGATTATCAAGGGGCAGTGGAAGTTTCACTGGGTGCAAGGAATACAGACCTGCTCCATAAAAAATGGCAATTGCTTACAGCTAGTTATAATGGTGCAGAAATTCTGCAAACAATTTTCTCTCTGGGAAATTAGTGTCACTAAACAGACTTAGAAGAGAAAAGGCAAGATTAGTTAATGTATTAATAGGCTATTAATTTTTTTTTTAGAAGGGCAATTCAGGTATTTGTTTAAAAATATACTGCTTTTTTTAAATTTTATTTTTAGGCAAATATTTATTAAAAGTATAAGAAAATACCAAATGTAGGGTTTTGCACTCTATATTTCTTAGGTATCTGCCTCAGTGCAAAGCTTCTACCTCTTTGATTAATTTTGGGATCTGGAGTTTCCTATGATGTATTCTAATACATGTGCTTAGTAACAAATTTCCTGTTGAAGCAAACAGGACTACACGACCAGAGAAGCCTGAAGAATGTCAACTATGAACCTAGCATATTGAAATCTGTGATAGATCTCTGGTGTTTAATATGCTGGTCCTTAAATCAAGGCTTTGCAAGATCTCACCCGAGCTGTGCAGGCTGAAGATGACTTCCAGGGCATCTGTTTGAAGCCCATGGTCATGTCTCAGCCAGCCTAGTGAGCTCATTTAAAGCTACGTCTCTAGCCATAGCACAACCTCCTGGTTGCCAAACTGGTCCCTGGAGAAGGGCAAGCACCCAGGCAATAAGCCCATGCAGATCTCAGGTCTATGGTGGTTACACTGCAACTTCTAACAGGTCACCCAAAGCTAGTCTAGATGTATCTGCGTGAGGCTGAGCTTGTGGCTAGGTGATGGTGCAGAAGCATCCTGATCTGAGAGGTGGGCTTGCTGTGCAACTACTCTGCATTTCTGACACCAAGAGCAGGAGGGAGGCTGTTTCCATTAGCTTGTGCCTGAGTAATTTTCTTTGGACTCTCTTTTTGCTTGTGCCAACCTGCCACTGAGTAACGTGACGTGGCATTCTGCTCACTGGTAGTGACATGACAGTACCCTCCACAGAATGGGTGCGGGTCTCTAAATAAATAAAAAAGTATTAGAAGAGACAAAATTCCAAAAGTAGATCACCTGGGAGAAACTGTGATGTGATTAGTTGCTCTGAGAAAGGGCAAAGAATAGCTGCCTTCATGCCAGACCTGGAGAGGTCAATGGCTTCTGCTTCTGTGACTTTGTGTTTCTTTCCCAGTTTTTTCCACATCCTGGAAACAGCGCTAAGTGTGGTCACTATAAATGAGTGTACACCAACTCATGTAATTTGAGGGAAAGGTGAAAGCAGGCCATTGAGGAGGAAAAAGTCTAGGGCTCAAGGCTCTGCAGCCAATTTGGGAGTAAGCCAAGGAACCAATGAACTGCCTGGTACACTTAGGCACTGCCAAGGATACGCCCAGTCCTCACACTCTCTTCCACACATCTGCTCAGGAGAGGGTGTCCTTCCTCTGATGGTGTGCCATCTCAAAACTTCATCAAATGTAGAGAAAAATCGAGAGAAGACCTTATGCTCTTCATCCCCTGTGTAGGCGGACAACAGTCTTGCCTTAAATAGGACAATTGGAGCAAATGTGAACAGCAAAGGTTGTCACTGGTTTGAATAATACACCCAGTTCCAGTTGTAGAAACAAGCCAGTAAGTAAACCTGACAGCAGCAAGACTACAGATTTTTTTGGTTTTAACTCTGTTTATGGATGCAAACATTTTTTTTTTTTTTTTTGGCAAAGAAAGGTTGGACCAGATGATCCTTGAGGTTCCTTCCAAACTGGTATTCTATGATTCTGTGACAATTCTCTATTATTCAATTTCACATCCTGGCTTAGCAGAGTTACCACTGAGAAAAGGGTGGTGAGGAAAGAAAAATAAAATAAATCATGACTCAGAGTATATTGGTGAATTCAGTGTATAAAAATTCAATGTCACTGACAAAGTAAATTTGTTTTTTTCTCTTCTGCTGCTAAGCCAAGACCAGTCAGATAGCTTTATTTGTGGTCGTATATCTGTGCACAAATAGCAACCTCCAGTGGTCATTCAGTCCAAATTGCACATTGTTTGGGGTCAATATGGCCTCTTCACCTTTCTCACTTAAAAGGACCTCTAAGAATACTTTTTATGGTTTTTCAGATGTAGCTTAAAGCCACATACATGTTTTCATCCTCATGATTAACAGCCACTACAGTGTAGTCTTAAAGTTAACACAAAAGATTAAATTTTCCAACATAATGTCTCATTACTAAATTTTCAGAAATTTTTCTTATTGACTGCTCAGATCTTGGTTAACAAAAATGAGTTCCTACCTGAATCATCATAGTAGTAAAGCTTTGGGAAGCACATATCTTCCTTTCCTGTAGACCCACTATTACATGGTTTCCTCTTTCAATTTTTGCACCATATCCATGGAAGCCCTATGCCTGCAAAGCCAAAAGACTAAGATACATGATATACTTATATGAAAAATATAAAATATGATATATTTTAAACTAAATTCCATCAGCAGTCCATCTTTAAGTTTCTAAACCCACAAATGCATACCTGCTGTTAACCAAAAGACATTGTAGAATGAGCTAACCAAGGAACATACGCTTCTGTGCACGAGAACTGTTCTACCACAGTTTCAGAGCCACACTACGACTGTGACACACTTTCCTCAGATCTCCTTTTGGCTCTTGCCAAATCTTGAACTTTCCCTGAAGGACTTAATCTTTCTCTTCCTCTTTTAACCTTTTCATAGGGGAGAATAGCCTGATAAACTTTGGGCAAAGCCAAAATATACATTCCAGTTATGGCTAATTAAGACTTGGAATAAAGTTTGGAAAATGCCCATATCTATGCATATGTAATGGAGAGAGTTTAGTCATTCTTATTTGCTCTATGAAAAACATAAGAAAAGCATGCATTTTACAACTTGAAATGTGACATTTTTATTTCTGCATAATACTGAATTGTTTTTCGGTAGACATTGAAAATCTGCGGCTTATCTCTTTCAGCCATTTTGGTATTTCCAAGTTGTATTCCCCCCACAGAGGAACTGCAATATCCCACCACAGTTATTCTGCAAGGTAATTTTGCTGTCCGCTGTGGTGTATCGCTATTCAGCAAACAACTCTGTATCTTTCTATTAGATATCAGCAGGATTCTTTCTAGTGCTAAAGGAAAACAGAAGTCGGATGGAAGACAAATCATAGCGCTAGACATCAATACCAACTGCAAGTGCTCAGCAAACGTCTTTGCATTCAGGAATGGGCATCTTTGTTACTGATGGTGGAAGCTGTTTGGTACTTTGCAGGGCATAAGAGAGGTGTGTGTGTGTGCAGAACCAAAATGGTAGGTCCTCTTAACAGTGTTTGTATGGGCAAAAGAAAAAAACTGTATAAAGCACAGGTGTTTCAGTTTGATTTCTAAATTTGACAAAGTCTTGGGTTTTAAAAGGAATAGAAGAATTTTTTATCAGTGCCATTTTGCAACAAACTTCCTCAGTTAAATTCAGTTATGCCACGTGTGTCACTACCTTCATTGCTGGTAGGCCCAGAGCAGGAATATTCTGGCCTTTCACAAATTGCCCCATGCATTCCAGGAGAGTTGTTGCCTTCCTGCAGCTTCCAGCACAGGCCACAGCTTGCTAAAACCTATCAGTTTACTCTGGTTTAGCAAACCAAACACTTCTTGAAACCCAAATCGCTTTGGAATCAATGTTTCCCACACTTCAGATATTTTAACATCCTATTTTACTTTTATTGATTTTTATATATCCAAGATGTGAATGTTTTCCACCATATAGCTAGATGCCTCTACAATAATGTGAGTGGATAGAAGAAAGAAGCAGCTTATTATATAGTAGCTTCCCATGCAAATTCAGAAGGCCTGCTGTAAGAAAGTAAATGTCCAATGTAAAGGTAAATATTCAGTTTGACAGTGTGCTCTATACAATAGACATGAGAGGCATCTCTGTTGTTCGTGAGTCTTCTGTAGGTGTAAAAAAATTCAATAGAGGTAAATTAGAGAGGTAAGAGGTCCTCAAGATATCCTGCTGTTACATATCAAGTGTTGCCTTACATAATATATATCAAAATTTTTGCAGTTAATCAGCCATATACTAAATAAGATGTGGGTCATCTTACAGTCACATCGGATTGTAATTTTTGGGGATAATTCTCAGGAGATATCATGCCAGAATTGCTCCTAAGTTATAGATGCTTTTGCTTTCTCTTGCTGTGGCATGAACAGTAAGGAATAGTGCAAGGCCAGTACCAAGCACTGATGGGATCTGTGACAGCTGGTGAGTAGAAGAGTAAAATTCGGTCTCTAACTATTTCCAGTCCTCCTACCCTGCCATCCTCCATTCAGGCTTAGGAGCACTAGTGATCCTGTGGTTTTACACAGCAACTAAAAGCACATTGAAAGCTACAAGCCCTTACTGTAGAGGAGGGGGCTCTTCTGATTCATGGGGCTTCTGCCATCTTCATTTTGGCTCTTAGCGCTCATGCCTGCACTGCTGCTTCTGGAACTCAGTGTAAGATTTTACTTTGATGTAAATGCCACATCAGAAGAGATGGCATAAAAGTGTCATCTCCAAGGGCACAAAACCCCGTGGGCCCTGAGGACACCCCTCATCAGAGCCTGTGCTTGCTGCTGCGGTGCAGCCTGTGGGTCCTAGGGGTAGCAAACAGGACACTGCTACACCGGTGCTGTGACCTGCGGACATCTCTCTGCTAGGCAATGTCTTCCCTAATTCCTCCTGAAGCTTGATTGCTTGCTGCTGGCTTCATAGCAGCCATCCAGAGCCTCCCAACTGGCAGGGAGGGAGGGTGTGAATCCAAGGCTTTGCTGATGTTCCCCCCATCACTCTTGCATACAGGGATGGGATCCTTGTTCCCACTCTTCTCTGTAGTCAGCGTTTAGTCCGGGGCACACCCTGCCCTTATGTGAGTTATCCCTCAAGTTTACCTATCTCACCAGCATGCCAGAAATCACACTATGTAATCCAGCAGGTTCAGTTTTTTTGGGGGTCGCCTCCTCACCCAGAATCTATGCCTTTCATTTTTTGAGAGGGAACATGTTGTTGTCCATAGCCCTGAGGTCCAAAGGCTCGGTTTTGGAGCTCCAGCAGAGATGAGTGCACCACAGGACAGTACCACACAGTCCTGTTTGATTTCCATTTCAATAACACATGTGCCGAACAATGATTTCCCAAAGCCAGCGGTGGAAAACAAAATTGAAAGCCTAAACGTATGCAGATGGCATTCAGAGCCTGGGACGCTCCTGCCAATTTCTGCAACTGATGCACACTCAAAATATTTACTTAGGAATTCTTAATTAAGTAAACCATTCAGTAGTGGTGTAGTGTTTCAGATGAGTCCCAGTGTCACCACAGAATATCTCAGTGGTTCCTTCTAAACAAAGAATCCATTATGGGTATTTTTATCAGAGACGGTGGGGTAAGTTTTCGGTAGAGTGTGCCGAGGTTTAAGCTGTGCAGCTTCTCTGCTGTTAATGGGATTCATGTGGCTAAATCCCTTCATTCCTGCCGAAAACAAACCCCTTGCCCAACAGCAGCTTCAGGTGAATATTGAGTAGCAGGGCTAGGGGTGAGATCACGGCGACCCTACGGGCGTCTATTCAAAGGGCTTGCAGTGAAGCTGGCTCTGCAGCTCTGGAGGAAATGTGCACTGTGCTGCTGTGCAGCCAGGAATACAAATGAGAGAGGGTGTCAGAAGAGATGGTATAGCTCCCAAAGCCACCCTTGGCCTCCCATAAAATGTTTTTTTCCCAGAAAAAAAGGATCAGTAGAGAACAATTTTTAGGGCAGTTTATTTCTTTATTTATTTAAAATCAAAAGGTCAAAATCAACTTGGTTAAGTTCTTCATCTATATGAAATGTATAGTTGGTTTAATCTATTTTACATCTCCTTCTGTTATATATATATATTTGTTGGAACTGAATTTTAAAGTCTTCGGAGAAATCTCAGTACCCATCTGTGCCTGTAGCTTGGGAACAACTGTGAAGACTATTTAATTACAGCTGTTTATCTATACGTAGCTAGTTCTATTTCATCATTTTGTAAAAGTTCAGATTCTTCTAACAGCAGTAAAAATTACATTTTTCTCCCTGTAGTGCATGTGGTTGTACAACTGTCCTTTATAACAATTTACATTTTATTCATGCTTTCCACTTGTGCAAGGACTCTTAAGATCCTCTATAAACTACATTTCAAGTGATGACCTTCTTATGTGTGAAATTCATCTGAAGTTACAAGACCATAATAACATTTGAAATCAATGAAATGACTAATGTGCTCAAGTTAAGAAATGCCTACATTTACAAATATAAAGTTGAGACTTAAGAAAACAGATTATGAATAAGGCGTACGTTTCTCTTCTGACAAGCAACACTGCATTAGATTTTATTTTCTTAAAACTCACATGATTTTAGGCCTCAGCATTTAATTTCTGGAGTGTTTTCAAATACCCTTTTTTTTATGAATTGTTTTGAATATATAATAATTTTTATGGTTATGATCTTTTAATTTTTCCAGGTAACTGTGAAAAGGAGAGCTGTAGTTTAGGTCCTGGGGAGAATACACAACCATAGTAGGAAATATCTTTTGAGGGAGAATTTTAATTTTTTTTTTTTTTTGCAATAGTAGTCATCTGTCTTTGCATAATTAAACATATTTTATTTCAGAAAAGAAGCTGAAACTTGTCTGCCAGTGACACAAACTTTTGCTTGCTATGACTGCAGTCACAGTTATTCTTTCCAAGAATGAAAAACTTGACATTTCAGGATTCTGATGCAGAAAGCAAACCTTTCAAAACATCACTCCTCAGGTTTAGTTTGATGTAAGTTTGAACTGCAAGGTCCTGTCCGAGGCCAGATTTAGCTCATCTTTTTTTTTTTTTTTTTTCCTTTGGATATAACTCTGTTTATAACTCTGCTCCATTTCAGAGCTGGTGTTCCCTTGGATTAATGACAAAATGATGAGGAAAGGTGAAAACTCTCCATTTGCCAGCCACTACCATTAATTACTATTACATTCATTAACTGTGACAATATTCCACTGTTTATTTGGGTAGCCCATGTAGATGACCCAACATAAAATGCCAAAGTGTGCATCGTGGTGGCGTGGGATGATAACAATTCCTGTAAACTGCACCAAGAATTTTAAGAAAATGCTCTGCTCAGCTTTCCTTGTGATAAGACTCAAGGGTGTTTGAACTGCAGAGAGAGATTAGATGGGAGAAGATGCCAAAATGTGGCATGGGGGGGATCTGCCTTTTGACAGTTATGAAGCGAAACACTCTCCATCTAGTAAAAAAACCATAGCTCTCAACCTGCCAAGGGGCAGGAGCACGGCACAACCCTTCTGAATGTGTGATGGACGCACAAGCTGAGGGATACTGCAAGAAATAGCAGAGAGGAAGCTTGGAATACTGTTGGATGCATTTATTTAATATAAACGAAGTTTTCCAAAACCTCAGTTTCATGATTCAGCATTTCTTCTGGCACTGAAATTAGAGTAACAATTTAAAAGTAGGCTAAACGAGGTTGAGGGAATATGCTGGTAAATTCAAGCCAGAGAGGGGGAAGTCCCTGGAACTAATAATAAAAAAAAAAACTAAGACCCCCTCCACCCCCAATAATTGCAGTTTAGTTCTTTTAATGAGAATGTCTTAAAGCACTTTACAAACACATAATATTTATCGTATCCTCACAATACCTTCTCAGGCAGATATGATCATGCTTATTTTCTGGATGACTAAACTGACTCACTGTATTAAAATACTTTCACCAAAGCCTTCTCTGAAAACAATGGGACACCAGAGAACACACTCTCTAATTGTGAGACAGTAACAATGTGTGTGGAGGAAGCAACTAAATTGAAAATTATACATGGAGTAGGTAGATACTGTAGCCAATTCTTCCTTGCTTTCCTTTGTCTTAAATGTCATAAGCTTTTGCTGCTCAACTTGAAAAAATAATGGAAAATGTGGGGATGCAGTACTTTAAAAAAAGATGTCAGAAAGTTATCTCATTGCCTTTATCAGTATTTTTTTAAAATATTTATACTATATATAAATATTTTTTACATATTATTTTTTTCAGTAAGTTGGTCACCTCAATAAGACAATGACTGTCAGGCAGCCAGGGGACCATAACTGCATGCCTTGGGCACATGTGCTGAGCATCAACTTAAATTTTGAATGCTTGTGCGTGTCTGCTTCTTAGGACCCAACCCCAGATTCCTTCAGTACCAGGTTTCCTAGAAGGGTCAGTATTTGAAGCAGCTCCTGCTGCAAGGGAAATGGTCTTGCAGGACACTTGGACACCTGCTCTGCCTCAGAGAACCAGGAAAGCCAGTTGGAAGGGATGGGGTAAGAATGGGGTGCAGCCTGAGATGCATCCAGAGAACCACTGCGCAAGCTGAGTTGGGGAGTTGTTGCTTCCAGGGAGCCCTGCCTGTTGCTCTGCTTTGATGAACGGCTGTAGAAATTCACCCTTTCCCCAGCTGATCTGCTGCCTGTGCATCCCAGCAGAGAGTGAGCGGCTGACCTACGTAGCCTTCGGTCTCCCTTGGGGAGAAGAACTGGGACTATGTTGTAATGTCCCCCTGTCGTCTTCAGGTTACATGCTGTACAAGATACCTTTCTCTTGTCATAACTTTAAAACCATGGAAGAGTCAGACCTGGATCCTACCATGGTTTGGGAAAGGGTCCTGGCATTTTAGACTCATCCAAGAGTATGGTCTGAGTACAGCTATAGAGGAAAAATACTTTTCTTTGTGTTTTACTGCAACATTTTCAGGATGTACATCCTACTTGATGTGGGAAGTTGCTGAAGTCAGAGAGACAAAAACTCCATGAGCTATGAAAGAAAACAACACTTTTACTTTTTACTATTAAGAAGATTATAAAAAACATTTAAATATTGATACTTTCCCCTGTGATTTCCATTAACTTTGAAACTCTAGGTTAATATATAAATCATCACTGTAAAAGTCAGAAAAATCTTATTTCTACATCAAGCTTGTAATGACTTTTTGAAGATTATCATGTCTCTTAGAAAGTCATGATTTTAAGACATCATAATTTAAGCATTTTATCCAGTTCTGTAAGTAGAATTGGGCCAGAAATAAAACTTCAGCTCAAAACCTGCATGAATCTTAGAGATTCACTGCTTCCAGGTGATGCTCTAGCCGGGTTGCTCAGTACCCAGAGCTACAGGTCTGAGTGCCCCTACTCCAAGCACTGTGAGTGGTCAGAGCTGCAACTACATTTTGTTCTTATTTTTATTTAATAGGTAGCACCACATGGCATGCATGCTTTTTGTTTGCAATACCTTGTCTCTATATCTATAAAACCCCTCTAAGCCATAAATAAAAAACCACAATTGGTGAATTTCTCATGGATAACTTTGTAAAAGACACACAAATACCTATTACAGGGTGAGCAAATCATCATGGAATTTCCATTCCACACTAGAAGTAGAATTTCATTTTGTCCAGGGAAAAGTTCTCCATTTCACCCTTTTTACATTGGCTTTACTGTAGTTTATTGAAATGACAAAATGAAACACTCTGATTTCGCTGAAATGCAGCATCTATGTAACTTTGCAGTTACCTTTGAGACCGAGTTGATAAATTCTTACAAAATTCTTCTATTTTGTTTAGTCAGCATTTTCCAAAAAGGGCATTTCCAGTGGGAAACTATTAACTTTAAGAAGAAAAGCTTAACTCAGTGTTCATGATGGAAAGGAAGGTAACGGGGAAGTTAGTTTGTATCCTGTTACTAACCTATTTATATATTGTGACTTCTGTTACTGTGAAACTCCACTTAAACCCAAGGTGCTTCATCATGATCTGGGCTAACATCTTAACGCTACAGAGGTGGTCAACAACAGCATTTGATGGGAAAATGACATTACCCATATGATCCCATATGAGGCAGAGACAAGCTAAAGAGGGAACAGGGTTTGCAGGTGTGCTTTCTCACAGGTGCTGAGAAGAAGCGATGCTCCGAGTACTCTGGTTTGCCAGAGGAAGAGCAGGACAGTCAGCTGGGCAGTGTGGCAGGGGCTTTTCCAGGTTTTGGTTGCATATCTGTGTCATGGTCCGTCACACCAAGCTGAGCAAGGCCTGTTTTGTTAGCATAGCTATACCGCTCTCTTTGCTCCTGCTGACTTGTCCAGAGCCAGTTGAAACATCCTGTCATGGGCCTGGCTGGCACCTCCTAAATGCACCCTGAAGTATCACTGAACATATGCCCAAGTTGTCTTATTTTTTCAGAATTTTACCACTTAGAACGTAGCCTGCAAAGATGTTGAAAAACAAGCCTGTAAAGATGTTGAAAAGTGAGTAGAAAAATGAAAAATAAATGCACTAAAGTGAAAACATGTGGCAGGTGCAAGTTATATGCAAACTTTGTAGTGAATTCTGAAAATATACTTGAAGAAAGAGAACTGCAAATGTTTCTAGTCTGGATGACACATACTAAGGATCAGTCCTATGTGCTCTGTGACATTTGCCAGGTCAAAAAGCAGAGTTATGCTGGCGAGCTTTCATTAATCACTCAATACACTGTGTGTTATAATGGGCAAGAGGGTTGGTAGTGTCAAGTCATTCTCTAAATTATGCTTAGCAATTTCAAATGAGGGATGGATGAATGGGCTGCAGTAACTAAAACACTGAGCCTGACTCTTCCTAAGCCATTCAAAAGAGGCATGAGTTTCAGAGATTCATTGACAATCAATTATCACTTTTTTTTAGCTTGTAAATGTCTTGCTTTCCACATTTCAACAGCTGATGGCTCTGTGTAGGGTTAGGAGCAAAAGTGCCAAAAATTTGATTTCTTTGTTGTTTCTGGCACAATTCAGATCAGGAACTACTGCAAGATTTCCAACCTCTTGTGCCAGACCAGAGAAATTGGGATAAGTTGGCATAATTATAGGAACCCCACTTCCACCCTTCCCTGTTTGCCCAGCACCTTGCCCTACCACAGGGCAGCACATGGCAAAAGCAATCAATGACCTCATTTTGGTTATAACATGTCTTTCTGCTTTTTTTCTTCAGAGCTTTGTCATCCGTGGTGGCTTTAGGAGCTAATATCATCTGCAACAAAATCCCAGGCCTGGCCCCTCGGCAGCGAGCCATCTGCCAGAGCCGCCCTGATGCCATCATTGTGATCGGGGAAGGGGCACAAATGGGAATCAATGAGTGCCAATACCAGTTTCGGTATGGGAGGTGGAACTGCTCTGCGCTGGGAGAGAAAACAGTCTTTGGACAAGAACTTCGAGTAGGTAAGGGCGTCTCTAATATGGTGCTAAAGCAATATGTTAAGTCTAGTTTTCTTTTAGATTTCTGACTGCGGTCCTGCAAAGATTTTTGCCTCTGGTACTTGCCTACTGGAATTCAAAAGTGATGCTCCCAGAACAACTGTGGTCATTCATTGAAAACTAATTGGCAAAAGATAGGAGAACTCCTAGTGATCTCTAGATGAAGTCATTCATATCTGTGCAACTTCATACCCAGCAATGACCGAGATGCCTGCACAGGCATCCAAGGAAACAGTCATCACACCCTGTGAAAAAATATTTCCAATTGTCGTCCTGTCAAATGTTTCCATGATAACTGTGGTGCATATTATTGCCAATCAAAAGAGAACTAAAATCAGGTCCAAAAAATCCCTCTACAGGCTTCCAAAAGCTTAAGTAATAGGAGAGTCACAATTAGCTGATGCAGTATAGTGCACAACACTGGGCTTCCAATATACGGCAGTGAAACGTACCCGTTTTAGTGTTGCTATCATATTGTAAAGAAAATACTGCAAGTAATTTGAGGCAGAAAACCTATTCAAAGAAAATAATACAGAACCTTGGCCGGACAAACTGTTAGCTGGCAAAAGTTAAATCGGTCACTTTCCATTTTCCCTATGGCTGATATTATTTCACAGGGGAGATTATGCAAATTTTTTCCAACACTGAGATCATTTTTTTCCTCATCACCCAGCTGATTATCCTTAGCCTATTCTTGGCCTTTCCTCTGTTTCCCAAGGGCTTTCCAAATTGTCTGCTGTTAACTGTTGGGATAACATTTTGTAGTGTGTGGCTCTCACAGGGGTACTCAGGGTAACCATCCAGCTTCTCAGTGGCGTTATACTCTGTTTTTCTTGTGTCTGATTCTTCCTTGGGTGACACCTCTTTCATTAATTCAGTGGTTCGGGTGAGTCTTGTGCCTCCAACACAACTGAATGTGGTCAGACATAAGATCTCACTAAAACTATGGGGAAAAAAAGGCATAATATTTCATCCCATCTGCACAGAAAGGAAATTACTTACATGGTGTTTTGGTTGTTACTGGAGATCAAGGCTTTGGTTTTTTTTCCAACACCATTGTGAAATGAATGCCAAAACCTGAGCTATGCTAAAGTCAACGATGGAACTGCAGGTTTCTTTAAAGAACATGCAAATCTGAGAGTCTGGCTGGGGTCTGAGTGTTTTAAGGGCACAATGGCCCAGCTGTAAACTGTTGTAATTGAATAAATCCATTGGCATCAGGGGAACTGACTTACACCCACAGAGAAGCTGCCATATTCTGCTAGCTGAAAATATACTGAAAAGCTGGCAATGAGGTATTTGGTCCTCAGTTTCTCTTCCCACATTTGTCCTAAGGTATTTCTAATTCTGTTTAGATAATACTTCTTGCCTAACTTTTGTTTCCTAAAAAGAGTGCAAGTGGAAGGCGCTAAACTTTCTCAAGATGCCATACACAGGAAATAACCTAACATTTGGCTTTTACTTTCAACTTTAAAGGAACCAGAAAAACATCTAGTCACTTGTCTTGACTATTAGAACCACATATCTGGTCTTCCTTGGTTGGTCTTATGCTTGTTTGTCTTAAGTTCACGTCTGAAATGATTTTGCTGCTGGAAAATATACAGCTGCCAAGCATGCCATTGTTGTACTTCTTCATATTATGTTGTCTTGATCTGCCAAAGCCTGCAGGCATACTCTGACCCTTAGACAAGTAAGTCCAAGATCTTAACTTCTGTGACATCACGTACATCCTTGAAGAGGTACACTCTGGAGGCTTGTACCAGAGCTCATGCCATCACTGTGCTTCCTGATGAAAAGGCTTTCACCACTTCTGCTCAACTTTTCAAGCTGAGAATCTTGTGGCACCTCATCAGCTCTGTCCTTGTACTCATGAGTAATAATCTTCATCACCAGAGAGACTCCTCTCATCCTTGGAAACCTTGCAACTGAACACAGTCCAAATGCCTAAAAAGAACTAAAAGTCGTGTCTGTGCTTTCATTCTGAAGATTTCTGTACAAAATAGGAGATACAGAGAACAAAAATTGTTTGGCATCAGGATGGACCAGCTATCAGGTTGGTCAGACTACACAAAGTTTGAAAAAAATAGGGTTTTCTTGAGCTGCTGTTCAGAATGTGTTTGCCAAAATGCTCACCAGATTCTTGACCTCTTCACCGAACCTGGGTGGTTTCTTGCAACTCTGAAATGGCTGATGTGGAATTTGGTGGGTTCTTTTACGGCTTAACCCAAACACAGACAAAACTTGGCAGTTGCAGCTGAGTTCTGCTTTGACATTTGTTGGGTGTGAAACCACACAAACTCTAACGGATGGAGAAGGTTTATATGACCCCTGCCAGCTCAGCCAGATGAGTTCCATGCAGGTCTATAAAGAATCCCATAATCCACATGTCTTTGTTTGGTTTATTAGTGGAGTAGCACCCAGAGATGATGTGGTCAGTATCTAGGAAAAGGACAGGGTTTAGGAAGTGGTATTATTAAACTAGGGAGGAGGGAAAAGTGAAAAAAAGGACAAAAGTTGAAAAAGAAAACCACTTAAAGGTACAAAACACTTGTAGGCATAAATATTCACGTGTAACAAAACACATCCGTGTCTGACACATAAAGATACACTAAACCAGACATTTGGTTGTACCTGAACAGACTGAAGAAAGGATTAAGACTAAAAAAGACAGGCATGTTTTTCACATCACCTCAAAGGAAAGCTCATCTAGCTTCTTCCCAGAAACTCTTAGGGAGATGAACAATCAAGGCCAAGTTATTCAGGTCATAGGGTGGAGAGGGTGAGTAAGCTATGACAGCATGTTAATTGCTCTCTCTTTCTGTAGGGGAAAGAGTGGGCCTGATCTTTAGCCACTGAGCCAAGGCTCTACCACTAGCATTGACAAGTGCAGATTTAAGGTTATTCTAAGTTGTATCCTGACGCAACACTTCCCCTTGTCCCCCCATTCAAAGCAAACCCCCAGACTCACCCAACATGAGGTTTCTCCAGCAGCTGTGCATCTGTGGCCAACAGCACCTCTTGGGTATCATTATGCTCCAATCAAGCAGCATCCAGAAGGCATGACACAGGACCAAATGTCCACCTTGGTGACTTCCAGGGATCCTACTATGGCAGGGAATCACCAGTAAGTTAGTTAAGCTGCGTCAGTGCTGAGCTATTTTTTCAAAGAGGTATTTCAGTGGGTGAGGGATGTACTACCTATATAATACATGGGAGTCTGTATTAAAAACAATTGAAATAGTTCAGAGGACAGAATAACAACAGCAGATATTATGTTAGGCATGGGGCATTTGTGTTGGTGTGAAAGATTTTTAACAGCTAGAGATAAAATAGATCCTAATTAATGGCATGAAAAAAAGGATGGAGCCTGGGATGAACTAGCCAAGCATTGTGTATAGATTTTTTCCATGTATTTATAACTAGGAACTTTTCTATTGCCGTGTCATCCCCAAAGAAAAGTTACTATTACACTCATTTTACCCATCCTGTCCCTGTACATACTTATATTTGTCACCTTCCTGCACCCATCCCTAGTTTTCATTCCAGCTTCTCACATAAAGTCTTCTTTTGCACTCTTTACCCATTCCTCTTCTTGTAAGTCTCTTTAAAAAATTACCTCCTTAAACATTACATCTTTAACAAATGGATTCACAAATTAATTGGTTAATGATGTATCAATTATCAATGGATAACCATTGACGAAAGATAATTGTCCTTTGAATTTTTTGAAGGTAAGGACCCTGATCTGAAAGAGTATAGCCTGTCAGGTTATTGGTGCAAAAGAGCTCCAGCACAGTGGACTGGTCTCTATTGCCTCAAGTGATGGTTGGAGCAATCCGTCATGTAGATCCCTCTAAAACTTATAGATCATTAGTATCAGCTTAAAGCAAATAGCTCCAAGCAAAAATAAGCAGTAAAGTTTCTGAAGTACAGAGTAAATAAAAGAAGAGAAACCTAGTGTTGTTCTTTGAAAGTGGATTACTCTCCCTAATTATTTGTGCATTGACTATTTCTACTGGGATTCTCCAGACTGAAGTGCTTATGAACAGACTGCTCTTACCAGTGCTAAGTTCAGGGAAAAAACCAAGGTGATCAAAAGTAATCTGTAGATGCCTCCCTTGTCAGACTCACGATGTGGAAAATGATCATGATTTAGTAGTATACATTTAGCTGTATCATTGATACAGTGATTTGGCAAATCATTGAACTAGTCAACACAAAGGGAAGAATCAATAGATGGGTAAACACCAAGGGAGTTTTGAAGTTTTTAAAAAGATCTCTGACCTTTTTTATTGATCTGTAGATTTCTGGCATGTTGAAAGGATGTATCTGAAATGAGGTTAAAGCCCTGTTTACTGTGAGAGGTTTAGGAGAATAACATCTTAAGAAGCTTCCTGTTGCCACACATTCACTCAACTTTTGGTCCACTCCATGCAGAAAGGGGGAAGGACAGGAGAGAAACTATAGTTTTAAAGCCTAAGAAGATCTGTGCATAGATTTTATTAATTCACAGGTGTGACCTTACAAGCTATTTTGAGAAACACAGTCAGGAAATAAAGTTGAATGTCAGGGTTATACACAAGCATGCATCCATAAACTGCTTAACATGACAGCATAATTTCAACCAGAGCATTAAGAAAGGGAGGGGAACATGTTCCGAAGGAAAGATACTTCTGGAAAAGGGGATGCTTTCTGCATTTGCACTGGAAACAGGTAACTAAGTCCAGATTGGATCCCAGTGTTTTAGCTGCACGCCTGAAAGAACGTGGGAATTGGACACGAAAGATATGCAAGTGATGGTGTCATGGAGAAATGGTTGGCATCTCATCATACATGCTGAGGGGGTGTCAGTCAGTAAATCATTCTTGGTTCAGGCCATATATAGGCTTAATTAAATTTGAATTCAGACTCACATATGAATCCAGTCATTTTTATTCTGGGCTATGATGGTGGTTTAACCGAGATGCCAAATGTTCATAAAAACTTCCTACCAAAAATGGGAGGAGTAGAGAGACTCATTATTCTCCAAAAATGGAAATTCACATCCAAGCAGATACATTAATCTAGCCCAGTAGTGTCTAGTATGGTATGAGTTGGCCAACTTGGAAAGCCTGACTTTCAGTACAAGCAGAAACTTCCAATACACAAAGACAGGCGGCATTCTTAGGAATGTTTTACAACCATACTTGTGCTTTAATACTATCAGCAAATCAATAAAAGGAACCATAAACGAATCCAGATAGTTTGCCTAAATTAAGTTCATTTCTGTCTCACTTCTTGCCTTTCTTTTCTCCTGCCATTTCTTTCTCTCTTACCTTATGTTCTCATTTTCCAATTTTTAAATTTTTGTTGTTAGTTATATATTTATTAATGCTTTGTAATATTCATATATCAGGTTGACTGTGTGTTTATTATTCTAACATCTGTGTATTTATTATGGGAAAATCTATCTTTACGGACTTGCATTATATCCAATAAAAACAATATGGGGGAAAGAAAGGAATCGTCCAGCTGGAAACAATTTGGAGGGGGAAAATGAGTTGGAATTAGATTATTTTAAATATGATACAGAGCAGGGTACACACTTCACCAACAGAAAGGCAGTAATTATCTTTGTCATAGCAGTAGGTGCTATGATTGGGTTAGGCATTTGTCAGTTATTGTGAACCTCAATTGCACAGTGGCTTTTGGACTTAATGTGGAAAAATTTCTGGCTTTTTGCTGTTGTCATATGGCGTGGTCCCAGACAACGATGTCCTTTGAGCATTCAAGCCACTGATCAGAAAGAAACTTGCTTTCAGGAATTTGAACTGGTCATCTGTGCTGGTGCTAGGATATGGTGAAAAGTATTCTAGTGTGAGAGGTGGCTCCTCAGGGGTTGGCATTAGCTTTCAACTCCTAGTGCAGCAGGCTGCCTGAGATGCCAGGAGAGAGGTGCACAGGATGCATTCAATCCTCTGAAAACCGTATTCGGACTGTGTGCAACTTCCAGAAGAACACATAGTACCAATACAAACTGGGTCTTCATTACTCATACGGTTACGTTGCTGATGCTCATTTCACATGGTCCTATTGCATTTGCAAGTGCAGTTTAGGAAAACTGGTAGATGCTATAAATACCATGGCAAATATAATGAGCTGTGGCTTATCCAAAGATAATTTTTAATAGAAGCATAGTGCTATATAACAAGGTGTATAATTCTTGGTTATTTAGCAACCGAATTTTCTCATTGTTAGACTGAATTGAAAAAAAACAAAAACAGCACAAGACATGCATAGCATACCCATAACAACTGGGTAGCTGACAGGCAGGCAGACACAGCTGGTAAAGAGGGAACCTCCACCCCTGCCCCTCTCCAAAATCTGAGGATGTCCTCAGTGTGCTCATTCTGCAGGAAAGATTTATCAAACTGCAAACACTCATTGCAAAGCCGTCTCTTAAAACATCTCAAACAGCTGATTTCTTTTCACAACCGACATGTTGTTGCTGGAAGGAGAAACAAAAATATCCTTAACCTTAAGGATGTCCAGTATATTTGTTCTAGCTTCTTAAATATATATTATTGCAGAAAGATTATGTCAGTGACTATCCCACAAATTGCCTTACAAAGGCAGAAAGGCTGTGCTGCAACAAAGCTGGCCTATTCCACCTAAAGACCCTTGCACTTCTGTTAGTTATTCTACAGGCAGTAAGGTAAATACTGGAAGGTTTGCAAACCTTACAAGGACAGTTTTTCCAGTGCAATTAATTTTGCTGGAAAGCTAAACAGTGGGGAAAAAACCCCCTGTGATAATCTAGCTGTTACGAGGTAAAGTAAGTAGGAGGGCTATATTAATTTGTGTCATCATCTTTGGAGGAAAGTAATGAATTGATTCAAGCAGTTGGTACTTTCTAGCTGTAGAAGGGTGGATAAGCTTTTTACTATCACAAGTAGCAAAGCAAGAGAATAACCCAAACCAGAATAAGAAAATAAACCTCCCAGCTGGCAGCAGCTGAGGTTGGGAAAGATTGGTAAAAAAATTATGAAACAACTACTGTGCTAAGAATTTATGTTATTTTAACTGAGGAGACAGTCTATTGTGAGAGTGGTAGGTTCAGACTCTTCTTCATTTTAGTAGTTTTCTATCACTTGGAAGTTTTTAGAAAAAGAAAAATACCTTTCTCTTCTAAGGAAGTACTTAAAAAAAGTATTTAAAAGTATTAAAGAAACATCCTATTTTGAGAGGATGGAGGATTTCCAGCTTAGTGAATCAATTCAAAACTCTCTGTGTGATAATTTCCCTGTGCTTTAAAAATTTCTTTAGACACCAGAGCCTCATAATGATCCAGTGAGGCTTAACTAATGCTTTCAAAACAAACTGCAAATCATAGATGAAAAGATAGACGTGAATGGACAGTACCATTTGTAAATTATGAGCTGGCAGTAATAAATTTTGTTAGACTGCTTTGCTACATTAATTTTATCATCTCTATCTCTTTTTCTTTGTGCCCCTGTAAAACAAACGTCTAGGATCATTTTCAACCACAAATGGCTAGATTTTTATATTCCACAATTTGTATTCTCTACTCCCTGGTCTTTTTGTAAGGTACCACTGTCTAGTTCAAGTATGGCTCAATCGTGGGGTTTTTCCTCCTTGAAGGATCATAATTTGAAGAAAAGTATAATTTTCTTAAATCAAAATGTTACTGCCATTTAAATATTTACCTCTTTGGCAGAATGCTTGCCTCCTTATTCTAAACATAGCACTAATATGTTAACACAATTACTTCATGAACTCTGCATGGTTTGCAGCTGGATGAGAAATCATAGATGTTGACCTGAATGAAATCTGGAATTTCTGTCCTGAGGGAAGTGCTAACTTAATAAACTTACGTGTCACTCCATTTTTACCTATAAAAATGAAGATTTTCTCAGAACAGATGTTTTTCTGTAGATATTTTCAAACTAAAATACACTGATATACTTGACCCTGAACAACTCCATTTTGGTTTGTTAGTGCACTTAATTTTAAATTGGTTGAGTGCATTGATGTAAACAGATGCAGGAAACTGCAACTGGGGAGACTTGGGTCTCTCTAGCCCATGAGCTCAGCTCCTGCATGCTTCTGTGTGTGTTCTAAGCTGTATGGTTCCGTAATACATCACACAGCTTGACTGGAGACATCATGTAGCATGAAACATGGCCTTCCTGTGACCTTACACCTCGGGTTAAAAAAAGGCCATTATGCTCGCAGAAAGCAACCGACTGAGGTGGGGATAAAGTTTAATAGTTTAATACTTTGTTTAAATGGTTCAAAACCAAATGGACCAGCTCCAATGGACCATTTAAGTGTCAGGGTAGAAAAAAACCAAATTTTTTTTGAAAGGGGCGGGTACTTATGGTTTATGGCATTACGTGACCATCCTAATAAATATGTGATAAGCTGTAGCGGAAAAGGGTGCTGTTATGTATAATGTCGTTTTACAGGCAGAGCCTATAAAGGCAGATGACCTGTTCATATCCTGCTCAGCATTGGCTAGAAAAAAAATCCTCCTTTTCTCTTGCTTTTAACTTTGTCTTTAGCTACTCAGGACAAAATTTTCCATGTTACTTTACTGGTCTGCCTTGGGATGACCGAGTCAGAGGTCCCGTGGAAAAGATAATATGCAAATTCTAGGCTATTATTTAATTGAACACTGTTCCATAATTTGGACACAACAGGGCTAACTTTGCATAGCAACATTAAGTTTGGCATGTCCTTACTTCCAAGTGCCTCACTTGGAATGTTAATGTTCCTTTAATGTCATTTTTTCATGTCAGTTTGGAATAAAATTGCTGGCTACAAATGATCCATAGCATGCTGACTCAATTAGTTACTTCCAGTGTCCCAGTCCTATTGGTCAACAACTTACAATATAATACATGCTTAAAATAGGAAAACAAATCGTGTTTAAAATTAAATATAGTCTGCTGGGCTTAATACAAAATAACAGGGACTAAATTCTGGTCCTATTGCTGTCAGTAGAAATTTTGCCACTGCTTTCACTAGAGCCGGGATTTTACAGTGACTGAAAGGCTCCTGGGTTTTGGGTACATGCAGAAGTTTAAATTGGAGCTGAATTTCATAGCAGGGTCTCAGCTAAAACCTAATTAGATAAATGGAAATCAACTATACAGCGTTTGAATTTTAAAGTACAGAGAAACTTAGCAAACAGTCACGTACTGCCAAATCTTGCCACAGCAAGGATAGCTCTTTACATAAGATGACAGGTAGCACAGGACAGCAGCTAACCTGCCAGTATACATTCCTGTACTAACTTGGGGTTCTAATGACTCTGGAGATTCCTTGAGCTTTACAGCTGCGGTTAACTATGTTGTTAAAATCTCTTCCCTAGAATTACAGATGATAGGTTTGGTCATCTAGCTCAACCTCTACATCAGGCAGGACACACTAAACATAACATTAGACTTCAGAGTTACATGTGTAGCAGCATCCCTCCCTTTTCTCCTCTATTTTTTTGGAGTATGTTCTGTTTGGTAAACCATCTGTTTCTAAATTGGAAAGCTTGAAATGCACAGAGGGGCATTTACAAACGTTACAAAAAACACAGGATTTGTTGATGTGTACATTTTGGTTTGCAAACAAATGTTTTAGCGTTCAGGCTTAGATTGAAGATCCAGGCAGTTTGCTCTAGTCACAAGTGATTTCTTTTCCTAAGGAACTGACTGACATATTCCAAAATACTATGTCTGACATATCTTATTATCTAATTGATAACATTTCCTTCTTGAGTATCATGCGTGACTTTTTAGCATTAGATTAAACTATCCATGACTGTAGTTTGTTTCTTACTGATGTATTACATGTCCATAACTGTGAAGTATGTTGCTGTTGCCGATACAAGAATCAAATTGAAATGAGTACGTAAGAAGGGGGACCATATTATCTGTATTTGTATTTTGAAAAAATGAATCTAGCATGGTAGTGGTAAGGTAGCTAGTCTTTCAAGATTCAAATTGGCTAACAATTTTAGTCCTACTGTGTTTACCCAATATGTGCTTAACTTTAAGTCCTATTAAAGCAAAAGAGGGTTTGAAAGTGTTTCACTTTAAATGCACGCCCAAGCGGTTTGCAGAATACAAAAGTCCTAGTGAAAGCCAGCATGCAACATTGAGCTGGCAATAGGTCCTTCAGCTAGTAAAAAGTGTCCCACCTATCCAATTTTGATCAGATTTGGCTTTAGGATTTAAGTGGATCTAGTACAGAACTCTTATCCACAAGTGTAATCTATCGCAATCTATAATGTTCTCTCCCCTACGGAGGTGGCCTTGGATGGTTGAGGAGTCCTTAAGTAGATTGCTCTCACCCCAGAAAGCACAATGATGCACTGGGAGAACACACTTCCATCTCTAGATAGAAGCTCAACAGGCACGGACTGAAGTGCTGTAGACTGGAAAGCTCTGTTTAAGTTGCAAAAATGAACAAGGTTTACTCATAGATCATGATTTATTTATTTACCTGTTCATTAATTTCTTCAGGACAACATGGAAATTTGTTTTTTGTCTGATTCAGCCTCCACCCATCCTGTTCAGAAGAGGTGTCCATGCAATGTCCCATCTGACACAGTCAATGCAACTTTGCCATTCCTAAGGGCAATGGCACAAGAGGTACCAGTAGTTTCTGTTTCTGTTCCTGAACTAAAGGGCTTCAGACAACAAAGGCAGAAAAATGGGGACCCCCTTCCTCACTTCTTTCCTTTGGCCCAGTTTCATACCACATAGCTCCAGGCATTTGCACAAGATGTCTAAGATAGGAACCCAGTCAGCCTGTATTCCTTGTATGGTCAAGGAATAGAGAAACACTCCAGAGGGTGATTTGGATCTTTGACTGCATGACTGTCTGGAGGTCGCTGTCAACTATTCTGGGAGCGTAAATTACCTAATTAGGTATCAAGCCTGTTAATGTCTAATTTTGACTTGTCTGTGGATTTTTTCCTCCTCTCCATGTAACGTTCCTTAGAGGAGCATGTGGTCCTCTAACATACCTGCTTGTCCCACATAGTAGACATGCAAAGTTGTCTTAGATGATGACTTTCAGACAGATACTGGCAAAAAAAAAAAAATAATAAAAAAGATGCTGCAACCACAGGCGTAACTCCACCACTGCTATTTGGAAATTTAAGAACAAGTGGGAGTCCAAAATTGCCACCAGATGGTGCACCTATTTAGCAAGTGACAGAGACATGTTCCACAAGAAAGGGTAGCCACAGCCTCCAGCAAGCCATCAAGTTGCTTCCCCTGCTGTTTATTCTCAGCGGTGATTGAATTGAATGTGTTTGAAACATGGACCTGCTGGTCACACTATTCAGTTACATTTAATATGGAGTATGTTTTCAATCTCTGTGATGGAAGCCTTTCAACTGCCTGGCTAGGGACAGAAGGAAGTGGGAAAGAGCATAGCAGATCCACAAATACATGTAAAGGGAGATGGAAAAAAAGAAGAGATGGGCCAGGAGCAGGAAAAATTGGTAATGGCAAATGGCAATGAGCCGGCTCCATAGTCAGAAGTGGTCAGCACACAGCATCTGTGCGTTGCTATCTCATTAAGTGGGGCTAGTTCTGGCTATTAATGGTAGGTCACTGGGAGAAGGTTGAGGTCAGGGCCTTTCTGAAGGATAGTCCTGATGTCTAAGTCAGTGTTTTGGAAAACTGCCAATGCCAGTGTCCCAGGAGAAAACACATGGGGTATTTTATTAACTGCATAGCAAAAGTGGTGAACTTTCCTAAACATTGAAGTGGTTTTTATTCTCTAGCTGCTTCTCATTCCTAAGCACTTGTGGTACTCCATATTCAGAGAAAGATTAGCACAAGTTGATAAGCATATATTTTCTGCCATATCTCTCAGAATGTCACAAGACCAGGCGATTTTTTCAAGTAGATTTGCTGTAAATCAATACATTATCACGTGTAAGACATGAGTAGGTCTCTTTTCCCATTCTACTCTACTTCCTGCTTTAAAGAATATTCTAAGGTAATATGTAGGTTCCAGGCAAGTCTACTTCATGAACATTACATAATTGATACAGAAGAACATATTGTGAGCAATTTCTTTGCATAGATGTGTCTTTTACCTTTTTTTTTTTTTTTTTTTTTTGCTATGTTTTAAAAGATGCTGTAAATAGAATTCAATATATTGCCAGAGAATGATTAATTAGAAAGATTTTTCTTCTAGTTAAAACTTGATCAGTAAAGAAAATTATGAACTGAAAATTTCTCTGAGCAAAGAGTGAAAATATTTGTATATTTTTTAACCTGAGAAGTACTCATTCTGAACGGATAAAATAAATTGTCATTCTCTTTGTCCAAGCTGAGAGGAAGGCATCACCCCAAAAAGCTCAGTACAATTCCCTTCTTATCATCTTTCACATACCCTGTGGCTCCTGGATCAATATTAGAACTATCATTTTATGGTTAAAGCATGGAGCAGGAGTTAATGTACTTGGATTCAGTTCCCAGCTGTGCCATATACTTTTCTTGTGACCTTGGGCAGGTCACTTCATACCTCACTTTCTGGAGAATAATGATGACTAATTTCAGTGGGGAATTCAAAGGTTTAATTAATGTGAAATTATTACCTCCACTTAAACATTTGTGAAGTACTGTGGGATCCTCAAACAAGGATGGTTGCTGCTAAGGTCTTCTTATCCAAACAGGATGCAAAGGACAGAAATGCTGTAGAGGGATTTGTTCTTCTAGAAAGTGAGTCCAAGCCTGAAAAAAGACCATAATGAAAAATAGAGTTGGTCTGGTAAGGTTATTACATGAGTTTGCAGAAGAAGGAAGTTTGGAAATGTTAGGTAGTTGCCTACAAAGAACCTAAACTCAAATTTAGCAAAGAGAAAATGCTCACATGTTCAGTACTTACACATAACATATAAGAGAATTAAGCCCACAGGGAGAGTTAACTGCCGGTTGCTTACTCTATGATTGCTGTACATGTGTTGTGATTCTTTGAGTAAATCTTCCTGTCCAAGGCCCTCTTTTTCTAGCCACTGGTGCACAGTGGCATCCTGACACCAGCGGTGGGGCTTAAACACCCTTTCCCCCTTTCTTTTCCTTTTTCTCCTTGCTGTGTCCCATTTTCTTTTACTTTGGCAGTTTGGTAATGCTGAAACCAAGTTACCTTCCCTTTTGTTTGCTTTTCCCTTGTCCATTGATCAACCATGTTGCTTTATTACAGACACTGTAGTATTAACTACAGTACAAACAGAAGCTCTTAGCAGGAGAGTTAGCTGGAACTTCCCTGCCCTCTTACACAACTAAAATTTCTGCAGCACCACTTGCTTGTTTGTTTTCAGGGATTAGTAGAAATATTCCACATACTGCTAACATAATGAGGCATAAGCTTTGCTCAAAGGTGGCAAGACACTGATTTTCAAAAGACCCTGGACTACAGCGCTACTAGGGGTGGGCATAGAAAGTTTGAAAGGCAGCAGAGTACCCTCAAATCTGAGTGGCAGTAAGATTGCTGGCGGGTTTTTGCACAGCATGAAGTGTTTCTGTGAATAATGTGTCCTGCTCAACATTAAATTCGAAGTGTCACATATAGCAGCACGTGCATGTTGTCAGTTTGAGTTAGCCAGAGAAACATGACATCAAGTGATAGACAAAAGCACTACTTGGTACCATATAGCCTAATCCAAGACTTTTCACGTGAAACAGTTGTTTTGTTTTGGTTTCAAGACATTTGCCCTTCTACTGGTCTGTTTTAATTAGAGCTCAACCTGAACCACAAACGATAGATTTGAACTTTCCCAGAGTTCAGTGGTGTTCAGATCTGGCTTTTGGTTTGGCCCATTGCAAAGCAGGGGTCAGCTTCAAAGTTCAGATCTGGAAATGGGCTGCTGCAAAGCAGGGGAATGAGGAGATTATTTAATGAGACTCATATCACATTTTAATGGTGGATTTGCTAGCTTTTAAAAAATGTAATTTTACTTATGCAGCGTCTCAAAGACTGGTGTTAATACCAATCTAGGTATTTAAATACTCTTGTACTTATACTACAAAAAGGGACTTGTCCCTCCTGGCAGCCTGGATCCTGGCCTGAAGCTGGAGTACCTTAACCTACCGATTTTCCTTCTGATCTTTGTTTTAAACTCATCCTTCAGCTCTAGGGTATTGCACTTAAAAACAATGGAAGCTCTTTGTGGTCTAGAAATTTGATCTTTTTATCCTCATGACACTTAGTTTTTTCATCTGAAAGGGCAGCTAACTCACTGGGCTGGCATCCACCCTTTCATCAAACTCTTGCAGGTGTGGATCAGCATTTTAGGGTGAGCTTGCTCAGTAGCTGGCAAAACACAAACTTGGCACAACAGAAATACATAACAACCACCACTCTACTAGATAAGACAACCTGACTGGTAAGGTTAGCTGGACGGGTTCAGATTAAACACTGATTCAGTATCTTTCATGAGTCCTGAGAAGATTCATACAGTCCTTCCTTGTTTTTGTGAATCTTGTCACTTCTCAACTCCTATCAGGACCAGAAACTCCAGAGCTGAAAAAAAAAGACTTGGCTCTTGTGATGCTTCCAGACTCATTTTGCAAACCAGAGAGGTTTGGACCAGAATCTAAACTTTGTGTACTTATCCAAAACCCTCTGAGCTCTTTACTCTTTTAAATCTCTTTCATATGTGTGATTCGTGCTGTGTCTTGTTCACTGGGGTTACAAACTTGACTACCAGGCAAAGACCCTTAAAACACGAAGAGGGGAGACATCACTATTTGGACCTAGCTCTTCTCCCAGAAAGGCTGTAAGGCAAGTGAAGAGTGCATTAGAAATGTGCATGCAGACACACAAGCAGTGCGAGAGCATTTGGAAAATATTTAAGCAAATTCAAAAGCAACTTTCAACCCAGCCCTTTCACCAGAACTTTCTCATTTGCTTTCCACAAAATCTAAGCTCTGACAGGGCACGCCAGTGACTTATGGGGTTATTGCCCAGCTGTTTGCCCTATGTCTGGGAACTCTGAAGTGGAATTAGGAGAGCACAATGCAGGCTCATACCGATGATCTGCAAACCCAGCCTCTCCGCTGCAGCTGCCAAGGAAGGGCTGGTTTGGGCTGGACTGTAAATTAAAGCCAATGATGCACGGTCCTTCTGCTAGCATGGGAGATATCAAGGGAATGGTAACATCCTAAACAGCCACATCAAGAGTCTCACCTGTCAAACCCTGCCTTGCCAAGGATGCACCAGAGAAACATACTAATATCCTCACACCTAATGGATGAGTGGTGAGTCAGCAGTGACAGTGCTCACCTCACAGATTTGCTTGTGAAATTTGACATATTGAGTTGGTCCTCTAAGGTGTCCTTCCAGCCATCAGAAACCATGCTGGGAATTTATGTGAGCAATAAATTTGTAGGACAATCTTAGTGAACGGTGTTCAGAATTACCCTCCAGGAGACAATCCAATAGCAATTCCCAGCGAATTCAACAAGAACCTCTCTGCTACATCCATGTGCAGAATTTTACAGAAAAAGGCAACATTCTAGTACACTCTTTGATACAGATTAGTTTTCCGTTTTTGTCAAGCATAGGAAATAATCTTTTGTCTATGTCTATACCATACTGAAAAATATCTGAGGCCACCTTGAAAAGCAGAGTTGCTGGACAAGATGAAAGCATACCAATTTCTGTGCCTGGAAAGTGCTCTCACAGGCACACAGGAGCTGTTTCTACATGACCAGCAGTCTAAAATGCTTTTCTAAGCCCTCCCAGTCTGACTATTCACAGTTTCTGAGGTTGAGCAATACTTCCTCCATATTGATTGCTACTACCACAAAAGGGTGTGGAGATTGAGGTATTTCTAGATGTTGTTTTTTCATAGTTATTTGACTTAATACTCCTCTTCTGTTGCTCTTGCAGTGAAAAATACAATGTAACAAATCATTATACCATTTTATGATATTTATCTGGATTTAGATTGGAAATCTGACAAATACTTTAAATAAATATTTGTTCATTAGATCCTGTCTTGCCCAAGTAAGATGCCCAGTGTATATGATTCAGTTTAATTAAAGATACTGCTGCTCTTCATAAACCTTATTTTTCAAATGTCATGACTAAGCTGAATTAGTACCCTATTTTATATACAATCATCCTAATTCTGTACTTGATAGAATCAAATTAAATGGTACTCCAAAAATGTAGAAAAATAAGGTAGAAGCAGTTACTTTTGTGTTCAGTAAAATATCTTTAACTTAGTGAAACAAAAAAAAAAGTAATCTGACTTTTAATGTAATCAAATCTGTTTTCTCCAGTCAGAATATAAAGCAGAATAATGGACTGATAGTAGAATATTTTAAGGGTGGGGTGTCCTTTACTTAAACCACCATATACCCTTAGCAATTACACTTAGATGACTGCTGTCAGCATATTTAGAAAGGCTCGCTGTGCAGGGAAATCTGGCTTAGCTCTCTGATGGGATAAATTTAGACTCTCTCCCTTTCCTTGCATTTTCTGCTCTTAGTTTTGGGGTTTCCCCATGCAGCTTGATAGGTTCTGGAAGTCTTGCTTTTTTGGTGTCTAACTCTCCCAGTGCTTGGTAAGCTGGATTCCTATGTTGGCCACATAGAAAATACTTGGTGGTAGAACATCTAAAAGACAGGATTTAAAGCCAAAATCCCTTTGCAGATTTAGCTCTAAGTGTCTAGCTCTTGCTCTATAGATTTAATTAATTTTGTATACTGTAAACATTGACATCTAATCTGAATACAGTACCTCATACCTGAAATGTCTTGGGCTAGGCTTGGTTGCTACTGCTTTTGCTTTGTATGTGTTTCCAAAAGGGGGTTTCTAAATTAACACATAAAACACATAAAAAAATTATGCTGGCTAACATAAGAAGTGAGTAAGAGAAAAAAGTCTCTAGTGACAAATAGAAGAAGCCAGCTTAAGACCCTGCTTTAAATTGCACATGTTTTACTAGGAGTCAAGAAATGTCATCAACTCCAAGTGGGGACATGAAAACACCTAGCATCTCTCTGAAACAGAAGCAAATGCAATCTCAGTAAAAATTCTGGCAAGATACTTAAATTAGTTATTTTTTTCAAATTACAAGTAAAGGAAGAATGTGGATCTAATGCTATGCAGGCATGGTATGTGAGGAGGTGTGAGTGCAGAATGTTAGGAGTGGTCTCTAAGTGCTGTGAACTTCTCTGGCAGGTGCAATGATGCTGAACATTGCTGTGCCCAGATCCCTTCATGGCTCTGGCAGTAGCCACAATCAGTTCAATACTATGCTAGAACAGTTCGTGGAACAGCAAAGAAGTCCCAGTCCTAGGAGCTACTGCTTCTTTCTTGGAGCTCTCCTGTACCACCATGCAGTTGCATGAGCATCCTCCCTGAAAACAGGGTTGAATTTCTGTTTTAGATGCCAGTGGAGAAATCTACAGCTAAATTTCTCCATAGCCTCCCCACAAAGAGAATCCAACAAGAAGACAGCTTTTTCTTTTATAGGTCCTTCTGCTCTATGGATAAATGACTTAATCTCCTTGTGTCCTTCTGAAGGAGAGGTAACAGTATCTCTCTTCTGTTGCCCTCTCCAACCGAAAGACTCAGCTTAAGATTTGTGTATAACACACCAAAGATTTGTGTGTAACAGCAATTTCAGGTGTGTGTCACTTAGTATATCTGTAATTCAATAATAATGGTAAGGTGGTACTGGCCCACTAATAGCCTCTGCACAATATATTGAGGTAACATTCATGATTTAACTAAACTGCCTCAAGAAATTCTGAAGCAAGAGCTGAAATTTCATCTGCAACAGACACAGACATTCACACCCACAAACACCCACCCTCAGACACTCCGGCATACCCAGGTATAGGAGCTTAGTGCTTACAACTACTCATAATTCAGTGAACCCTTTAAAAGGTGTTATTATTTAACATGTTTCTACAGCAAAGCACAGGTGTGCACAGTCATTTATAAAAGAATACAGACATGACCACTGCCCTCAGGGGTTTGTTATCTAGGTTAGAAGTGACATAAGATAATAGAGGAAAAGATGACTTCATGCAAATGGAAGTGCAGATTTATTTTTAAAGAGATGTTCTTCAACACAGTATATTTACGTCAGGCTACTGAAATGATTGAAACGAGTTAATTAAAATACCGATCCAGCAGGGAGTCCGCTGAGAAGGTCTGATTCTGCAAGGTGATGACTCCTTAATATTCATGAGCATGGTAGTAGGGTTGACAGAGTAGTTGTGAAATTGGAGCCATAGAAAAGTCAAACATATTCACAGAGTCATAGAATAATTTCAGTTGGAAGGATCTTCTATAGATAGTCAAGGAAAATAACCTTTCTTACCTTGTTAAAGGCTGAAGCCTATAGAATCTACACACATGAAAACCCTAGTGACTAAAATGGTTTGGTAACAATCTACCCTGCTGTTGTATCCTACTAAAATGAGCATGAAGTTGACTTGAAAACAAAATTACTTTAAAAATGTGGTAGTACTGTCCTTCATTTCTCTGACAGGTTTGGAGTGGGGGTTTGTTTTCTGCTGGCTTTTTTTTTATATATATATTATGACATGGGAAGCGTGTTTTCTATTTTTTATATTGATAGAGGACATTTCTCTTGCTGAGCACCACATCGGTGTCTCAGAAGCCTTTAACTGGTCATAGTGCAGTGCAAGAGCACTATCAAGAGCAAACATAAAAAAAGAAAAATATGTGCCCATATACTGCAGCTTCCCTTCCTTTTGTCTTAAATATTGTTTTTATTTTTCTCTGTGAAATGCCCTTAAAAAAAAAGAAAGCATAACACATTGGCAGATCTAACACCTAGGAACTGTTATTGTCAATAGATTGAGGCAGTTGAAAAGAAAAGAAAAGAAAAGAAAAGAAAAGAAAAGAAAAGAAAAGAAAAGAAAAGAAAAGAAAAGAAAAGAAAAGAAAAGAAAAAAAAAGAAAAGAACATTTGGTTCTTCATAGCCCATTTATTTTAAGGGTGTTAGCATACTTTAGAACTCAGCTTCTCTGAGGTGCCTTCAGGAGTCTATGCTTTCCAACAAGGGGTGCAAAGAACTTTTTAAAAACTCAGTATGCTGCAAGATGGCTCCATCTGAGCTTTCCCATATTACAATACAGCAAACAACTAGTCATCATTGAAAAGAAAAAGCACAAACATTCAGCAGGGAATCATTAAGTCCCCACAACGGGACGTCAGTAGGCAGGAGACGATCTCTCTGCTCCATCTATTGCTTCCCACATACTACTTTGACAGTATTAGCAGTATCATTGTGAAAACACAGCCGGCTGTGACACTGCACTGGCTTTTCTCAATGGTACAGTGTGTCTGGCAACTAACCCCTCATGCTTTGTGCACTCTGTATTTCTCAAGCCACGCTCTTGTGCTTTCTTTAAATGAGTGCTTAGCACCATGTTCTGATTAAACCCTGACAAAACCAAGTAGTGGTGCTTTGGGATCAAATCTTAATTTCACCATTTTCTGTAAGAATGAGATGCGGGTTGTTTGTTAGGCCTGAGTTAGTAAGAAATATTTGCTACAGCAAATGTAGTTTTGCAGGGGAGAGATCAAATATGTCATAATTATGTGGGCATTTCTAAAAACCCTCCCGAAAATCACAGCTAAGTTACTAACTTCACAGGAGTTGTCCCAGAAAGCTCCACCAAGGGACATGCTGCCAGAAGACAGTCAAAAACACAACAGAGTTACGCTCATTTTGGAAGAGAAACATTGACTATTGCTAATGGTTGCCAGTAGTTAACTGAATATGTTTAGGGGGTAAATTAAGTGAACCCCCCCGCCCCGTAAATTGTTGGAAGCTTCATTACCAAAACCACTGTGGAAATTGCCACCAAGTCGTTAGAAAATAACCGTGAAATTGGAAAAATGCTTGAAAAAATGTGAAAAGCAGAGGCATAGTAAATAGCTCTTTTTAATAGACATGCTTTCAAAAGTATATAAATAGTGACAGCAAGGAGCTGCAAAAAGGCAAGTGTGAAATAAATCTGGCTTGTGTACAGACCATTCTAAAAGACAATTTTACAAACCCACATGAACAACAGAAAACAATCTAGTTGACAGAGTGATTCCAGACTGACGGCCAAAATTCTGGCACCTCCAACCATAAAAACTTAGTGGGAGTCTAGAGATGAAAAATGCTGAATAAGAGAAGAAGCTGTAAATAAGCCATTATGTCAGAGCACTATAGATTTTCAGCTTTGAAATATGCAATGTTCTCTGTCCCAACCATGTGTAATGGGAAATAGACATCATGAGCAGTTTAAGAAGCAGCTGCTGAAATCACATGCAGCTCCTGCTCTAGCTCCATCCGGATAAAGAAAAAATAAGGCTCTTCTAATTAGACTGTAGTAGGAAAAAAAAAAGATTTTAGAGAGGAAATGGGAAGTGAATACATATTGTAAGGAGAACATTACCCGACATGACTGTTGGAAGGCTCCATCGATTTGATCAGGCTCATCACTCAGGAACACTTCTCAGCACAGGTGCTACAAGAGGAACCTCATGACCATGGATGACTATCTATTATTCTGACAACAGACTGCACAGTAATCATTTAGCCAGTACTTTTTCAATGAGTGGAAAATGAAAAAAACCCAAACTGGTCTACTACTCAGTTGAATGGACCCCCGAGGAGAGCGTAAGCCAAGGATAATGTCAAAAAACCCAAGCATTCTTGCTTGAGCCTTCACTAAAAAGGTCAATGATGGGCAAGCAGATGGTTATAGAACTAATATCATCAATGGAGAAACACCATCTCAGCACTGGGTTGTCCAAGTTGAATGCTTTTCAGTTAGCTGTCCATCTTCTCAGAACATTTAATGAAGTCATTGTAGAGCCATTAGTCCTGACAGCCATTAGTGCTGAAAAGTTGTGGAGAACTCTAATTAAGAAGAATTGAAAAGACTAATGTATTTCCTTTGTCTAAAAGAAAAAAAAGAAAAAAAAAAAAAGAAAAC
>VZRU01011511.1:97536-119195 GCA_013398155.1 Pedionomus torquatus
AAAAAAAAGAAAGGAATTACAGGACCAATCAGCTTAACTTCAGTAAATGAAAAAATATGGGAACAAAAACCTATTTGTAAGCTCATAACTGAGAACAAGGAGATGAGTAACAGTCAACAAGGATCTGTCAAGAACAAGTCATATTAAACCAATCTAATTTCCTTCTTTGCCACCCAGGGCCTCAGAAGCAGAGAAGCAGCAGTTTCTACCATATATTTTGGACTTAAGTGAAGCTTTTGACACTGCTTTATAAGACATTCTCACAGAAAAATTGAAGAAAAGCTAATCAAATGGGTATACACTATCTGGAAATTGTACTTGGAGGGTAATTAATAATATATACTAACTGGTTTTCCTTTGTAATCTCTGCTGGATCTGGTACCATTCAATATTACACTTTTGACTTGACCAAGGTAACAAGCGATGCACACTGAATTTACAAATGATGTCAGGCTGGGAGGGGCTGCAAGGAAGTTGGAGGAAGTTTGGGTTGAAATTGAAAATTATCATGGAGGAATGGTCTGGAAAAGAAGAAAAAAGAGAAGAAAAAGATAGAGGAAGCAAATCAGAAAGACAAATACATGTGGATCTATATGTGGGAATAATCAGCTGCACAAATGCAAGATGGGAAACATCTGGTGTGATAGCAGCTGCACAGAAGACAACTGCAAACTGAGTAAGAGTCAAAAATATCCTGCTGCTGTGAAAACACCATGTTGGCATGAGTAAACATGAGGAGTGTAGCATGCAAAACATATGATGTGTTCCTTCTGCTCTAGCGCCCAGCAGGTACAGCCTCAGCTGGAGCTCCCTAGCACCTCTCCCGACACCACAACACAAAGAACAGGCCAGTCCTTCGAGAGATCCCGAGGAGAACAGGAGGAATGATCACAGCTCCTGAAACTGCTTGGCAAGGACTGACAACCAAACACATCTACAAAGGGGTGGAAGTCTTTGAATATTTAAAGGCTGATGCTAGAAGAAGACAGTAATTAATTCTTAGCATCTGTAGAGAAAGAAGCAGTGGATTTGCATTCAGAAAGACAATTTCAGATTGATATTCATAAAATGTATACTAAAAAGGGTCCTGAGGCACTGGAACACACTACAGAACGCTCACCCCTGAAGATCTTTAAAACAGGATAAATAAAAGCTGCTGTGAAGGACACTTGCATTACTAGCCTATGTTAAGGCTGACAGACAGCCTAGAGACCCTCCTGAGGTTCCCCCCAGCCCCGCTTTTCTGTGCTGGCTTTTTCTGCTTCTACAATCTGATTTCAGTGGTCAATAGCAACACTACAGTCTTGGAGTGTCTGGGAAGCTGCCCTGTGGAAAAGGACCTAGGTCTATTGGTAGATAGGTAGCTGAATATGAGCCAGCAGTGTGCTCAGGTGGCCAAGGCAGCCAACAGCATCCTGGCTTGTATCAGAAATCGTGTGGTCAGCAGGACTAGGGAAGTGATCGTCTCCCTGTTCTCAACACTGATGAGGGCTACACCTCAAATACTGCATTCAGTTTCAGGCCCCTCAACACAGGAGGGACATTGAGGTGCTGGACTGTGTTCAGAAAATGGCAATGAAGCCAGTGATGGGTCTAGTCTTATGAGGAGCGGCTGAGGGAACTGGAATTGTTAAGTCTGGAGAAAAGAAGAATGAAGGGAGAATTTATCGCCCTCTACACCTACCTGAAAGGAGATTGTAACCAGGTGGAGGTCAGTCTCTTCTCCCAAGTAACGTGATAGGACAAGAGGAAACAGCCTCAAGTTGCACCAAAGGAGGTTTAGTCTGGCTATTAGGAAAATAGTTTTCATTGAAAGCATTATCAGACATTGGAACAGGCTGCCCAGGGAAGTGGTTGAGTTGCCATCCCTTGTGGGTATTTAAAAGATGTATAGATGTAGTGCTGAGGAACGTGGTTTAGTGGTGGACTTGCTAACGCTAGGTTAAAGGTTGGACTTGATGATTTTAAAAGTCTTTTACAACTATAACGATTCTATGATACTATGATAGTTCTGACATGCAGCATCAGTACAGTAAATTAGATGGATAGAGGATTTAAATTCATCCCTGCTTATAGATTATAAACCAAGAAGACCCAAATTTGCTACAGTGAAAATGCAAATAGAGAAAGGATCTACTCCAGACAGTGAGAAAACTCTCACTGACTCATTGGATCAAACCCAAAGAAAAGAGTCTGCATTATTTTCTTTGAGAATTGCTAATGAACATGTTGAATAAAATACAGAATTACAACGGAACTAAACTTGCCTGTAAAAGTCTTCATTCAGTCCTACTTGGGGTGCTGTTGTCTGTGTTTTAGTTCACTCATCTAGATGTATCTATCATCTTTTGCCCATGTAAAAGAATAGTTGTTGAAAAGGATAGGTTTGGCAAAAAAATCCAGCTCTGCCATGGTTTATTTCTTCTTACCACTAACCTATATTGTATTGTGTCATATAATCAATCTGGTGTCTACAGATGGTGTAGTACATGAGGAATTTGTTTTGTTTCACAGCAGCATGTAGTATTTTTCTCTGTCGTTGTTGATTCAAGATTTAGCAAATTACTGGCTAAACAGTGTATATTCTACAGTTTAATGCTTCAAGTTAAATTACACTTCTAACAGTTGACATTTAGTGGCACTCTGATTCATCTAGCTGCTGACATGAGACACTTCAGAATAATGTGTAGAATGGTAATATTCTCATCTAGTTACCCATAAAAATAGATGCCTTGCTAATAACTACAAAACAGTTAAATTGCTAACCCGGCACTCACAGCCAAATGATCAAAACATATTTAGCATATATGATTCTCAGCTGATTCTGGGTACATGCTGAAAACATGCTGCTGAATATGTGCATTCTAGAATGGAGTAAACTACAGCACTTTCGGAACTTGCGATAATTTTCACATCAGACTGTACTAAGTTTAGTGCTTAGCAGTCTAAAATTTAGACAGAGGCAGTATCTAAATTAGGGGTAAAGTACAGGCTGCTCCACAACTCCAACAATGGATAAACAGGCTCCTCTCACCCTATCTGCCAGAAATCACTCATTTTAGGAAGCAATGATCCAGTATTTGTCTGAGAAGCCGTTGCCTGCATTGCTGGGTACTAGAGCACTTTTAAAATACAGCCCTCAGAATGCAAATGAACTTAAGAAAATGGCAGTAACTCAGACCAGCAGACCACAAGCAAGACTTCTCTCATGGCCTGGCAGATTGCAAGACGTGGCCTTCAGCACCTTCACTAAAGACAAAAGGCTTCATTTCAGTTACTACTGATGCTGATCTTTTACTGGAGTTATTAGATCAGACAGTTACTAGACCAGACAGAGTAACATTCATGTTATTCGTGAAAACGTTCATTCTGTGTTTTGGGAATTAAATCAGATCTGCCTCCTTTAAAACCAAAGCAGGCATTTCTAAGGAGAAAATGGATGAATCCAAGGGTCACGCAAAAAAGCGTCTTTTCCACCAAAATAAAGCCTTGACAGAATTATTCTGATTTACATGACAGAAAACATTAAAAAATCAAACAAGAATTTTTCTTCTGAGACACAGATAGTGAGCATGTATGGTGCCAAATAACCAGGTGACCAGGATATTCACTGAAAAAAAAGAAAAATCTAGCTTCAAAGTCGGGTCAAATGCCAGATCTTCTGCTATTTATACTCTTTCTCCATTCCATGAACATTTCTGGAAAGACTTGCCTCTGTTTCATTGCAGAACAAGAATATTTTTGAAATCTCAGAAAATTCCACAAAATGGGATTATTGTTCTCCATCCAGGTATCATGGCAATCATTACTTAAATATTATCAGCTGCCCAACAAAAACTTGCTTAGAACTGATTCCAAGTGATGACATGTTAATGGAAAGCCTTGTGTACAGCAGACACATTATCTGAGCACAGAAGGTCCTCTCCCTCTCCCATCAGCACTTTCTGATAGACTCTACTGACCCTAGGACTTCAGAGAACTGCTCTAATGATTACACTGAAGTTCAAGGAAAATTTTGGAACATCCTCTAGTTAAAAAATCCTAAGTCAAAAACCTAAATTCTTAGCAGAACAACTGAACTTGCAAAAGGAATCTGATTTTCAAGCCAGATCTTATTTCTGAGCCACTGTAGAACTACATTGAAACGGAGGAGTAACCTCTTCAGAGAGTCAATGTGGTTTCCATTTGGTATTATCCCATGACTTGAGATAATTTCATCACTACTATAGTTCTCAAGTGGATGAAGGAAAGATGTTTTCCTCTATTCCTGAAAGTAATGAGGAATGTAATGGGAGGGAGGGGGACTGAAATGCAGATAAAGACAAGATATTCTTTAGTTTTACAAAACGGATCAAGGAAAGTGCCATGTGAAAACTCACAGACAGGTCACAGACACAAGTAGCCATGGTAAAATGGCTTACCTACTATTCTGGATACATGTGGAATAAATTGAGCTTAAAAATAAAACATAAGCAACCTCTCTCTGGTTAATCTCTGAGTAAATCTACTGAACTGTAGCTCACAGCTGCTGTGCTCCCTGACTGGAATATGTTTCTGCTTGTTTATAAGCATTCCTACATGTGTTTTGAAGGTGTCTGAACTCAAAAAATTTCCTGGGTCTGATTTTGCATTCTCATCTATTTTCAACCTGAAGAGGAAGGAAAATGTATCTATATATGTAGTTTCTCTTATATCTCATATTTCCAGTCTTTCAATTTAAAGAATAAAAATAGATTTTATTTTTTTTTTTTTTTTTTTTTTTTTTGGAAGCAGATGAAGAAAGAAATCCTGAAAGTCAACAGGATACCTTTTGAAACACAAGTCTTGGCTTTTCTTCAGCTGATGGGTGAAGAAGAGAGGAGTGAATATCGATATGAATTTTTTAGAGAACACACTAGGAACTAGAACAGAGGTTCCAAAACTTTCTTGGATCACTATCAACCCTCAAAATTTCTTGTGGACCACCAAGCATCATTATCATCAAACTTTTAATTGAAAACACTATTAAAAACAGTGTTTAATATGGCTCTGTGGATTAGCTGTGAACCCTTTGCCATGGCCTCCTGGACCACCAGTGTTCTGTGGACCACGGTTTGGGAACCACCGAACCAGACTGCACACATAGTACACCCCTACAAAACACTTCTGTGTCTGAAAGCAAAGTCAGTCCTCCTTTTACACGATATACTCAAATAATACACAAGTCAGTTTAACCTTGTTGGTACCTGAAGAACACAGTACCCTTTTGTTTTCCTCTTACCTTAAGTTTCTTTTTTTATTGCTTCAGAGAAACAACTAAATGGTGCCAAAAACCGGTTTATGATTGTTTCTTGTAGGATCTTTCTCATATCCGGCAGCAGTGTAACTTTTCAGGAAGCTATCTATGAAAATAAAAAATAAAAAACATAACATACCACCCCCCCGGCCGTGCACCAGTCATTCTAGAATAGTTACGTATCTATCCTAAAATAAAAACATTAAAAATAGCTTCTAAATTGTTTTGGGGCTTTTTTCTCCTCTGGAAAATTTCTTCTTTTTTTCCTTCCCAAATCCATTAACAACGTTGAAGCTCTGTGTGTGGTCATTAAAGCATTTCAGCAACTTTCTGCAAATTCTTTACAGTTATCCTCTACAGACTGTAGCATTACAAGATTGCCTGTTTATCACCAGATAAACACACAGAAGAAAACAAGGGTAGTACTGATAAGGGAACTTGTAGGGAAACATTATATATAAGAACTGTAAAACACAGAGGGCCATGATTCAGCCCTATGGTAAGTCAGAGACGGAGTGTGATATCATGCGAGAGCATGAATGGGCTGTAGCGTCCCTTTCAATCCTTCTGCCTCTGTGTCTCCTTGCTTATGTGCATCCCACTGGCAACTTGGCCTAACAGCGTCTAAGTAAAGAAAGGGGAAGGGGACTTACTAGTTTCTCTTCATATACTCAGCTATATCATGGAATTAGGAATGAGGAACCGTGGCAACCAGTCATCACAGAAAAAATAAGAATATTTTTTTTCTAAAAGGACTTTTTTTCTAAAGAAGACTGTGCTTCCATGACAGTATCTTACTTGTTTTGGAGAGGAAATAATGCTACCACAGCACTTCCATACCCCTTGCATGCTCAATAGCCAAGGTAACGCACAGGTCTGAGTCAGAGCAAGAGCAGAAGGCAGCAGTTACAGCAAACTAATATGCAAGAAAAGTCAGCAAGGGAAAGGTGTAGTCTATTTTAACTTGACAGAAAACAAAACCTTCCAAGCTCTTTTATTTACAAGCCTCTCTTGCAATACTTCACACTCAACATCGCTAATGGGTGCTACTGGAGCATTTATAAAGGTGGATTAACAATCTTCCCCATTTGTGTCCTAGCCCTCTTGCACATCTGAAAGGGCCTGGTGTTTCTTACATTGCCTGAACGCTTTTCTTTTTCCATGCAGTGCCAATGGTTAGAGGTAACTATTGTTTTCCAGCGAGCATTGCTGCCAGTGACTCGTATTCATCTGATATGGATAAAGTTCAGCTTGCAAACCTGACTAGACAGCGTTAAAAACAAATTGTATTGCTTCACCTCACCACTGTTCAGACTCATTGCCAAATTCCCCTCTGGTGAAGGGGGATAGCTGGGACTGTTACATGGCTGGTCCTTACCCGGGGTAATATGTCCCAATTGAGCCAAGCATTTTAAATATGTATGTAATTCTGCAAGAACGAGAATTACCCACCAGAAGTAACACCCTCTTTGCATTCCTGCCTGACACCGTCGCTGTAGATAATGTCTGTACTTTCTTTAGTAAGCGCTGCCTTTCTGCCAACCCACCAGCTTTTGGCTTCTCTCCACAGGAAGCAGGGAAGCTGCGTTCACCTATGCCATTACTGCTGCCGGGGTTGCACACGCTGTCACGGCCGCCTGCAGCCAGGGCAACCTCAGCAATTGTGGCTGTGACCGAGAGAAACAGGGCTACTACAACCAGGAGGAGGGCTGGAAGTGGGGAGGCTGCTCTGCGGATATCAGATACGGCATTGAGTTCTCCCGGAGGTTTGTTGATGCCCGAGAAATCAAAAAGAATGCACGGAGGCTGATGAACTTGCACAACAATGAGGCTGGAAGAAAGGTATTCCAGAAAGAATGAGGGATGGGGTAACGTGTGCATTGGAGGATGGGGGGGAGGCTGGCTTGGTGGTAGGACGACTTACCTGAATACTCACCCTGAGAACTTACCCCTCTCTCTGCTGTTATGCCATATCAAGTTACCTGATGGCACCTAATGTTTATGTTTTGTTGCTGTTTCTTTTTGTCCATAGCTGGCTAAGTATTACCAATGCTCCCCTAACTGTTTCTGCTTCCTAAGCTTGCTTTCCAGTCCCACTGATAACAGAGAGGACTTTGCCGGAGCTGTTTGGCATCACGTCTGGCATTTTTCCTCTTCTTTATAAAAATCTAGCAAGGGGCTTGTGATGGGACAGGACTGTGGGTTCACATTGCTGAACTCCCACAGCACTTGCAGCTGTTTATTCCATCCAAAATCAGAACACTTAATAACTACAGCTCTAATGAAATACACACTTCATAGCAAAGGCACAACTGTCCATTTCACACTGGTGAGCTAGAAATGACTGCATAAATGTCACTTTGGAAGAAAAAACTGTTCTATGTCTACAGCCATGACCGAGTTGCTTGCAATGGTAACAAGACACATCATGGAGCTATGCCAATTCATGTCCATTGAATAACAATCCTTATAACTCTCAAAGCTTGCCCTTTAAGAAGGATAACAAGTCTTTCTGAATAATATATACCTACCTCAGAAAAGATTTTTACTGTTCTCTTCAAAGTGTTTTCACCCTGGTAAAAACACGCTGCTTCTACACTCCAGTGCTGTAGATGACTCCAATATACCACTCCTCCACATCTAGCCCCCAAAGTTAGACTAAAATTTTCTCCCTTACTTTGTGTGTTCCTTCAGTCCTACACCAAGCACTAGCTGCTGAGGTAGACTAATGGTTGAATTGGTGGTGACAGAAGTAGTACAATTATCTTATTACCTGCATTTTGAAGAATGCTTAACACTGTTGTGGTTTAACAGAAAAGTAAAAGGGAGGGAAAACCTGTGGGCTGAGATACAGACAGTTTAATAGGTAAAGCAGCAATCATGCATGTAAGCAAAGCAAAACAAGGAATTAATTTACTGCTTCCCACCAGCAGGCAGGTGTCCAGCCATCTCCAGGAAAGCAGGGCTGCATCATCTGTAATGGTTACTTGGGAAGACAAACACCATCATTCCCAACTTCCCTCTTCTTCCCCCAGCTTTATATACTGAGCATGATGCCATATAGCACGGAATATCCCCTTGGTCAGTTGGAGTCCCAACTTCTTGTGTCTCCCCTCAATGAAAAACTCCAGTGCACTATCACACTATTCCTATCCCAAATCTAAAACTGTAAGAGTTGTTACTGAGAAAGTGAACTCTATCCCAACTGAAACCATGATGTACCTACCCTTTCATGGTATGTCTGGGCATTGCAGTTCGCTGTGCACCAAAACTAAAGGTGGTGCGTGGACAGTTATCCAATGGGATGAAAGCATTATCTATATTCAAATTGGTGAAAGAGACCAGTTATGGGGCAGAATCTCAAGTGAACAGATGAGCCTGATTGGTGCTCGATACTAGATTGATACTTGATATAGATGTCTCCAGATGTGGAGACAGCTGAGTCAAGAGCCAGAGAGAAAGGTATCCTTAAGAGTGGCACAATCTTTTTTTCCCAAAATTTGCTTGGTTAGGTGTTAAGAGCACCTCACATTCCTGTATTGCAGCTTGGAAGATCAGCTCCAAGACTGATCACTTCCTTGAGCATTTCACCCAGCATCAGGCCTTGCATTTGGATGCAAAAGAAGATGGAAGCCACACATTAAATTTGCAAGGGAGCATTTATTATTGCTAGATGCATTATGATTCCTGCTTAAACTGGCAGATCCACTACCTCTGTAGTGGGCACTGTGCCACCCCATGGAGATGTTGATGCATGTCCTGTTTTGAACATGTAACAGTCTATATGTGAAAGAGGGACAAAAGAACAAAAAGTGGATGCACAGATGGAGAATGGTGAAGTCCCTTGCCCGAGGACAGAAGGCGGCTCCATATCTGAGCCAGACTTTGATCCTAGGTACCCCATTTCTAAATGTAGTCCAGTAACCACCAGACCATGTTGCTGATTCTTATTAGGCAAATTATATTTTTACTCTTCATCAGAATTTCATAAGCAGGGAGACATAAGCACACCAAAGAAGTGTGCTTTTTTTTACAAATATTTCTGCTAGCAACACTCATGCAAATGTATTTCTTTTAACATTTCTAAAAACTTAATTTTCTGCAAATGTTCTTACAAAAAGAAATGATAACACTCCTTTTTTGAGATAGGAGTAAAAAACCTTGCAAATACTGACAATACGGGGCTTTTTCCCCAAGTATCCTCTTTCATAAATAGTATTTTGGAATTCCCATGCTTTTTTGATGTTGGCAGTTTTCAGTAGTTATTTATACCCATATATTTTCATTGTAATCATTAATGCATCATATTGCTCTCAAAAGCTAAGGATGACCGAAAGGATTTGGTGCAGAGTTTTGTTTTTGTTTTTAAGTACAATCCATCAAATCCTGAGGAATGTACTCATACAAAAGATGGTTTGGGGGACATGTTTAGGAATAATGTTGGTGTTATGACATACATTCCCAGGAAATGAATATGCAAAGTTAGACAGTATATAATACTTAGTGATTTTGGTTCATCTGAGATCATCTGCTATTTGTATAAATTAGACATTCTGTTTGAGACTGACTGAAACTCAAGGTTAGAACAAAACTCTGGAAACTGGGATATGCTTGCTTTGTTTTCCGGGCTGGACCTTAACGAAAGCAGCCACAGAGTTTTGTGCAGTTTCAACATGAAATCACAACTCCCTTCTGAGAACCCAGGCAAACTTGAAATCTGACCTACATCTATCTGAAATTTGGCAGGTCCTGGGTAAACCTGGATTGGATTGTAAGCCTAACACAAAAATCTGAAATGAGGCGATTTTGCTTATGTGTGGGTGTTGTTCTGACATATTCCACATGCTCCATACACACACCCTAGTTAGAAATACGGCATTTATATCTGGGCACTTGCTGAAGCACAGTACTGTACCTCCATCTTTTCCCCTTCCAATACCTCACAGCAGAACTGGGAAAATCTCAAACATCCCTGAGCAAGACTCTGTCAGTACCATCCTACTGATCTGAATGTGACTTGCCTTAAAATTTGGAAACAGTTTGGAGCCAAGCTTCTGGTTCATGACTACTGTTATTAAGGATCAAAGTAAGGGCATTTCCCCCTCATTCTGAATAGGAATAAAAGGTAAGAAGGAGACCGCAGGCAACTCAGTTGGCTTTTTTTCCTCCCTCTTGCTTCAGAAGTTCTCAAATAATCTTTTCAACCTTAGAGTGGGAATTCTAAGGCAGTAAAGGAAACATAGGTTTTTGTAGCTTCATACAGAGATTCTGCCAACCATTAAAATTTTTCTTAGTTACAGTTCAATCTTATCAAAACTGGTACAGGGGAAAAAATCCAACAACTTGATTATATGAACGTTGGTCCAATTCCCAGAACATTGGTCTTATATGTCGCAGCACCTCTCACATTTAAATCTATGAATTCTGACTTAGTTCATACTGGATTGGCTATTTGAGTTAGGTAACAACAGTATTTAGCCAATAAATCTGTTATCTTCATTTTAGTCTTCTTTTTAAATACCAGAGCCTCCTAAGATATGAGGAAAAAGGGATGCAAAGAACTCCCACCCACCCTATAGTTATTTCCAACTTGCTCTGAAGTCAGTGGAAGACCTCCGATGACCTCACTAGATCTCTACCAGGTGCCCAGAAGATCATTGCTAGGATCATTATCCAGGACTCTGATCAGCAGCTTTGCCCCCAGAGCAATTATTTGGATGCTCTTTTATACGGCTGCATGGAACTTTTCATGTCCTGGGGCAGGAATTTTGCCCTTCCTTTATCCCTCCCAGCACTTGTCATAGACATATCTGGGAGTCAGAGACGTAACTATAGCAGTGATGATGATGTTTTGGTCTCATAGGGATGTTCTCAAAAAACAGCCCACTGGTATTTTACTGTCGTTAAAAATAGAGTCCTGAGGAATTTTACTGTGAGGAAACAAACAGCCCACTCTATGAATAATTGCAGAAACTTTGCAAACAGATAGGGGAGAAATAGTTCTGGGGGCTCAGCTGAGATGGTCAGCACGGCACTCTGAAAAAGCACCTCCTTGAAAACAGATAATATTTAGCCTTTTCAGGGAATTTCTGATGACTCTGGAGAGAAGGAAGTCCCTGACCACCCCACATTGTATTCCCTAATTGCACTGCATTCCATTTCTAAGAATTATTTCAGCTAACAGCAAATTCGTGAAGTTTCTAGTAAATTTGTAGTGGATAGAACCAGTGACAAAATAATAAACTTGCCATTGGTGTCATTTGGAAGAAATAAATGCTTAGTGATTCCTGGTGGTATGAGATGCTACTGATGGAAGATTTATGCTTTGCAGCATAACAGCTTCATGCTGAGGAAAAGAGTGAAGGAGCTAACTTCACCATCATGTTTTAGATGGCCACTATGATTCAGGATGGAAAGTACAAGTGCGGTAAATGAAAACAAGCCCCCAAAGTAGGACCAGTGTCAGTCTAATGCAAATATTACTGAAAGAATGGTTTGTTGCAAATCTGAATGATTACAGAGAGACCTGTGGGCAGCTTTGATAGGGTAATGAAAAATTAAATGCCATCAAAACCAAGTAAGCTTTGATGCTGTTTTTATGAGACAGCTTTCTACTATGTATTTTTAGAAACAAGTATCTTTATTCTGGGATAAGTGAACTTAGAAAGAGTAACATCTGGGAACACGCTCCATTAATCTTAACTTTTTGTTGAAAGCTTCAAAACAATGACTGGCTCTCACGGGAAATCTCAATTACAAAAATTGGTTTTTCTGTTTGTTTGTTTTTAAGAGGGGAACTAAAAGAACAAGCTGACAAATTGGTAGCAGATCACAGCTTTTACCAAAAAGAAGAAAAGAAACATTTCTAACAGTTTATCAATCAATTAGGCTCTTATGATAGACAATGACTGTGGTTATGTGGAGAAATTGCTGGCCGATTTCTTTCCCTTCCAGAAACACGCCCATCACACTGACTGCCAGCAAGTCAGCCTGGTACCATCCCAATATTTTTCCCTTTGTAATGTCAATGGGTTTTTCTTGTTGGTTTTTTTTTTTGGGATGCCTAAAAGATGACAACATCTTATTTTACATTTAAAACAATTAGAGTGTGGGGACAAAAAAGAAAAAAAAAATAAATTCAGGATCTCTTCAGGAGAGATTATTCAATTACTTGGGACAATATTTCCATCTAAGCCATGACTTGTTCTCACAGTTCCTGGTGCCACAGTACTGTGGTACTGGCAAGGGTTTTTTGCTAACATGCTTTGGCAGTAGAACAGCTAATGAGGTGATTGGTTGGTCACCATTCACATAACATATATATATATATATATACACACACATATAAGTACGTGCACACAGATATATACACAGGTGGGGTGTCTATATATACTGTCATTATGTAACTTTAAACAGGTTTATGTGTTGTCTGTGAATAAAATGTGTCAGACAGTGTTAGCTCATTTCACATGAAATATTTAAATTAATAATCTCACTTTTGCAAGAGGCACAGGATGCCCTACTAAATTGCAAACTGCCCTCACTGTCACCTAACAGGACATACAGATTAGAAGCAAACCCCAGAAAAAGACTCTGGATGAAATATTCCAAAGTTGCAGTCGAGGCTGAATTCTAGTTTCAAAAGTGAAAGCCAACTGATTTTATGCTCCTGTAAGTCTGAAATAGTCTTCAAAATGTGACCTTGTTTCCTAAGTCATTTCAGTGATTTGAAGAATGTGACTTTCCAGGTTTTACAGCCGTGAGTCCATCATTTGCTGAAAGTTTCTTTCTCTGAAAGAGACAAACTATTTCACTGCACATCCCTTGAGAGAACACTCAAAGAAAAGCTTTTGATAGCTATGCTTGATGGCATACTTTCTGCTTTCCCACTTAAATTGATTTGCAGACAGATATAAATCTAATTTCAAAAAGTTTGGTGTTACAGCTTGGGTGGGTTGGACGGATAACTAATGCTTATCCATATGTCCTGAATATGAAAGCTTTGGCTCAAAATCTCATGAGGATAGTTCTCCTGCTTCCAGTTGGGCTGGATTTACTAGCCTATTTTTTTTCCTCCAGAAACACACCCTTAATATTGACTGCCAGAAGCTACATCTGGTACTATCCCACTTTTTGAACATTTTGCTTTAAAATTAGAGGGGGGAATAGCCAAATATTTTAGGACTTGCTAAATGTTTTTTTTCTAGAAATGTGTGTGCCCATGCATACCATGCAATGTATGCAAGACAGACACCATCCACCTAGTAAAATATTGCACCACTACTCCCCCAAGAGCCCCCTGACATCTCTATATTGCTTGACAAAACAAAAACAGTAATGTAATGTTTTCATCCTTTCAAGTGATATATTAAATTTTACCTTCAAAATTCATAGTGACTTCCATAGAAAAGACAGTATAATACTGTACTTGCACTTAATTTGGGAATGATTTAGGGGGTGCTTTCAGAAAGTTGTAACCAATTGCAGCAGTTTATTGCTCAAATTTAGAACTTACTCTCTCGTCTTTTAGAAGATAGGGAAGAGGTGCAGATGGGTAAGGCTCTACAGCCCAGTCCCACAGTAGGAGTCACTTGGATCTGATGGGCAGCAGGTCTCAAAATTCCAAGCTTATTTACCTGCTACCCAAGAAGACAACTTACATAAAGAGAGCAGTGAGCTACCTACACTTTTTTTAATACATTCAGTGGGGATGCTATGGGAGTGCCTTACTTAGGAAGGCAGATGAAACATAGGAGAAGGTGAATTGATGCCTCTCAATACATCAAAGGGTCCCCGATCCTGCTGAGCACTGGCCAGTGCCATTTCATGCTGTGGCTGGATACTACCTGCTGCGAAGCAGAGGTTCCCTTCTCCCATCAAACTAAACTATAGGAAAAATAGGGATGTGATGACAAGGAAGGGAGTAAGCACGGTAACTCAGTTTCTCATCCCACAGAGATGAGGAACCTGTTTTGATGCTTGATGGAGCAGCCTCACAGAAGAGCAGAAAGAAAAATATGCAGTTGAAGCACCCACATTCCTCTCCCTGTTTTCAAAATGATTCTCTTCACAGGGCTGGAAACAACCTGAGGAGACATGACATGAACTGCTCAATTTTCAGCTCTAAGTTCTGCTATTAATGAAGAGGATTTTCAGGATATTTGTATTAAAGCAGTAGCATCACACCCTTCTAATCTTAGTTCCACCTCTGGCTATCGGAGTTAAGAAGCCAAAGTCAAACAAACACAAAGTTCTTTCCTAGGCGGGTGCATGAGATCAGCATTTTGAGAGCAACAGTGAACCCCAGACTTACCTTAGGCATTGCCCACACATCATTGCCAAACCATCAGCTCTCATGGGTCAAGTATCAAAGGGGTGGAGACATCTTATGACCAGAATCCACATCTTTCGGTACTGCCAAAAACTTTTTGGTATTACCCAAAACAAAAGTTGATCACTTGCATATTTGATGGAGGGAAACTCCTAAAGTCTTCTGTTTCTTTTTGATACTGCAGTCAAAAAGTAATAGGGATTTTGTTACGTTCAACATCTGGTCCAAAAATGTGCATTTCCACTAAGGAAAACACAAACCACAAAAGGCAAGCCAAAACAAACACACATAAAATGTTAGTATTGTTTTTACATATTTTATCCAGATAGGATTTTTAATATGTACCGAAACTGTATCTGATGTTATGCAGTTGGGTCTAGATATGGAACTTGAAAAGATTCATTTCTTTTCATGTGTATCATTTTGGTTTATTTCAGTCTTCGCAAGTCTTTTTCTACTTAACTGGCAACGGACAACCCTATATTGCATTTTTAGTGTATGATTTATATAGGTATAAAAAAATGTGGGATAAGAAAGCTTTAACATTATATTTCACAATTCATTTAACAAAGTAGCAGTAGTTAGAAAATTTTACTTGGCAAGATCATACTGGGGTGGGAGTGGGCCTGTACGTGGAAAAGGGCCCTAAGGAATGTTCCTACGAGCAGTTTGAGGCAGCACAGTCCAATGATGGGAATTTGCTCTGGGAGGTAGATCTTGCTGTAAACCATGCAAGATTAGATATGAGGCACTGACATATGACAAATGAAACTGCTGAGACAGTGGGTCGGACAAGCTAATGATTTTCAATCTTTAATCAGGCACCTAGCTTTGCAGAGTGTATTAGATTGAGTAAATAAGTACCTTTAAGGCTCAGGGTCAAAGCTTTGACAGGAATTTTGCTGAGGAAAACTGAGCTGGAGGGACACTTAGGAAGAAAAACATTAATCACTCTTCATTCACAGCACTGAGCGAACAGGGTTGAATCCTGCAATCTTTGCCAGGTCCAGTGGCACCTTACTGGCACGTGGGAAGCCACTTGAGATACCCCACAGATAGACATACCTCTGGGAAAGCTGGAGTGTGCTGTCTCATCAGCAAAGAGTAACGCTGCGCAGCATCTGGGTGGAAAGGGGGAAAAAAAATCTTGCTTAGAATCTGCTTAGTTTGGGCCTTGTATTCCCTGACCTCCAAGTTTCTGGGCACAATTTTATACCCACAGCTGACTGTGGGCACACAAATTATAGCATTCAGGAATTTAACTACCTGATGATTGGGCCTGCGCTCAATGTTGTAACCCCAAGCATTCCACATTCATGAGAGAAGCCTCCAAAAAAATAAAAAAACCTGTGAGGTTGGCTTCGGGATCAGGAATTAATTCTTCTTGAAACTTCTGCTTTTTTGAGCCTGCGTGGCTTGCATTTGCAAGTTATTCCACCATCAGAAACAGTGGGAAGCTTTGGAAAAGTACAACAGTGAAATCAGATTTCTGTACAGCACAATCACTCATGAAACTGGACCTTCAGAAAGACAACAACCAAAAAAGAAAACAAGAGTTGGCCTAAAGTTGCTGGAGATTGTACTAGAGAGAGTGTCAGGCAGTGCTGTATATAAATGGCAGCGTCTCAAAGGCAAACACACAGAGGAAAACATATATATGCACACGCACCTGCTTATAAATATACATATACAAAAATATCACTTTGGACACCAGAATGGATTATATCTTTTTTTTTTTTTTTCAATTTAATGACACTTTCTGTTGTATCAGGGAAGCACGTCCACCAGAGAGAGAGAGGATCCTTGGAAGAGTGTCCAGAGTGTTAAGCCCACACAAGGCTAAGGAGCCTCCCAAACTTCATCCTTTCCCACTCTTTGTGCAAGTTACTGACTTGGCCTTTTCGAACTAAAAAACAGGCATCACAAACACATGCATAACTTGACAAAACACGTATCAAATCACAAACCTTGTCTTTACCAAGGTTTACTACTTAGGGAGAAGAGGAGCATGAAGCAGGTGTGTCAGATCCATCCCATTGGTAATACTTTCTTAGAAGTCCTTAGATCATAGCGCTCTTTGGTGAAGGTGTAAAGAAGGTTGTCTGCATCTGCCTTTTGTCATGGATTTTGCTACAGTTCTTGTGGCTGCAACTGTATGCTGATGCATTGTTGAGAGAGCTGTAGAAACAGGGTAGTTTAAAGAAAAATAAAAATGTCATCAGTATCAAGCAAAATTTTGGTATCTACAAACAGATCTAAATACCAGTAGATTATTTCAATACAGATTTGTCAGACAGGATTTGTATCTTGTTTGGGGGGTCTTTGAAAAAAAATAGTCACATCCTTCTGCACAAGTACAGACAGGAATCCTAAAGCACCCTTGAGTATTTCCTAGGGCATTCCTCTACTCACTGCCACTGAAATGCTGCTGCTACAGCAGAAGGTGGCAAGTTTTCTGGCTCCGTTTTTTTTTTTTTCCATAAGGAGGAAAGAGAGGTGCTACAGCTTGCTGGAGAGCAGAGGCTTTTCCAGTGTCCATCAAAAGCTGCTCATCATAGTCTTGCCGATTTTCTTTCTAGAGTAGTGGTGACTATAAGATCTTCTTCCCTAATCCAGTAAATCTTCCTGGAAATCATCTTTTCTACCTCTGAAAGGTTAACTTGACCTTGACCTGGAAAAAGCCTGTGGTTTTAGAAGGTCTAAGGTATTTTTGACTAGGATGCTCAGCTATCTTGTACTTGCTACTGTATGTTGGCAAGGGAGAATCAAACCCAAATATTATCTTTAATATTGAAAGCCCAGAAATTTGGGAAAAAAACCAAAGCATACAATTTCAGTGAAACTCAAACAAGTCAGGAGGGTGCCCTCTATTTGCAGGGATAACAAGATCTGTACAGCTTTTATTTTAAGGCCAGTTTCTTAAGCAGTAAGCATTTTTCACTTCCCTTCTACTTCATTATGCCATTGTACTCAGATTTCGGCCCTTTTATCCTTTGCCCATTTCAGTCATGTTCTGGGATCTGCAACGAAACCACTACATGAGATGGTCTGCAGCATCAGTAATGCTTTAAGACAAGCTCGGTAGCTCATATTGCTTTGTTAGTATCCCATTGCGAAGGGGAAAGATCAGTTTGCTTTGTTCTTAGGCCTTGATTTTCATAAGCTAATGATGACTGTGGGTGTAATTGTGGTCAGCTTTAAGTGGCAGCACAAGGGCAGAAAAACAGAGAGAAGCTTCCATGAAGCTGGTTTCCCCTGCACTGTGGACACGTGTATCTGCTTGCTGTCTCCCTGGGCATCCCCCCATGTCCGGGGAAGGAGGGATGTACAAGCCATCAGGCACCTTGGGCATCTTGGCTGCAGGAGAGGTGGGAGGGTGGGAGCAGAGCATGAGCCCAAGCACCCGCCAGTGTTTGGGTCCCTTCTAGGGACCATCTGACACTGACTCCGCTAGATCAATCTCCTCTAGCAATAGCAGTAACAAATACTCTCACTTTGGCTCACCACTGAGCAGGACTCTTCAGTGGGTTTTATAACTGCTAATATTGCACAATCGTTGCTAATTGCTAATATTGTACAATTGTTCTGGTGCAAAAAATGTATTTGTGTCTGAACATTTGCTTGATATTTGGGCTAGATGCTGCAGAGCGTTGCTTCTAAAGAGGATGTACACTCTGTAAGTTAATAGGCATGCCAGTACAGGCAAAATTTTTCATTATGTGGTGAACAAAAATTCTATCTATATGGCCTATACAGCCACACAGTATATATGGTTCTGTGATATTAAAGCTGGTGAAAAAATTTTTAAACATTCTTTGAACATTGCTTAAAGCAATTAAACTTACTTATTCTGAATCTTAAAATACTTTAAAAAAAACTTTTTTTTTTCTGTTTTCAAAATGACAATGTCTTGGACTACTTTTTTAAGTCACTGGAATCCCCTGAAATCCCTTGTCTCAAAGACTTGTCTGCTGAAATTTCTGGAAATCTTCTCCAATATTTGGAAACAGAATGCAAATCTTAACTAATAAAATTACAAACACTGCGCTACTGACCAAGCGCCATGTAAAACAAAACATATTATGAGTATTCTGCTGGAAGGTGAGAAGACATATAAGCATGCCTTTGAAAAGTTTCTACTAGTAGTAATGAATATTCATACAAACTAAATAGACTGGGATTTAGGAAAGTTATTGCACTGTCATCTTCCTGGAGTAATATGTAAATATCTGTATACATAGGTTCTCGAAGAGAGAATGAAATTGGAGTGCAAGTGTCATGGAGTTTCAGGTTCCTGTACAACCAAGACCTGCTGGACCACACTTCCTAAATTCAGAGAGATTGGATATATTTTGAAAGAGAAATACAATGCTGCAGTGCAAGTGGAGGTGGTACGAGCCAGTAGACTAAGACAGCCAACCTTCCTGAAGATCAAGCAGATTAAGAGTTACCAGAAGCCCATGGAAACGGATTTAGTGTATATCGAAAAGTCACCTAACTACTGTGAGGAAGATGCTTCCACGGGGAGCGTCGGTACCCAGGGACGACTCTGCAACCGCACCTCTCCCAACGCGGATGGGTGTGACATGATGTGCTGTGGAAGAGGGTACAACACACACCAGTACACCAAGGTGTGGCAATGTAATTGCAAATTCCACTGGTGCTGCTTTGTGAAGTGCAACACGTGTAGCGAGAGGACAGAGGTGTTCACCTGCAAATAACGGCATCACGTGCAAATGAACAGAACAAATCACCACGAGTAAAGAAAGTGGAGTACAACAAACGACGACAGCATCATTTTGCACATCTAATCTTCTTTGGAAAAAAATACTCCAACCAACACCACAACAACCACTCCCTCCCCACAACTTAAACTTCTAAGGATGGTGCATTTTGGCTGGCTGGCTGTTGTAACTGCTTTGGAAACAAGGGCAACAGGATTAAGGTGATGACAACCACATGAAACTTTATCTCTGTCTCTCCTTTTTTTTTTTTTTTTTTTAAAAAAAAAAACACTACAGTCTGGGCGTTGCAGAGTTCTCCTAGTGTTTTAAGTTATACATATCAGAGAAGCTGATTTCATTGCAGCTCCCATGACATTTAAAAGAAAAAGACACTTTTTCATTTTACAACAACAAAACCACCGCGCCCTGTGCAAATAAAGACTTTTTATTTTTAAGGAAGTGAAATCTTCACTGACTAGGACACAGCAGTTTTGCTGCAAAAACCCCAAATTTCTAAGAAAGCAGGTAGAGAGAAAACAACTGGTAGGGAGACAAAATCTGTGGCGGAAACACTCCACTATCAGTTCAGAAAAAATAAAGTTCACACAAGTACATCAGCTGCCAGTGACACTGGAACTCTTTGAATGAACATTAAAAATAATTATTTATGTTTTTAATAGTATCAAAAAATTCTAAGCACTAACGGGTAGCTATGTCTTAATTCTGTACTAAATGTAAACTTATTGGAACTCTGACTTTATGATTTTTGTATTTGGTTCTCCCTAATTCTTCAATGCTACTGATCTGTTGTCACTCCACTATTAGAGCGTTCAATTACTGTAGGCCTTAAGCAATTACCAGAACTGAACAAAAAGATCACGCGAAACTGTGGTTACAAATGCTTGATAAAGACTTTTCCCGCTTGCCTCCTGAATAAGAATGACTCTTTTTAGACTCAGGCTTAAGGTGTGGAGCACCTGTCCTCAGCTCCTTGTAGGGAGTTCTAGGATAGATACAAAGCCATGCTTCGACAAACATCAAAGGTTTTGCTTTGCCATCAAATGCACTGGCAGGATCTTCCAAGCACTGCATTTTGCCTTTAACAGTTGAAAGTTGCTATGACCAATAGTTTTAAATAACTTATGCTCAGTATGAACTGAGAACCTAATAAAAATATGTTAGCTGAGCTCTAAGGCTGCTGCAACCTGTGAGCTGTGGTGTCTTCACGAGCATAGGACCGCTAAAATTTGGGTTAGCCTGTGTCGTCATTATTCTAAGGTTGGCAATAGTATACACCCCACCCCCCCGGTAAATACATGAATGTTAAGAAAGAAACTGTCTTTTTACACCAGCACTCAATTCTAATGCACACACCTTTTCCCTACGAGAGATTTAAAAAATCCTCAGCTATTTTACTACTGTAAAATCTAGTGATTTCAACCCTAAGAGCCAGATATGCCCACACAGCACATTTAATCACATAAATGTTTGCTTGCAGCAAGGTTCCCTACCGGATTTTCTAAAAACTTGGATTAAAAGTATCCTAATGTCTGCATATCTGCATTTCTAGCTTTTGCTTCATTTTATTGTTTCTACTGAGGGGCTGCACAGCCATGAGCGCTCCCCACCAGGCATGGGAGCACTTCCCACACCACACAGCACTCTTGGGTCAAGGGGCTGGTGGAGGTGCTGCTCCACCAGCTCCCATGCTGGATATGTAAATGAGCCAGGATTACCTCTGTAATTTATGGACCTGTATTATCAAAAGTAACTCATCACCTGGGGATCTTCATTTAAACGCTCATGAGGACCTGCCTTTTTGACCCTAAGCACTTACTTGCTGAAAATCAGATCCCTTTGATGAGTCTCCCACGGAGCAATCCAAAATCGAAGAGCTCATTTTTTTTTTTTTTTTTTTTTGTTGCTGCTGCTGTTGGTTTCTAACTACCAGCTAGAAATTCAAACTCAGCCTTGGCGTGAACGAATGCAACTCCACAGAAGTCAACCGGGGCCCTCAAAAATGCTTGAGTCACTCCATATAATTTAAAATCCCTTTGATTCATGGGTATTGTTGTTGAATAATAGTGATATGCTGTACTTTCACTACATTCTTGACAGGAAGCAAATAAAGCTCCCAAGCACAGTAATGCACAGTCTTATGGTACTAGGTACTGTAAATATACTAGAATAGTATTTGTTGAGTACAACTGAGGGATCCAATTAAGTTATATTATTGTATATCGTTTAAATGTCTATAGAGTATTTTAAATTATTGTGAACTACACTGCGTTAAAAAAGAAAAAAAAAAAAAGGTTATATATTATAACAC